>JAVJGG010000094.1:25930523-25950859 GCA_035590195.1 Aviceda cuculoides | reverse complement strand
AATGGAATAATTGTGGTCTTTCAACCCCCTGGACTTTTTTTTTTTTTTTTTTTTTTTTTAGCTTTCAGGATGGAAAAGCCTCTTCCTTCACCTTCACCGGATGGACTGGCAAGATTGTCATATCTACTGTGAATAGTGAAGACTTCTCTAAGGCAGCCTGGATGTTAACACAATGAAGGTTGCTGTCATGCTGACCAAAGCCTTAGGTAAGTGTTGTCCAGCTCAGAACCATAAGGATTTCATAAGCTCTGTGGTCAGGTTAGTGGCTCTTTATTTCTGCCTAGAGATGGTCACTTGCTTATGAGATTCCAGTTAATGACAGTGATATGAAAGATATTTTTTTAACTTTGCAATTAATTGTAATACACTGATAAAAGCATGTCACATTCTTTTTTAGAATAGGTGCAGATAAATCTGCCTCCCTTGCAGGACTTTACCTCAACGTTAGACAGACAGACAGAAAGAAGTGAAGAAGTGAAGAGCTAGGCTGGTGGAGGGCCACCACAATGGCCAGGCAGCTGGAGCACATCATATGAGAAGAACTGGGCTTGTTTAGACTGCAGAAGTGAAGGCATAGTAGAAAAAAAAAAAACAAAACATAGTAGAAAACAAAAAAACAAAAAAAAACAAGTAGCCTTCCAATACCTATGAGGAAGCTACCAGGGCAGAGACAGGCTCTTTACAGTACAAAAATGAGAGGCAATGGCTATAAATTGAAATGGAAGCTTTTGAATAGATATCAGGTAAAAACGTTCTCTGTGAGGAAAATTAACCATTGGACCGGTGTTGAGGGAGTCTGTGGCATCTCCATCCTTGGAAGATTTCAAGACACCATTGCACAAAGCCCTGGGAAACCTGGTCTGAATTCAATGCTGACCCTAATTTGAGCAGGAGGTTGGACTAGATACCTTGTGAAGTCCCTTCCAACTTGAATTATCCTAAAATTCTGTAAGACTATAGACCGTTCAGAGACCCCCTTCTCTTTAAAATTTATACCCACCTGTTTATCACTGCAACACTAGGACAAAAATATCTAGCAACTTTTATTCACAAATTTAATTTGAGTTTAATAAAAAGTGTTAATGACATAGGGAAGTAATTTAAAGGCAATGTACAAATGCACCAGGAAAAAAAGATGTCTAGTTGCATAGACCTCAGTCAAATTACATTACCATTGTGTTCCTTGCATAACAGAACCTGGACACATGCTTGTGGTTTTTACATAAAACAGTACAAGTAATACCATGGTATTTCATGACAAGTTTTGCCTGTGAACATGAGGTCTGCCTACTGTTTTGTTTGAGCAGTGACATTGTGAACAGGCACAGATAAATACGAAGAGGAGCAAAGAGAAAACAAAAGAGTCAAGAAAAAGTAGAAAATGTTCACATAGCATGACTTTAAAGAGAACCTTTGGTGTTGCCAGAAAGCATCTTGGAATTGGAAGGGGAGAATCCCAAATTTTGCCTTGTGTCATTTAATTACTATCCTGTTCCAGAAAACATGACTTTCTGACTGTTCTTAATAAATAAACATGATGGCACCAAAGGTATAATGTGATTGATGTTTCATAATCAAATTTATATGAAGGCTCCACATAATGACTGACTGGTTCAAAAGTGGGTCATGAGGAAAATTTGTTTTAAAAAAATCTTATTTTCTAGTTCTCCAGAACTTTTATGCTGATGGTGTTTTTTTAAAGACAATTATAAATTTATTCCTTAGCGTCTTACTTGGAGGCAGGCAGGTCAATATTACGTATTTATATTAAAGCCTCAACTGAGAATATAGTTATATTTCCCAATCCTGTTATAACATGCTAATAGTTGGGATCTTTCAAAGAAAACTTAATTAAATAGTTCCCTAGATGTGCTAAGTTAAGCATTGAAACAACTAGCATGACATAAATCATTTAACAACCTTTATAAATGCATCTTTCCCCTGGATTTTCATGTATCTGTGTCTTGCTTGTACTCAGTATCATCCGATTAAGTTCCAGGAAATTCAGAGCACAGCCATGCATTCTAGGTTTAGAACATACAGGTGGCTGAATTTAGAGATTTGATAAGGGTTGAGTGGCAGTTTGGTTATTATCCCAGGTTTCAGCTGTGGTGGGCAGGTAAATACTAGCAGGAAGAACGGGATGGGAGTTTCAGGGTGCTCATGCCCAGCGGAACTCAGGTCAAGCAATACACTCGCGCACCTTTAACACACAAATCTATTTGATCCTTTTATTATTGCGGTGGTTGATATTACTTAATTATGTCTTGATAATATTTCATCCTTGGCATGCGTGGCGCTTCATCCACAACCTAACGCAACCCCTCTTTTGTATTTGGAGAACAGACAGGGCTTGACCAAAGTGGGGGCTGTGTTAGCACACCACGTTGGCCAGGGAGGTGATGATGTGTAAAACACTGTCCTCTACTGCATGAGTCGAGATAATGCACTTGCACTGGGTTACCCTCGGAGGAAGGCAGGCTGGAGTGGAAAAGCTCCTTCCCTTAAGAGAAGATACTAAGCTGCAGCTTTTCTGCTCGGCTTTGGTTGCTGGATGCTAACCAGGACTTCTAATTCATCGGGCCTGAAATATTATTTTTTTTTCCTTTTGGAAGGGATTTGTGGTGAAAGGTTTTTCTTGCAAGTTCTGTTCTGTTGTCCTGCAATTCCTCACTTGTGATGTTCTCAATAACAGCGAAACCTGATCTAAAGGTAACATTTTACCTATTAATGGAAATATGATTTATATTAAGAAGTAAAAAAGTTGACAAAACCTTGTGCCTTGAGGGGTGGCTTGGTCTGTTTCAGAAGTCTGTGACAGTCATTGATATTGTTGCTCCATAAAGATGAAGGAGATAGTCAGTATGCAGCACACACTGTTCTTTGATGGAAACACTACTGTATTCATTTCGCTCTTTAAAACACCTGAACAGTATCAAGAAGCTCAACTCTGACCTCAAGTAATCCACTGAGTATCTAAGGAGGCTGGTAGCCCTGATTTTCTGCTGAATAACTCAAGTTAGTTTCACTGACCACAGTATGGTTACACAACCCATGACAGCAGAGGCTAGGACCCATTGCAATTAATTTAGTTAGATGTTAATGAAAGCAACGTTTCAATACTGTTGGCCACTGGCCATGGTATGGAGAAATGCAATATATAATATAGCACTTTATGACATAACTCAACCAAAGGGCATTTCTCCTGTCGCATAACATTGTTTCCTTCCCAGATACACAGACCTGTGTGGATGAACAGTCACATAATGGTCCAGCGATGCACAATAAAATGAGAGTTACTTTTGGAAAGTAAAGAGTTACTTTTGGAACATTATTCAAAATTAAATGTAATATTTATTTGGTTTTTGTACCTCTCAAGAGTGCTGTAGGAGTGATGAGTAGGCATTCTTAATCCCCTTCTACAAACTGGAACAAAGAGGGATAGTTGTTGGCATAATCATAAGTTAGAAAAGTGTCCTCCCCATCAAACTCTCTTCAGTGTGCCCAGGTCTATCCCTACTCTGGGCAAATTCATAGCTTTGGGAAGATAGGTTTGAGTCCATGAAATAAATTTTAGAAATTAATCTAGGTTGTTTTTTTAAAAAAATAATGGCATTGATAGTCCCCTACTAGTACAGACTTTGTCATGAAACAGCTGATAACCACTCTGAGCTTATACAGTTACAATACGTCATGCCTTCTTGTTACAGCCTTCTAGATTTTCTCCTGTTATGCTGATGCTATGTTAGGGCATTCTTCTGCCATGCTGTTTTTTACTTTCAGTCTTTGAGGATCCCAGTAAGAAAATAATCTGGCTGACATGACAGAATTTATTTTCTAAGTTTGCTTACTCATGGTCTGGACCACTTTGTTGACAACCATAAGCTCTTTAACTTGCCTGCTGCTATTTCCCTTGCACAAAGCAAATTATAATTAAATTATACTTAGAGGAATGGATTTGTGTGTGGAATTCTCTAGTGCCTAATAGATAACAGAAGCCATATGAGTCCACTGATGTGAGAGAGAATATTCTGGGAAGTATATGTTATGAATATGTAATACGATGACTCAGTGATTTACTGTGGATGGAGCCAGATCACGTGCCACAAATGCTTGTGATCACAGCCATGTTATTTAATAGCTTTCACGCTGCTCTTAAAAGACTGAGGCAAAGAGCAAATTTCATCTCCAGGTCTTCGCAGAGATTTTGATGCAATAAAATTGAGTAGAATGCATTCCCTCTGACACATCATTCCTGCACTCAAAAAGTAAACTATTACTTTTGAAAATAGCTTTTTTAGAAAAACATATTTTGAAAAATCACTGTTCTGGTCAGCTTTTCTGTACAGGCAAGCCCATCTGATGAGAATATTGCCGTATAGTAACATTCAGACTTCAACAGGAAGCAATTTCCTTCCTGCTGATCAAGCAACGTTTTGCAAAAAAAACTTGCATACACCTTTTTATGGCAGATGATGTTGAAGGGAAACATTTTAAAAAATAAATTTTTTACCATTAATTCTTACATTTTCTGAGCAAAACTGAATGCAGTGAATATAAGATTTGATCATGACACTCTAAAGAACAAGAGAAAAATACTAGTCTACACATGTATTAAGGGTCGTGTGACAATTTGTCACTAGATAAATTATAGTTTTGTAAAGAATGAAATACATTTTTCATAACCTGGAAGATGCTTGGAGGTTTTTAGAGGAAAATTTATCACCATATCAAGTAGCAGCCAATACAAAAGAGGACAGCCTATCAAATGAAGCAAGACAGAACTCCATTATTTCAGACATTTAAAATCTCTGCTCTATCTAACATAGTGATTGGACTTTTCTGACTGACCTTTTTCTCACTGAAGTTGTAGGACTTTTTTAAGTATAAGAGGAATATTTGACGAAATTCATGGAAAGCAGCCAACCTATTATTTAATATTCCACATGACCGGATAATATTATTGATGCATGATATGCAATTTGTTGGAATATAGCAGGGAAACTCATGCATATTTTTCCACTTACATATACAATTCACTGAGTAAATTAGTTTTCTTTATTTTTCTTATTATTTTTCTATTAGATAGAAGAACAAATAGAAATTAAGACATAATATGAGGTATGGGGGGTTTTTTTCTGTAGAGTTATGTTTCTGTTTTCTAGATTTTGAAAATCGGTCACTGATGTAATTATGTAAAACTGATATACAAATATGTTGGGAGACAACTGTGAAAGAAGAGGGCATAGTGATGGATTCAGAATAGCATCTTCAAAATAGAAATATGATAAATAATGTCTCTGAAACATAAAAGTGGAATACCTTAGAGGTTTCTGAAATCAACTTGCGAATAAAGAAAAACTCAACTGCCTTATTATTTTTGTAAGAAGAAAGAATTTACAGCATACTCCCCTTAGATGCTGTAGAGAATTTTGGATACGGCAAGTCTTAGGAAAACCTTTGTGTTTCAAATCAATACAAAACTAGTTTCCTTGTCTCTGTTTTGGGGCTGCAAGATCATGTTAATGCTAATTTTCATTGAACATTTGTTTGAAAGGTGCTTATGCTATTACTCTCTGCAACTTATGCTATTGTTCTCTGCTTATTTACTCTCTTGTTATTTTTATTAAAATATAAACCAAAAAAAAGTTACTTTAATACAACCGCATAATTCTAACTTGTCTTTGCCATTCTACTCTGTACGAGTTCCCCTGGATCATAAATTTACAACCTCATTTGTCAATTTGGTTTTCAAGATGCGAGAGCATCTCTAAGCCACTTTTTATGGCACATTTTTCCCTTATTGTCAGTAGCAGATTTTATGGCTATTGTGTCACAAGCTATGCTGCAGTGACACACAACTTTATAAGGGCATCCAGTCCCTACCAACTTGCAAAGCCTGACGAAAATTTTCGTACTGACCTGGTAAATGAGTCACAACCTTTGTGAATTGCCTGAGGACACAAAGCAATTCAAAGGAAGAGTCATTTAGAGAACTCATCTTTCCAGACTCCTGTGCTCTGTTCACTAGTTAACAAGGGTCTTTTTGTAATCACAGTAAAAAGCTGATTTTTAAAAGTGGGGAAGGATCATTCTGTACATACTGTGTTCTTATAGTCTTACTTAAGAATATACTATTGGCCAGTAGCAGAGACAGGATAACTAGCCGAACTAACTGGCAAGAAAGTTTTTATATTTAGGCAAGAAAGCTTATATTCCTCCTCAAGTAGCAAGAGGTAAAATATTAATTGATTAATATGCATTCATTGGATATATGGAAGATCTGTTCTTCACCCAGTTCTGAAGAGGGCTGGCAAGACCTTGTTGAGCTGTATGAACAACCACCTCGGACATCCCTAACAAATGCCTTTGTGAAAAGTAGGGTAGGAGAGTATGGGAGGGTGGGGGAGGAGGTCAGTAATACTTTTTGAAACTTCCAAGAGAGCTCTCTCAGTTTCAGCCCTGCATCTCTTCTGTCATACGCTGGAGTTACACAAGTGTAATTTAGATTAGACTGGAAATGTGGAAACAATTCAGCCAGTGATGCATAAGGAACAGAAACCAATTCCCTCCCTTCTGATCATCTTCTTCTGGCAAGCTAGAGAGAGTAAAGAGCAAATCATCTCTACTTCCGTTATTAAAATACGGTTCCTAATATTGAAAGGGAAGTAATCCATGGAAGAATGCAGCACTGTTAAGACATAGGTACTTTGCAGGGTGGCACAATGTCTTATGCAAGCCTAATGGAAATGCAACATGACAAAGGTTTTGTTGAAAACCAGGAAAGTTTTAGTGCAGACTTTTTTTCAGCTGTTCTTTTCCCACAGTGCCTGTTGCAACTGTATGCTATGGTAGCACAAAATTGCTGTCATTAATAGTATAGACCTATTTTATATGCAGAAGTAGACTCAGCAGGATGAATCATTATTAAATTGTAGAAAACATTAAAACAAACTCTGGGAACTGAGGTGGCTAATCTGGATAAAGAGTTTTTCAACCATGAGGCAAGGTTAAAGAAAATTTAACATTAGAGAGTGAAAACTTAACATTAGAGAGTGGAGTACCTAGGCTAGACATGGGAGAAGAAAGTGAATTCTGTCCTTTAGTTGATAAAAAAACCCAATGAAGCAGCCAGTCGCTGAGCCTGCTGTCAAAATGCTGTCACAACCATTAAAGCTGCTTTCCCCTCTGTTTCTTCACGCTGGCTGAGGCCCAAACAAAAAACTTGTGATATGCCAGTCCAGTTTCACTTTGGCTTTCTGATTCTTACAGAAAAGTAGGTGAGAGAACATCCCATTTTCATATTATCTGACTGCAAATCTTTAGGATAATGAGGTATCCATCTGCCCTTACCCTGATGTAATGTAACTCGTATGGAAGAGACGAGACATCTGGGTTTCTTTCTCTGAGCTCCCAACAACATCTATTCCCAGCCAGCCAGGTTTCGTGCATGGCTTGAGCTCACCAGCCTCACAGGCCGCCTACGGCAACAGTAAGTTGTTTTGCGCCGTGTCGTGACAACACCCTGGTTGCCCGGTAGCAACTGACCGCTCGCATTCAAAGCGGCCATAGCCACTAGTCACCATGGTTTCTTACTAGACTTGGTAAATCCCGTGTGTAGGCAAAGAAATTATACCGATGTCATCACCTGAGTAAACAAAGACGTAATTCCACTGAACTGAGAAATAGGCTCTGTATTTTTAGTGGAATAAAGGATGATGGATGATCAAAGCAGAGGCATCTAAGAGGCAGACATATGTCAAAGCAGAAGCCTCTAATACAAGAGAATAGCACGTTATGCTCAAGTTCACGGTAGTTCATTATTTGTGAAGGACCCACACTATTATTCTCAGGGTTAGAACATGCTTTCCCAACCCAAACTTACAGGGAATTTCTCTCCTCTGATGCCAGTGCCCATTTTTATTTTCCGATTACCCAAAAAACGTGATTAAACCCTAGGCAGAAGGAGGGTAGGGAGCAAAGAGAGGGACTGAAGACTGGTCAGATTAGGAAATGTGTGGAGCAGGTTTGTTGAGCGAACATTTGTTTCACACCAGTCTCGCTGATGTTGAGCAGGAACAGCAACACAGCCCCTCTCCCAGGGCAGCCAGTGCCTGTTCCCCAAGCTGCAGCCAGAGGGTTGACTCCAAGGAGCTTTGCTAGCAGGATGGCACCAAGGGCAGCTATTACAAGTTCTGTCAGGTTACAAATATTGCTTTCTCAGATAATGAGAAAAAAACTGGTGAGGTATCTTCACAGATATTTCTTACCTATATCCTCACCTTCTCCCCTCCTTCAACTACAGAAGCAAGGTTCATTTTTCCTTAATGCACTGTATAGTGAGTTTTGAAATCTGCAGGTGGAAGGCACAGTGCTGTTATTATTACTTACTGTTATAAAAGACAACACAGGGATTGCCATCAGTGAATCTGTCTCTCAGAGTTAGGTTTGAAATTTGCAGTCCTCAGCTATTTGGGTAGGTTTAAGGAATAACTTCTGTTATTTGTAATATATGAAGCAATAAATGGCTACTGAGAATGATTAATAGCCAAAGCGAAGCTCAGACATTTCATCGATCTCAAAAGCCATTTATTGCAAGTGTATGAAAGCAATAGAGATTATTGCTATTACACAACAAACCATAAAAGCAGAAAGGAGAAAAATGCATCTTTTTCTTCTTGCAGATGCTGAGAAAGTGTTCTGCACTTTCCCTCTGTGCTGGATTTTCCATCAGAAACACACACTGGAGGCACAAGTGGGATCAATAACATCGCAGACACAGCTTTAAATACTGATTAAATGATCAAGGACAGATACTGTTTGAGGATAAGCTGAAAAATTGTTCACAGAAGCAGCTGGTGCAGAACAGAAGTGACTGGACTGGACAATGAGGTTTTTGTGTGCAGGTACGTTTGAATTTTTCTGGTTGGAATTCTGTGCCTGTTATATAACCTCTCTTGATTAATTGAGCCTCAGTGCCAGGTTGTCAGCTTCAGCTGAGGTATGCCTGGCACAGCCGAGGGGAACTGGCACACCAGACTGCTGCTAGGCTTTACTTTGTTCTGCCCCAAGCCTAGGACAGAATAAGCCATATGAATACTTGATGGGCTGGATGTTCCTGTGTTGGTTCTGTAGCACGTGAAGGCTCTTCTTCATACCAAACCAAATGTCCAGTAGTTTGGCTTCACACTGGTCTGAGCAGTCCCAAAGAGGTTCTGGCTTCAGGAGGACATTCCTGGAGGCCAAGTCCTCTGGTCATGCCCACATAGCCTTTTGCACAAAGTAGGAATAAAAGCCATTCCAGTGGACCCGTGCCACCCTGACAACTACTTACGTCTGGGGAACCCAGAAGGCATCAGGTGCATTAGGATGCCTGGAGGTTGTTACCTTGAATATGTAAGTGAATCTAGTCTTGTATTTTCAGGTCCCAAGCAGAAGAGGCCTTATGGGGGTATTCAGAGAGAAGTCACAATAGGAAGAGTTTCCCCTTTATTCCATGCAGTAGTAAGGAAAGGTCAGGATTAGGGAAGTCCAACTAGGAAAGCTTGCATGCAGGTGCTTTTTGTTTGTTTGTTTTAACTGTTTTGACCATTTAACCATCCTGGCTATGCTCCTACAAATAATCGTGGTTTATGTCAAGAAGCTGAACTGAAATAATTTACCTATCCTTGTGAGGCAGATTAAAATTGCGATGTATTGCCTCTGAGATACAAGTAGCTGACTCTTTCCTGCCTCTTGAAAGGGGTGTTCATGGAGACACCAATGGAAAGACCGAAACTTTTGTGAAATCAGCGGAATCCTATGGAAAACTGGATGGAGGCATTGGCACTACCTTGTACTCTTTCTCCTTCTCCTTGTGTGCTGTGAGAGTATCTTTATGGGATATTCATGTACCTAACTGCTTGCTACACACAATCTTTCCTCTTTTTTTTTCCTTAATATAAATCAACTGTCTTTACTAAGAATGAAAATTTAATAACATGTTATAGATCCAGATGAATCAATAGTTCTAACAGGTTGGAAGAGAGTTTGGCCCAGTTGATTCATTTGGATTATCAAATTCTGGAGACATATACTGCAGTTCATGGATTTTATGATGCCCAAGACGGCTTTGGCTTCACTCAGGAGGTAACCAACGATGCCTAATTAATGACAAATGTTTCAAACACATACTCGCTGTAGCTACTATAGACTTTGAGCTGAACTCAGCAATTTATCTTTCTTCCTGGCTCATTAAACACTGTTTTGAGCTCCACTAACATACAGCTAATGATCATGTCTTTAGGAGTCTTTGCAAATCAGTTACCTCTGCCTCTGAATTAGTTCTAAAAAAGACAGGGAAGTCTAAAAATTTACAGTCATGTAAACCAGACTGCAGCTCAATTCTTCAGGCCCTGTACCACGTGAAGGCTGAGGGGCTATTTTTTCCCTTCTGCTGATGAGGTCTCTTGGTAAAAGGAGACTTTTTGGTAAGACTTTCTCTCCTCCTGCTAATCTGCATGTGCAATGTACAAGATCCAGTCTCAACTATGTTTTCTGGTCGTATTTTTAAGTTTTGTGGCTAGATTCTGTGTATTGACTGCTTCTCCTCAGAGGAGCATTTCCCAGTATAAAGGAGTCCCCAGTGGCACAATACATAGATATTACTAATGCATCTATCAGCAAATTATCTAGGCAGCAATTACAAAATTGAGACTTGGGTAGTGCAAATAATTGATTTTTTCAGTGCAGCAGCTGAATTGAGAAGTTAGAGTCTTAATTTAGGGTGACTGGAAATGGAAGTGTTGGGGTTTTTTCTCAGAATGCAAAAAGGACACTCATCTGTATGTGGCACCAGGGTTCAAACTCAAAGCTTGCCTGCATAAAGGACTACTTCTTCCATCTGCCAGGAGCGCACCCTACTCACAGCATTTTCAAGCTATCATAGCAGAGGTCAACCTTAGCAAGTGCCCTTTTCCTCTCTGGTTGTGACTATCATGTGAAAAATAAAAATCTCCCTGGAACTATTTTGGAAATTAAATCTGCATTTTTAATAGCTTCAGTATGGCTCCTGCTGTGACACAGCATCACATTTTGCGATACTCTGTATGAGATTTGCCTCTGTATGAGATATGTAAAAAACCTCTGCTCTTCACCTCTTGTGAGGTCAAGTGACTTTATTGGAGGATCTGTACCTTTGAAAGTTCTTTCAACTATCTTTGTTACTGATTGAAGGGCTTGGCAGAAAGATTGAGTTCAGCATTGTGATCTGAAATTGATTGTGATCAGACTCATTCTAATCAGCTCTGGCACAAAGTAACATAACATAGGGCCCTCTGCCAAGAACAGTCTGCTCTCAGCTCCTGAGAGCTTCACAGTGGAGTACTGCAGCCCTTGGGCTTCCATGGAGAGCAGTTGTTTTCCTACGGTAAGAATGGAGAACCGGTTGCTGGATTAGCAATGTTTTTATTTTGGAGGGCCTCTAAGGAATATGGAGAACAGCACCCGGTATGCTCCCAGGAGATTCGGGTTGTTTTGTCTTGCACAGGTGGAATTTCTGAATGCCTTTCCAATTCAATGTCAGGAAGAAAGAACTGCAATGACCCAAGCATGAAACAGAGTAGCTAAATCCTCATTGGAGACAAATAGTCACAGTAAATCAAAAAGATTAAATTATAAATATTGTATATTACTGCTGTTGCTAGTAGCTCGTGTCATCTATGTTCTAGTTTGTCTTTATGTTTTTTTGAGAAAGATTCCCAGGATGACAATGGTCTCGTCTCTGGGGAAAGGAATAGAACAACGAAGACACTCGTGGATTTCATATCAGCTGTTGGGGACACCATGTGCTTGTTTTGGAGACATTAGGTCTTCAGCATGGACTTTTCCTGCTGCTTCATTAAGAAGGATTTAAACAATGCAGTTTGATTCACTGTCCCATGGATAGGAGAATACTTTGTCTCGTCAGTGTTTTCCTTTCCATTATGAGCAGCTCATAATGATCTCATAAATCTCTACAGAGGAAAGCTTAAGGAAATAGCCAAATGTCAGAAATATAAGCAATCTTAGGCTTAGAATTCTGCCTGCACATTGTTAATTTTTATGTTTCTTCAATCTGAATTTAAGATTTAGTTAATTATTATGAGGTGTTTCTCTGAAGGATGGCTAGTACTACCCTGCAGCTTATTTTCCAGTGCGAAACTGCCGTAGGCATTGTATTAGACTTTATTATGCACATTACCTTTTAAAATGATCTTCTGCACAACTTTTTCTAGTGTTTTCAAATGAACACCACTAAAATGAATTAAAAGAGCAAGGGGACCAATAGGTGCTATAAAGACAACATTGTGTTATGAAGACAATGTTATAATGTCAAAACTAAAGCGGTTCAGAGTCAATTGCAGGATGCTTTGCAATTATAGTGTAAATTTGGCTCTCCAGGTTTACGGCTTAAATTTCTAGTTGAAATGAGCCTCCTGAGTAATGTTGGAAGTGATTTATTTCCATGGTGCCTCACTTTACCATGTGAAACAAGCAAAGCGGTCTCCACCTTGCAATACAAGCCTATTGTGGGAATACCTGGGATGTGCTAAGACACTGAGAGTGATAACAATGGAAAGAATCCCATTATCAATCTCTCTGTATGTATATATGTATGAATACACACACATATATTTCTGGATAGATACTGCCTGTGACAAACCTAATAATCTAATTGAGCTAATGAAACAATGACTCGGAAATTCCCAAATACCAGATTTAGCATTGGATTAATTTTGGACTCCTATCTCTTCTAGTCCTAATTTTCCAGTGGTGAAAAGAAAGCCATGTGTTTGCATATGGGATCCTTACTAGGCTATTTTCCCATTTGTATACAAATAAAACAATTCCAGTCTCTGATCTTGCATCCCAATGAGTTCTCTTCAAAGGAAATTATGCCATGAAAGTTTTGCTACTGACTTCAATTAGGGCCAAATTTTATCTTTACTTCTGCTGCCTTTCCCTGCATTTCAGCTGGTACAGGAAGGTAATATCCAACTGCAATAGCACAGGATATTTAAAGAATTACAAAGAAAGTGGAAATGCCTAAATGCAAAGCAAATTACCCTAAAGTAGCTCCTGATGCCAGCTTCCAATGCCTGGAGTGCCACCTATAAGAGTTCATGTAGAAAGAATACAGGAATTGGAGATGCAGCTGCAGTTCAGGTGAAAACATATTAGATGACTGAGTGATGTCATGAGGAGAACAGTGAAGGAGCCTTTGATAGTCTTTCATATGAGGACAAATGAAACTACTATTCAAAGAAGATGCAATGAAATCAAAGTCTTTAGACAGTGGACATGTGAGAAGATTACGAAGATGAAAAAAAGCCACAAGCCTCCATAAAGAAATACACCGGGGGGGGGGGTGGGGGGGGTGTCGGGGGGTGTAGATAGAAGAGGACTCTATTGAAAAGATCAGATCTCCTAAGCACCTGAGGAAATTATGAAATTAAGACAACAAAAGTGTAGGGTAGTAGAAAAGCAATCATGACTAGAACACAGATTTAAGAAAATGCAGTTTGGAAAAGACAAAAACAAAAAGAAAGATGTACATGTAATATGGTAATCTGTAAAGAAACAGGAACTGAGATTAAAAGTTAAAAGACAATGTTGGGGCAAAATTGAATAAGTATAAGTAGAGGCTGGAAATCAGAAGATTCCTAACATGTAGGAACGGGTGAGTTCGATATTTCTCTGAAAAAAATGATGTGACAGGTGCTTATAATGACTAAAGACTGTGCTTGATGATTCTGAAGTCTACATTTCTACCATTCAACGAAAAGGGAATGCCTACATATGGTTTTTCCATACAGTAAGCAGTCCGTGCATACAATTTTCTGACCCTCTTCAGAAATGCAAAGCTAACCCATCCCTATTGCCTTTGTAAGATTCCAAAGTACTTGGAATACAAACTAACCTGCCACTTCAGGCAAGCAGATTTATGCTCATATACAATTTGTAGCTGCAATGGGGCTAGTTTAAAAATGCAGTCTTTACCTTTGAATTCTTTCAGGTTTTTCAGTAGTAGCAACACATAATTTGCTTTTTACTACAGTGCTTTCTCACTGCTGCCACAGAGGCAGAAGCAGTTGGCAACTGGCAGAAATCTTTTCTCTGTCTTAAAATATATATAACTGCTAAAGGAAGAACAGCAGTTTCATAGACTGTAAAATTATTAAAGCCCATGGCATTAAAGCAATCTCTGATTAACAAAACCCAAACAATTGAAAAGGATATAAGTCATACACACACAAAAACCAATTCTTTATACTGCAATCCTTCAGTTCCCTGTTTCACCCAAGCTAAATTAAAATGAGAACCTTCAGGCAAAGCGCCATTAAACAAAAACTCTTAAAAGGAGAATGTACAATCTAATTATAGTGTAACAAATGTGTACCTTTCATCTACAAGGCTGGTACTCCAAAATTTTAATAGTCAATTATGATTATATAATCTATTAAAAAGAATAACCAAAGTTCTATAATGAAAAGGAAAAACCTACAAAAGAACATGAAAGACCTCTCCAGTGGCACAGAGTGGCATAACAGTAGTACCCTATACAATTTCCTTTCTCCTGTAGCTTGTATTTAGGTTATGTTGCAGAGACAGGGGTGCTGAACACTCACTCCCTGAATTACCATGAATGTACCCTCTGTGGCTAGCTCCCACTGAATTTTTTTTTTTTTTACAATATCCTATGAATCCATATATCTGGAAATAAAAAGCACAAGGCTCATAACTAAATCAGTGTCATGGTTAAGAGAAGTACTCCTTTAAGTTTGCAGGTCATTAATATATTATTTCCAAAAAACTCTTGAGAGTCTACCAATTCATTCTTTCTTTCTTTCTTTCTTTCTTTTTCTTTCTTTTTTTCTTTCATTCATTCATTCATTCAGGTTCCAACCTTCCCTTTCACAATTTTTAATTACATAATGACACAATTAGAAAAAGTACCACGAAGTGCTAAAGCATGATCGAAGTCATGGAATAACTTCTATTCTGCGAATGAGCAACTAGACCAGGACCTTTCAACTGAAAAGATGAAACTAGGAGAGATATGACAACTCTGTAGTATCATAAATGATAGAAAGGTGATAAATAGGGAATCTATCTACCACCTTTTCAAACACAAGAAATTAGGGGCCTCAGATGAAACAAAGAATTTACTTTATGCAATGTGTGGGTCAGCTGAGGAATTTTGCAGTAGGATATGGTGGATAGTAAAACTATTCAGACTCAAAAAGTGAATGAACAAATTCATTAAAGAAAAATATTCCAGTGTCTCTTAAACCAGTAGACACTACCACCGCCTTAGGGAATATCCGAACTGCGACTCTGGAGGCTGTGAGACTGTACTGGAAGAGCATAGTATATAAAACTACCTTGTTCCTACACTCTTCTCTAGATGTCTGCCATCGACTGCTGTCAGAGACAGAAATCAAGTCAGCTATTTTGCTGCAAACACTGCTTATGTGAAAATTATAAACTGTCCTAACTCTACTGCGTTTACTACAAATTAGATACAGCTTAAGGGGAGCGTGCTAAACTGTGAGAAGACTGAAATCAGGAGTATTTGATCCAGTCCCTCAGTATTGTCTGTGATCACACACCAAGTGTAAGCTACAAAACTGTGTTGATTCAATTACTTTTTTGGTCAAGAGGTTTCTCATGTATATCTACACTATACCTGGAGTTTACCTTTGTTTAGTAGTTTTTAATCTCTAATCTACAATTAAGAAGTCAAAATCTCTAATAATTGTGATTCCTGGTGTAGTTGTTGCTAAAGAGATCTCAGTTCATGTTCAAGATCCGATCACAGCAAAATGAAACCTCTTTCTGGTACTTCCATAATGAAGCCTGTTTCAAATATCCTTTACCAAAACAATTTTAGTCACATTATATTCCTTTAATGTATGCTAACATTTCTTATTTCTTTTCAGGCTATAGAACATTATTAGTGCAAAATAACTTCTTTATTTCTGCCTTTTGAGATCTCTCACCTTTGAGAACCTGATTGCTCTTCTATATATTTCTGGATTTAATATGATATTCACTTGCATGTTCAGCCAGTCTCAGACTCAGAAGATAATTTCCACAACCACTCACATATCCATCAAAACATCTTTCAAAAAATGGCTACTAATACCCTACAAAGACCTCTTAAGAACTTTAACTTTCTTAAGCAATACTGTGGGAAAGAAAAAACAGAAAATATGACTGCAGACAAACTGACAGCTTCATCTACATGTGGGTTTTTTTCTAATGCTGAACTGTGTAGTGTTGCATGTCCTCCAACTCCCATGGGCCATGATTAATTGCAGATGTTAATAAGAATGAATATTCTAGTGTGAGAATTGCTACATGAATGTATCAAACAAGTTACAATGTCTTTTCTGACAGTTGCCTCAACCAGGAGACCAACAAGGAAAGCAAAGCAACAGAATTACTGATGAGAGCAAAGGCTTAGTACAGCAATTTTTCTGGAAAAATCTACCAAACCATATCAGTTCCAGTGATGGCTCTGTCCTGCCTATCAAGGCACTTGTGATAAGGCCAAGTCTGTTACAAGGTTTTTTACACAGAGGAATCCCGTGTTTATTTAATTTTGTTTTCCACTTTGTACGTATTCCACTTGGCAGAAATAGTTCTTCAGGAGAGCCAAGTAAGTTAACCAGAGCAACTGGGAGATTGGTCTCAAGTACCTCAGATCACTTGGATGCAGTCAGTTAGTCACTTACTCTGACAAAATCTACCCAAGCCTAGATTCAGGGTCCAAATAATGCCAGATATGTATCTGAATCTGAGTCTGCTAACCTTACACAGAAATGCTCTATCACTCAATTACTAGTTGCTTTTAGCAAGGGAATTTCTCTTATTCAACAAAAAATATTGATCCTTTCAAAACTAGCATGTTAATTTCTGTGCAACATCCATAGGTTTGACTTAAACTATCATTTTCAGAAATGTTTGTGAATGCTCAAGTGGTGATTGCAAGGGAGTGCTCATCTAAGATGTATTTATGGACGAGTGTAGATCTTAGACCAAATTTATGCACCAGAGAAATTTTTCTCTTTTCTTTTTCTTTACAATGCAGTTATGAGTCCGGCCCCCAAGGGTCCAGAATTCAGGGTTCTTCTTGGGTACATCACGCTGCCTGAGCAAAACATTTTGCCAAATATGCTGGTGAAATACATTTTAAGAAACATTTTATAATGATATTGTTATTGGAGTTATGTTGGGCTTTGTTTTCAGAAGCACCAAGCACTCACTGTTTCCCACGCTTTAATACTCATTCACAATTAAAAGCCTGAGTTACCAAATTATAAGTATATATACATTTTGTTCACATCAGTTTAGTTCAAAATGTTAGTAAGAAGACAGCATATATATGAAATACTCCTAGGTTTGGGGTTTTTCTCAGCAACGTGCCATAACCATGGAACGTATCCAACTAATGTTTAATTGGGAGAAATCCTACAACTGCTGCAGGATGACTTTTACGAGGCAGTTAGTCAAAATATCTTTGTTTGCTTCACAGTGTTTGTTAATGTATGTTTTAATAGATTATTAATCTTTTCCAAAGAGTACTGCATACAAAAAATAATATAAAACTCTTGCTTTGCTTGACGTACTGTGCACAGATTAATTCATTAACATAGTCCATTTTGACACAGAATTATAGGAATACAGGAAAGCAGAATAATGAAAACGGCACTATTATTTTCCCAGTACCTGTAGTTGTGAAATTTAATTACAGGAGAAAACAGTCTATTCTGTTCATCTACCTCGCTGGTTAAAATGGACATGTAAGATTTTGATGTGGCAGCACACATGCTTAAAGTTAAATCAGGAGACACCTGCTCAGGGGTTTGTGCAGCACACACAGTTACCCATCCGTCACCGAATGCCCATTCCCCTTCCCAGGCAGAAAAGGGAATGGCCACGGCCTGTTTACACGCCACCGTTTGCGGTTTCTAATGGGGTTTACTTGAAACAAAAACATGCCTATGCAGGCAGTACTTTTGAAGGAATTCTTCATCTTGAACCTTCAATTTCAAAGCGAGTCTTAACATTAAGTTATTTTAGGCACCCCAGACCCTGCGGATAGCAAAAATGGCCTAGGGCTAATGAAAAGAAAGTTGGCAATACGGGGCTTGTTTTGTTTGTGCTTGTTACAAACTGCGTCAGGAGTTCTGGCCATGATCATACAAATACTTCGTCACCTGCCTAATTTTAAACGCTGTGGTTTAACCAGTAAAACCATTTATTGGGATTTGGGGACCCGGTGACGATAAAACGAGGCCGAGGCACACCGGCGGGCAGGGCGGCATTGTAAGCTCGCCGAAGGTGCCCCTCACGGGAGGAAATCGTTCGCCGGCGGGAGCAGCGCTCCGGCCGGACCGACGCCCACTCCTGCGGGCGCCAGGCACCGCCGCCGCCCCGGCCGTAAAAAGTTGTGCGGAGCGCCGAGGATGGGAACGCATCTGCAGCCTCTAGCCCTGCGGCTTCTGGCGTTGACTTTCCCCTTGGTGGCCAAGGGTTTTTCCGACGAAACCTTGGAGAAAGCCGCGAAATCCGAGGGATATTGCAGCCGCATCCTGCGAGCCCAAGGCACCAGGAGGGAAGGGTACAATGAATTTAGCCTCAGGGTGGAGGGCGATCCGGAATTTTACAAGCCTGGAAACAGTTACCGGGGTAAGTTGGCCATCCTCTACTTCCCATGCGAACGGTAATGGTCGGGACAAGTGGCTCTGAAACTAGAACGTGTCTCTGCCTGTCATCTCGGTATCCCTTCTGGCGTGTGTGTGACTGTGTGGGTTAAGACGGGGTAATAGACTCCCACGCATTACTTTATCGGGGATGCTTTCATGACAAGCGAGAGGGAGTTGGATTTCACGGTATCGCTTTACTCCCAAACATTCCCTCGCTGTTAAGAGGAATTTCCTTTCTTTTATGAATCCTCCCTACCGGCTCAGCCCTAGCACAAGATCGATCACAAGTTGATGCGATACCAAACACACGCTCTTCCCCCGCTTACCTGCTTCTACCGGATTTCTTCCTATCCCTTTAAATGTAACCCGGTGAACAGGAGAAGCTTTAACATTCAGCAGGAAGGAGAGGAAACTCGGAGCTAATTGTTCTTGCCCTGAAATATGAATGTTAATATAATGAGTTAGCATATGGGCAAACAGTGATGCAGCACGCTGCCAACTTCCCACATTTTCCACTTATGTTTATCCCACCCCCCGTTTTTTTTCTGGGGAAATGAACAGATGGCTCAAACAGGAAAGAGGCAGAGACGGTGCCAGTGACCACTGTAACTAAGAGATGGAGGCATTCGTTCCTCGCTGAGCATTTCACCTACAATCCTTGAAACTAACTTACAGAGCACATTTCAGTGTATTTTTCTGATTCACAGGCAAAGGCAGGTTTTGGTCACTTTTTCTTGCCTTTGGAAACAAACCTTTGTGGAGTATGCTGTTTGCTTTGCATTGTGAAAGCACTTTGAAAAGAATTTGGACATTTTTAGGTACCATAACTAAGGTACTTTACAGACATCACTTTGGAAAACAAATTTTGAGAGTTTCTTCTAAGTGTTTCTCCTGATCTTCCTTACATTCAGTGTAAAGAGCAATGTTTTCCCATTGCATGAACATGGGAATCTTGGTATAGATAGGGACAAAAAAGCGTGCACATAGCATAATCGTCATGCTCTCTTCAAGGTTGAAAAATACATCTGCAGCAGTGATTACCCTGTTTTGAGCATCAGCCTGTGATTTTTGCATGATTATTGCTTGATTTTTTTTTTTTCTCAAGAGTCGATCAATTTTAATGTGGTGTGAGGAAATGCACGTTTCCCGCAAATTGTTTAACTGTTCCAGACATTAGGATTAGTACCTTGAGTCTGAAAGATTTCATGTTGCGTGTCAGTTTGATATGTCTACTAAGCAGGATAGAGATGTGTCAAATTCTTTGACAGTGACAAATGTGAATCTTCTTAAAAAGTTTTGGAATTTACTTCTGTAAAACCATTATTGGATATTTTCAGTCATCTAAGAAAGAAGATTCTATTGCATGGAAATGCAGGGGGAAAGAAACTCCCAGATGAATTAGCAGAACTAATTTTCTGGAGATATTAGGTCTTGGCATTAGGAATTCAATTAATAAAATCACATTAGTATATTGTAGCTTCTTGGAAGTGAGAAAATTACAGCTGATAGTAAAAAGTTAAAATGTAGGCCAAAATATGTGCCCAAGTTTTCGGTACTTAGACTGAAGTATTCAAGTGGTACATAAGCTTACCTAGATAGTCC
>JAVJGG010000094.1:25883099-25930423 GCA_035590195.1 Aviceda cuculoides | reverse complement strand
GGGCCGCGTTGCCATGGCAGCGCTGCCCCAGCCGAGGGCTTAAGCGGGCGGCGGCGGGCCGCGGCTGGGCCCCGCCGGGAGGGGAAGGGGTTAAAGCGGGACGGGCCCGGAGCCGTGGGGGGTCGCCGCCGGGGGCAGCCCGCAGGCGGGTGTGGGGATGCGCTGCGGTCGAGGGCCGTGCTCCGGGCGCGTAGGGAGGCTGCGGGGGTGAAGCCTCTGCTGCCTCGCCGGGCGGAATGGAGGCTGTTGGCTCCGCAGAGGACGTGTTTTATGAGGAGGAGGAGGAGGTAAACTGCTACGATTTCGAGCCTCTGCCGACGCTGCTGGAGGATGAGGTGAGTGAGGCAGGTGCGGAGACGTAGCCGCCGCCGCCCTTGCGCTCACCTGTGGTGAGGCGGCCTCAGGGGCGGCCCACGGCCCCCCACCCTCCCCGCCACCCGCGGCGTCTCCTTCCTTCCGCCCGCGCCGTGAGGGCAGCCCGCCGGCTGCGCCGGGTCCCGGAGGCGACTGGAGCCCGGGGGCTCGCCCGTCCCACCGGGAGCGGCCGGGCCGTGTCGACGTAGCCGTTCGCTTTCTGTGTGTTCACCGCGGGTTCCTCGCTTCCTCCTGTCCAGTGATCCGAGCCACCAGGTTGGGCTTAGTTCATCCCCGAGCACCTTGTCCGCACAACAGCAAAGTCATGGTCCTCGAGTGTGGAGTGTGTCCTAACTGCTGTCGTAGCCGTGGGTTAATGCTGCATTTGGCATGTATGTGTCCTTGTCACCCCGATAAAGGGAAATTAATTACGTGGGCAAAAGCGTCTCCCGTAGCTGCCAACCAGATTTTTGTACAGCCATTTCTTGCTGCCCTGTGTAAAAAGGCCTTTGTCACTGGGAAATAAAAAAGGAAAAAAAAAAAAAACAAACTTAAATCTGTTCGTTCAGTTCTTATGCCAAATAACCTGTAGCTAAACCCAGTTCTGTTGTCATGTTTGTCTCAATTTGTACGTGGGTTTGCATATGCTTCTTACTGCTGTTGCTCATCTTTCTTGGTATCTTTCCCCATGAAGTGTGGTCCTTACCCCCTACTGAACATTTGGGCAAAATGTTTTGGGGTGTCTTCTAAGTAAAAGTTGCGTGAACCATGTGTGAGCTACCTGTTCCCCAAACCAGATCTTGCAGACTTTCTTATTTGCTATCTCAAGAACCCAAGTCAAATCAGGATTTTTAAAGTGAGTTTGAAAATGAAAAGTCCCTTCCAGCTTTCGTAAGACATCTAATGGCTCAGCAGTTTGGCTCTTCCTCACATCATCCATAGTGTTCTGTATAGTAGGCCCTCTCAGGCTGGCCCATGCAAAATATAGAAAGAAGGTGGTAGTGGCCTCCTTTTTACAGGTTAGTTTAAATATTTAGAGTATTGCTTCAGGATGGGAGAAGACTGAGGGTCAACTCTTTCATGTGAGGAAGACCTGAGCCCATTTTTCTCACCTGCTCAATATATATATTTGGACTGTGGATTCCCACTAGTCCCTTCTATTTAGTTATTCCAGGCACATGAATATTTTCAATATTCTTGTTGAGAGAATGATCATGACCTATCACCTGGTGATTAGAGAAGTTAATAAAAAAGGGCTGCTTTGAAGAGTACTCAGTGACTTACCCAGGCAACCCAGTGTTTTTCTTCAAATGAGATTAATTTAATGAATGGTGTTTGCCATGTTTTCCGTGATTCTGGAATAGATTGTTTTGAAGCTTGTGTGAATTATCTTGGCAAAAAGACTTAGGTGCCACAAAGCTGTGAATGCTGATGTACCTAACTCTCAGCTGCTTAGTCATTTAGTGGAGCCTGTACTTCTCATCACTGTACATAGTATAAGGAATGAGGTTCGTGTCCGATGTATGTGGTTTACAAAAGCCAATATGTGAAGCAAGAAGCTGCCTGAGCTGAAGAGTAGAGAATACTGAAGGTGAGGGTATATTTCAAATGCCTTTCTTTACTAGGGCTTTCTTCATCTCGCACTTTAATATTTAATTTCAAATTTTTAAAGACGCTGTCTGTGGCAAAATAATTTGTTTTCTCTTCCTGCTCTCTCTTCCTCTGCTTAATTACATATGCTACTGAACTCTTTTATACTTTCTGAAGAAAATATAAGGGAAAATTGGGAACTAAAGTAAATAATTAAAGCATGGTTGTCTGATCAGTTCACTTTTTGTAGTTATTAAACAGTAATTGCTTTTGCAAGTGACTTTTACTGATAATGAGATGAGAGAAAAGGCATCAGCATCTCTGTTACGTAACACACTAGAGTTTCCCTGTAATTTGGGTGAACCAACTTTCAGTGGTCCAAAGTACTGAAGTCGTGGCTCACCAGAAGCTTCAGCGTGCCGGAAACTCCTGTGTTAAGAGTCTTAAAAGGATTTTTTTTTCCACAGTGAAAACTTTGTTTCTATGTTGCTTTGGGGATGCAAACTAGTCAAATGCATGTCTCGGTGTTTTCAATGCTTCAGTCTTTACAAAGGCCTTGCTTTGCCACAACAGCCGCTTTAATAACCAAGGTCAAGATAGTGTGGTCATTTGAGAAATACTTGGTTTCTGTGAAGTAGATAACTTCGTGTCCCGGAGCATTGGAAAGAGGAGGGCTTGCTCTGTGGTGGTGGTGGTGGTGGTGTTTTGCTTTGTTGTTTATCTTCACTTAGCCATCCATTGCTGTTGGAAGCCACTGAGCATTCATAGGCCTTTTTTTCTGTTTTCCTTTTTCCGTTTTTTTTTTTTCCTGTATTACCTAACTTTCCCATCCCTTGGAAGGAAGATAAGTTTGTGTGACATGAGATCACCATCATCTTTTTTTCTACTCCCCAAATAACCACAGGACAAAGATGGTCTTGTAGGTTTAAACTGTAGATATTGCTAGTGACAATTAATATCTGCTGTAGAGCTCAATTTCAAAGCTTGACTCAAAAGAAGTTCTATCAAGTCCTGATTGTGACTGGAATTTGACATTGAGGTTGTCTTAAAGGTTGCAGTTTTTATTTATTTCACATAATCTCTAAATTGAGCTCCTCTTGTCCATATGCACAGACGAAAGTCTCATAATTTTGCATCTCGATTAGTGAAACATTCTTTTTTTGCAGTTTTGGCTAATGCTGTCATGTTACCTAGCTGGATGATCCTAGGAGAGTTAAAAATAAAAATAGTTGCTGGTTCATTGCTTTGGTCATAGAACTTTTTTCCTCTTTTTTTTTTTTTTTAAAAAAAAAAAAACAAACTACTTTTGGTTGGCCATAGAATAAGCAGTTAGTCTTTCCTTTCGAAGCCTATCCTCATCCTACCTCTCAGTTTGGTCAGGTTCAAAGCCTAATGGTTTGTGGTCCAGCTCCTTGTCATATGTTTGTTTTCAGATACAAGAACCTCTGTGCTGCCCTTCATGCTTGGAAGAGGTTCCCCATAAAGATGCGCAAACTTCCTTATCCACCCTCCAAATCTGATGGCAGCATTGTGCATATGGTTCTTAGCACAGCACAGAGAAAATGAGATCTTTTGTACCATGTACCTGAACTGTAAGGGCTTTTGTTGTTCATTATTATGTAGGACTAAACTCAATGAGACCAGGGTCCATGATTAGCACTAGAAGGCACTGTAGTAATGCTGCCATTAGTAAATAAATCCATCTCTAGGCTGATGAAAACTAGAATATTGAAAATAGAAGTTACATTTCCCAAATAATAGTGAGTGCGCTTTATTTCCTATCTGGTATTTTCTCGTATTTTTAAAGTATTACACTTTTGACCAAAAAGCAAAATAAATTTTTAGACTAAAGATTGGTCCTTGTTTGAAGGACGAGTGCAATACTTATATCTCTGAAAAACACATTAGCAAACTGTTAACCCTTCTGTAAATGGTAAACCAAATATCATTGATGTTCTCCATATTAGGGCCACTTTTTTTTGGAACTGGACTCGTCATAGCCCTACTGTGATGACGAGGTCAAAGGAAGTTGACTTCTGGTTTAGGACAGTAACTCAGAAACAAAGTCCGTAAACTATATTGATCACCAGGAGCTCTGGGTGTAATGGGGAGGCCTAGGACAACCAAAGTGTTTGGTTTTAAATTGAAGTATAAGAACACTTTTTCCTATGGCTTGTTTGGCTTTTGACTGTTTATTAAATGGTCTACACCACTAAACTTCACAACAGCATCATTCTTAAGACAGGCTAATTTAGAGGGTACTGTTTCCTAGCTCACAGATGGTAGGGAAAACTGCTGTGAAGAGAATTTTTAAGTAGTTTATCCAAAGGCACCTGGGAGAGCTTAAGGGAGACATGGGTTAAACAAAATCTTTTAACTTAGTCTCTCTGCTTTTACCTCTGAATGGTCTGTTTCCCTAACTTTGATGCAGTGTTTATGTAACTTACATAGCTCCCATAGTAAGTCTTTTTTTGATGTTAATGTACTGTGATACCTTTGTTCAGGTTAACTGCTTCTTAAGAGATTTTGTTAGGAGCAAAGTCATGCACTTGGTGTTTCTTGGAGTTAATCAGTGTCCTAGAAAGTCTGAGAACTTACTGGAAACGTTACTCATAGCCAATTGTGTCAAATGTAATCTATGACACACAAAGTAGTGTCATGAAATCCAGGGTAATTTATGAATTCATATCTTGGCAGGAGAATGTGTCCCTTGCTGATATTTTGTCACTGAGGGATAGCTGTCTTACTGAGCAAGATATTTGGGCAGTCTGCCTGGAGTGTTGCCATTCTCTGAAGAGCATTGCCCATTCTGCAATCTTCCAGACGCTCTGCATCACTCCTGACACTTTGGCTTTTAACACCAATGGCAATGTATGCTTCATGGAACAGCTCAGTGGTAAGTATTTGTGTTTCCAGGCCATTTGGTTTAGAACTATGGAAACTCGTAGTGAGAGACTGTAGTAAAGCATTATAATCTAGTCCTGAGACTTGTAATTAACATAAAGAGAAAACAAAAAGTTGTTTAGGAATGAGTAAGTATAGATCCATATGAAACCACATGCTCAGTTTTGTGATTTATGAACAAAGGCTTTTATGAGTTTGCTTAGAGGATTCTTCCTAGTTATTTTAAGACTTACGCAGGGGAATGTAATTCATCTCCATTTTAAACACAGTAGGTTGCACACAAGTCTCTACCTTATGTAAAGCATGTTCTTGGTCTCTTCCAGTTCTTCTCATTTCATAGATATGTTCTATTTCTAGAGAAATCTGACATTCAATGTATCTTGATGATTGTGGCCACAGACAATGGGGCAATTCTAGTGCATATTCACTGTTAGAAAGGAAAGCGCTCTCTTGAATAAAGGATTATTATTTTTTTTAAAGTCATGATTTTTAGACTCAACAAGTGTGGTGACTGACTGAGAGATGAATTTTAATATGCTAAAAACCAGTATGTAGTAGCATGTAAGACCTTTGGGTATTGTAGCAGATAAATGGAGGGATGCTTAACCTACAAAATGACTTCTGATTTCAGCACAGACAAAAAAGCATGTTACTGTCGCTGTTCCCCTTTCACATGACCCATCTCAAAAGCCTTTGTCTTGAGCCTGTTCAGGATATTACAAAAAAAAAAGAACCAACCCAACTCTTATTTTATAGTCCTTTTAAAATTATGTCAGCTTGTAACTGGAAGAACAGTTCTAGTCCCTATACAAGTTATTCAGGTGTTTGCTATGTTTTCTTTAACCTAAATTATTTTTAAATCTATGTCAGAATAAGTGTTCATTCTTTTAGTCAAAATCTAGATCACATTATTTAGAAAAAATGAGGTAAGGTAACTTTGCAACAAATGAATATTTGTTACCTTCTTTAGAATTAAAGATAGTGTTTCAAATAAGCATGTAACATCATAAAATGTAATTAATAAAGAAGAAAATATATCTTCATAACTGTTGTGGTATTTTCGTGCATAAATTTCACAACTATATGTGAGTCATCTTTTAGTTCCATGTTAACAGGGTAATGTGGAATCAATTCTATTTACTGTTAGGAGCTTGTCATAACTTGAAATTTAAAAAAAGAAAAAAAAGCTGGCTTTGTATTCATAAGGGTATATGAAAGACTTGTTGAAGACAATAAACCTAGTGGATGAAAAATGTCCCTCAACTAAGATCTTTGCTTGCAGCTGGGAAAGAAAAAAAATCAATTTCTTCTTAAATGTTTTAGTCTAATTGAATAGCTGGCAAACAATTGATCCAGGAATTTGCTGTATTCATGTGCTTAAAATGTGGGATAACAAATTCCCATGCAAAGCAAACGTACAAAGATTTTGTTCCCTGAAGTCATGTTAGTCTCTGAGGAAGAGACTTGTCATTAGTTCTCTTTAAAGAAAGTTGTGTTTTTCCTAGGAATGCAAAAAGGTATGTATGTATTCTATTTCCCACACACACACGCCACTGTGTCTTTGACTCTTTATCTTCCCCTTTCCCTCAGATGTTGTTACTATTTGTTTAAAATATAGTTTATTAGATAGGCACTTGGGGAGGTTGTCCTTTTTGCTTCCCTATAGTTGTTGCCTGTGGATTTATTCTTCCAGGAGAGAATTATAACCTCTGGATTTCCTTGCCAGTGAGAGAAAATGAACAGCCTGTCGCCTCTGCTTTAGCAGTGTTCTGCTTCCTGCAGGTTCTGTGGTGTTAAAGTGACAAACATTCAATAGGATGTTCTGCCAAGGGCTCTGATATCTTCTTGTCTCTTCAAATCAGACAAGTTTCCTTTGTAAACATTATATTAAAAGAATACAGTGAGCTTTACCAGTGATAAAAATTATATGCTTGTATAGCCTTTAAAGTGTTCTGTTGAAAGAAAGGGAAAAGGTAGTGGGGAGATTAAAAGAAGGACCAGTAGTCTGGGGGTAGGGGAAAGGGGAGGGACAAAACTTCTGTCCATTAGTTTTCTTCCCCTTCTGCCCTTCCAGATATCAGGAAATAATGTGGTGGGGGTGTATTGGGTCTGGCTGAGATGGAGTTAATTCTCCCCGTAGCGGCCCTCGTAGTGCTGTGCTCTGCATTAGTAGCTAGAAAGGTGTTGATAACACACCAGTGTTGTGGCTACTGCTGAGCAGGGCTGGCACAGCATCAAGGCTGTCTCTCCAACATTTTGCCCCACCTCAACAGCAGGCTGGGGCTGGGCAAGATCTTGGGAGGGGACATAGCCAGGACAGCCGACCTAAACTAACCAAACAGATATTCCATACCATATGATGTGAGCTCAGCTATAAAAGCTAAATAAGGGGAGATGGAAGGGGGGACATTTGTCTTCTGGAGCAACCACTACGCATACTGAAGCCCTGCTTCCCAGGAATTCCACAGAGGGGAATGCAGAATTAGTTGTGTACCCATCTTTTTCAGTGGGAAAGTAGAATCAGGAAAATAGTGAGGAACTGTAAATCAGTTACTGGCATCTGCGGAGTCAGCCATGCCAGGTAGCTGCAATACATGAGTATGTGGAAAAAAAGTCCTCTCTGGTCCTCTCTACCATATAACTGAGTTTAGTATCTTCACAATAAAAGAGCTTTGCATTTCACTTCTAAAATACAGACACAAAAGTTCTATTAGAGCTAAAGCTATGATGAGTATGCTACACCTGTGAGCATACTTCTTTTTTCCTCCCTGTTGAGAAGGGAAACTTGGAGTCTTTGCTTGTAAATTATCTCAATCATCCATTGGCTTCGCGGAAGCGTAGATGAGTTGAATATGTACATGAAGAGTAGGTTTTTCATCGGGCAGTTTTTTTAATCCCCTGCTGTTCTTTACTGGGTTTGTGTGACATCAGTACAGTGTGATACTACTACATGTATGCTTGGATGCAGCAGAAACATCGGTCTGTCTTAAGACGTTCCTTTCTTCCTTCCACCTCTTCACTTAAAAGTGGCTGCTGCAGTAGCTCAATTGTCTGCTAAGCAGCACATGGGTAGGGAATGTGCCTCCAACTCCTTTATCATAATTAAAACAAACTAAGCAGAAAGGTCAAGGTTCTAAGCTGGCCTGTAGATGAAGAGGTGATTAGCTGTTCATGTTGGTTTTGCTGCTTGAACCCTTATCCCCCAGGTCTGCAGTGGAAAATAGTGAATGGAAATGTCCCGTTAATCAAATCAAACTTGCAAGCCACAGCTGAGCCACACCAGCTTAGGCAGTAACTTGGTCCATACATAAATGTCTGAAGGCAAGAAGTGGTTAGGCATAGTAGATATATTTCATCGAGGGTGTTTTGTCTGTTTTGTTTCTTAGTAGGGAAAGTATGGTATCTTCTTGCAGAACATTTGAAAATAGCACTTTATTTTACTTACAGTACTAGAAACACAGATAATGAGTTCTTTGTACATCAGATATGAGTGAACCAAGATACTGCTATATACGTAGTTTCTTTTGTATCAGATATGAGCGTATAATTAAATTTGTATCATCAAGTTGGCTTATTTTTTAAACAGACAAGGCTACTAATTTCTAATCTGACACATTTCCTTTTGCTTTCAAAGATGATCCAGAGGGTGCCTTTGTTCCACCAGAATTTGATATCACCGGTAACACTTTTGAGGCAAGTTCATAAATTTATCTGTAAAATAGAGGGGGGGTTTAATCATTTTAGTACTGGCGGTAGTGCCAAATTCTCAGCATTCTCAATGTATAATTTTAACACATTTAAAGATTGTGAATAATAAATTGTGCTGTTTAGATATGATTTGTGGAAATAAAAAGTAAACTTAAAATGCTATATTAATTTTCTGTACAAACATTTGTTCACTAACTGTTAAAATGTGAACATTTTGGCTGAATAATGTGTTGCCCTAAACTACAGCTGGGCTGTATTATGTTCACTGGTATCCTTCACTGGTTACATTTGCTTGTTTGGGGATTAGCCATGAACTTTTATGACGAAATATAAAATTTGTTTGCCATCCTCTTCAATAAAATAATTCATGGAAGGGTAATCAGCAATTTTGTCTTTGATTTAATGAAGAAACAAATGACTATCTGTTGCTTTGCAATGCACAAATGCTCTACATTGTTAAATTAAATCAGATTTAAATTGTTTATACTAATTCATTAGCCTCCCAAGTCAGCCATCTCATTGCATGCTGCAGGAATGCTTGCGTGTTTGCTTAATATCCTTTTTTTTAAATACAGTATTTTTTCTGGCATGTATTCTTAGATAATTCAAATGCTTTAATTAGCAACATGTTCTAGTCAAAGTATTAAAAAAATTATTCTGTTTCTTTACAGTTCAATACAAATACCTTTTACTTTTTGTAGTTATAGCGTTCATAGTCATGTTTATAGTTCTCTGTATTTCCGCAGGGGGAGGGGGGAAGGATAAGTGAACCTTGGAAGTGCGGAGTACTACAAGAAAGATGAGAATGATAAGGCAGGAAGATATTACAGAATATGAAGTAGTACAGTCTTTGAAGGTTAGAGATGCAACATTTTTCCCTGTTGCTATGGTTTGTTAATGTAGTTATATAGGCCAGCAGAGCTCTGGTGATTTTGTGCTTGTGCTTCCCCTTACCCCCAGGCTGGTTTTTTGGGGAGTCTTTGTTTGGGGAAAGGGGGCCAATGCAGGTGGGGGTGGTTAGGAGGTGACCACTATTGCATGTAAACTTGGCAACTGTAGTTGTTTTTATATTCAGATGTGGCTGAGGAAAGCAAGTCCCAGTGTCACCCAAAGGTGACTGTTTTTTGGTTTGTTCTTTTTGTTGTACTTCTGAAAGTGGACTTAAGATTTTACATAAATATGTTCTCCATCCCTTGCCCCTTAACAACCCTCCAAAACTTGACACAGAAACACAAGATTTGTGGAATTATTTGCTCCTCTGACAAACTTGCATTTCCCTCCAATCCTTTCTCCTCCTCTAGGAGTTGCTGAACTCTTATGCATATAGCAAACAGATACACTCAAAGAGACTCAAAGACCAAGGGGATGGGAGAAGGTGAAATGGGGATTTGAGAAGACTGTGGGAATACTAAGTGACCTGAAATTTTAGTTCTGTCTGATATACAAGGCCACTGTATCCCTCTTGGGTAAAACTCATCTGTGTAGAGATTTATGACTTAACTCTTCTGTTTCAGCAGTACTTGCAAGCCTCTTAAGCCCCAGTGGATCCCAATACCAAGCACAGCACAAACAACAATTCTACAATCAATGAAAGCTGTTTGAGTCAGGAGGGGCTCAGGAACATTGACTGTTTAACTCTTTTTGCAAAGGTCAATGAAGATACATGAATGTATATGTTTGCATGGAAGGAAGTCAACATACACTGCCTTGCCTGTTGTGAAGTGGGGAAAGGTCTGGGTGCACTGATTTCTGTCCATTGCTCCTATTTCTTTACCTAGAAAGTTGGGGAGCCTTGCAAAGGAGGGAGAGCAGTGCTACAACAGTGTCCTGTTCTCAGCTGTTTCCTGTTGACTATCATAGGACAAGGCACAAGACTGAAAAGCCAGGGCTTTCCCCTTTGTTAAGGCAGAGGTGTATTGTTTTACTCTGCGATTTGGGTGCATTTTGTCAGGCAACTATGGGATTCTGAGTATTTGTAGAACTTTCAAGGCTTTACCTCTTACCACTTGTAGAGTTTAGTTCAATTTTAAGTACTTCAGTACCAAATCAAATTCTGCTAGGGATTCCACACTGACCTCTGCTTGCTTTTGCAGTTTCTAAGACCTATAGTGGGTTAATCCTTATGCACTTGTTACAAGGGTTTTATAATACTGTAATCTTTTCAAGCTAGCTGTTTCCTTCATGGTGCCAATACTTAAAGTTCTTCTCTTTTTCAGAGGTATTGATACTTTTGTCTATCCCTTCACCCCTAGTTGTAACCTCCTCGTATGCAATAGTAGAATAGCACTGGTTTATATACATCTCTCCGACGAAACCCTGGACCCTTGTGCTTTCTCAGTATTATAAGATTCTTTGTACTATACCAGTAAGCTGCCCTTTTTACAGGGGCTTGAAATCTTTTGTACCACTGCTTGCTTCTTCGTTGGTAATGAATGACCTTACTCAGTTGTTCTTTGTCGAAGGAGTGTTTTTGCAGCTACTTAGTATGCTTTGTTGAGAACAGTGGGAAGTAGTGTTTGGATTGAAACTGTCCAATTTCAATATAAAGAAAAAAAATTAGTGTTGGAACTACTAATTATGTTCAGGATGATCTTTGATAGCTGTTACTCCAGTGTCAAAGCTCAGCTTTTTTAAAATACTTATGCCAGCCAGAGGTTTCGCTTGATTTGAGCGTGACCTATTTTGTGGCTTCTAAAATGGAAGCACACAATGAGGTTTGTATAGCTACTGGATGACTTCTTCCTCTTCAAACTCTTTTCTTTAAAAAAAAAAAAAAATCCCTCAAATAAAGCTACAGTTATTTCAACAAGAGATGTTTTGTTTCCTGCTTGGTGAATTACTGATCCAGACCTCTAATGGAATTGTGACTCCAGTCTAATTAGTTACTAAACTTAGCTGGCACTCACAAGCACACAAGGGTAATAGACGCAGGAAACAAACTGAAATGCGTTACTGTCCTGGTGTCTGAAACACTGTTAAAAATTTCAGTTTCTAGTTGGGATTTCAAATAGCAAGAGATCTGAAGTTTTGCCCAAATGACAATGCACAGGACTGAAAAGTAATTGATTTCACATGGTCTGTTTTAGACTTGTGTCTTGTTTCCTGATCTGCTCTCCATTTGTGAAGTGGTAATAATGACACCAACATCAATTACTGTTGAGAGTAGGAAGGTAAAAACTAGCCCTTCAGGGAGTTGTCAGCTTCAGTGTCAGGTATAGAATAGACTTTTTTGAGAGAAAGATGTTAAGAAGGAAGTAGCTATGAAAGGGGTGTTTGGTGCCAACAGTAAAGTGTGGCTGAGCTTTCCAGCTGGTGACTTCTTTAGTGCTGCCACAGTTCCAGCCTGTGGGGTTGGAGGAAGGATTGCAGTTTCTGAAAGTCTCAAGAGACTTTGAAATGACTGTGTTTCTAAGTGATTGGATCAGCATTTAATAGGGTAGTTCTGTTATGTCCTCATCTTCCTGGTGTAAGCATTGTCACAGTGCTAGGGCAAAAAAGGCAGCCAAGCAGGTACCAGTGGTCTCTAGGACAGCGCTGGGCTAAAAGAGAACCTCCTGGGTATCTGTTCATGTTAATTTTTTTTCCCCTCTACTTTGCTATCTCCTTACAGACTTCTATTACCATTGTGCCCTAGTAACGGCACTGTTAAGTGTTGGTGCTGCAAAGAAAGGGAGGGAAACAGGAGGGAAACTTAGAGTTATGATCCACACTAACTCCAAAGAAAGGGTGAATTTCTATACAGTACATTTATTGTCATCTTCCCTTTTACTCTTAATGCACATGCAGGTATCTAATGTGGCTGTGCTCAGTAAAAGCTTTCTGATGACTGAAGCTGTTGCTTGCCTGCATTGATGGAAAGATCTCACTTTCTGCTTCTCCTCTAAGCTGGAAGGTGTGTCTGTATTTGCTATAGCAAATGCTGACCACTTTTTGTTCTCCTTGAATCTTGAGCTAGAGGTCAATTAGAAACATCTTGAGTATAAAGGTTAGCCTCTAATTTTGTAATGTTTTACTAGTATGCTATCGTAGAGGGCAGTATAGAATGTGAATTTCTCTGTTCTAGAAAAACATTAAGAAGCTGAGATGCAAAAATACAGATTTGAGGCTTATTTTAAAATTGACCTACTTGACTATATACTGGGCTTATCAAACAACTCTTCTTCTGTATAAACTAATACTGATTCCCTCCTCTAAATAGGAAGAGCTTTAACCTTTTCCTAATGAAAATGGTTCCTATTTAATTTTCTTGCCCTGGGCAGTACAGTGTAGACTTGTGAAACTTGACCAGTGGGAGGCACAACAGGAATAGTTAAATATTGGTCAGTTCATTAATAGCCTTATTTCTATCACTACAGTACAACTTTGCCTCAGGTTAAAAACATTGGCTGTCTCAAACCAGTTTCAAATAGCTATTTGTCTGCATCACAAAACTGCCATTGAGTCTGACACAGAGGTTCATTGATGTAGAACCCCACATTTCTAAGATATGAGCTTTCAGTGAGATAAAGGACCGATGTCTGCCATGTGTGAACTTGCATTTGTAATCTTTTAATAATGTGGCTATTCAATTTCGCTTGTTCTGGTGAACTTCTGTAATAGAAATAAGTGAATTTTCAGTCTTGTCTGGCTATTTTTTTTTTTTTTAATATCTAAAGCAGACTGGATAATGCTTCTGTTTAATGATTTCCATTATTTAGAGGTGATAAAATGCAGTAGTTCAGAAACCTCAGTATGCAGCAGGATTAAAACCTTTCAGAAATAAAAACTGGAATAGTGATAGAGAGTTGAATACTACCTTGAAGGAAAGGGGGGAGTATGGGATAGAGAATGGGAAGAAAGTGAAGTTCACACTTACCTCTGTTTTCTCATCTAGAATTTGTTCTTGCTTTTTGCTTTCATGGCAGGAGTGGGGTATGCTGATCTCCCACCTCGGAGAGAATCAGAACCAGAAAGGGCTGAACACTGCCTGTCTCTCTGCTAGAATGTGACAGCTGTCAACTTGCAGTTCTCAGTGGGTTACAGTTGATTAATATTATATTAAAAAAAAGTCCAAGTGTTTCAACAACCTTAAAAATAAACTATTCTACAGAAAGTACAGAAATACAGAAAGTGGTATAACTGGTGCAAATAGAAAAGACAAGCTAAAATGTATTACATATTTTTTGAAAACTAAATAGTTAAGATTCATACGGCTTATTCCTATGAAATGTGACAAGGCAGTTGGATTGATATATACCATATACATACAAATACTTTATATGCATATAAATGGATGGGTTGAAATGCCAGATGAAACCTACCATTCTAGGAAATAAAGAAAGGTTCAGGGTATATATATGTTGGTCCTACTGAAGAAAACTGAGCTTACAGTTTGGTACTGCAGTATTTCTCAATAGCTGATCATTACTGAGCTAGTGCTCAGGTCTCAGCTGTTGGTCATTCTCTAAATATGAAAGCCTTCATCTTTCTCCCAAATCAAAACAACAGAAGGTATAAAGGAAGTCTTGCCTTTGCCATTTCCCTGGTCTTTTAAAGCAGTATCTTTGAATGCTGTGGTATTATGTCTACTGTTCTATTCTTTCTTTAGCTCTTGGTGCAGGAGGAAAAAAGAAAACTTTTCACATGTTCTCCTAGAGGGGGTTTGGGTTTTGTTTTTATCTAATGGGGGAAATAAGTCTTTTGAAACACCTAGTGCCTTTTTTCTTGAGTTCTGTTTCCCTTAATTTCATGTAGCCTCCTCTTGAGACTAATTCTATCTAACAGCAGCAAGGCTTGTCATCAGCAAATGGTAACTTATCTTCTCCTGCAGTCTAAACCATTCTATCTTCTGAGTGTTATTTAAAGCTGTCTTTTCCTTCAGTGACAAAAATAAATTACTTTTATTCAGTTGCCTATACCTCTACTGTGCTATAGAAGAAGAAATGGAATCCTCCTGCTCTTGCTTTTACATCATCAGCACAATTGAGGTTCTGTTCAGGAACTTAATACTGAGCAAGTATCACCCTTTAGTTGCTTTATACAAAGAGCTAACGAAAGGAAGAATATGAGGCCAACAGGATTTCTTTTTTTAATGTATAGGAGAACTTAAAATTTATCATTTGATTACCTCAAAAACCTACAGCTTGTTGCTTAGTTCTGAAGTTGGGCTTGCAGAGTTGTCATATTGGCCTTTTCTAGCTGGCTTTTTGAGCATATTGCCGGTATTTTTACAGTTTTGCCTCTAAATCTGAAACACAACTTTTCACAGACCGACTTCTATTTTTTATCAGGAGTAGTCTCTCTCTTAGGCAGAAAAATGTCCTCAGAAGAGAAATGACTGACTGTACAGGTAACCTGCTCAATGAAAATAGGTCATATTTTAGGTTTCTTCCTTACTCAGCTATTAGGTTCCTATAAGAAGGCATTATTAAAGATAAGATACACACTTTCCCTGAGATTGAGGAAGATTATCCTCTGATGCACAAAAGCATTTTTAAAATCTGCTTATTTGAGGATTTTTGTTTTGTGAGGGGAAGATTGGGAGTGAAAGAGGACTTGGTATTCTGTCTTAAAACAGTTGGTTCTTGAAGTTTACTCTTGTAGAAGCGTGAGGAGCTGTGTTGGATAAATTTGCAGATAGTTCACATCATGAGCAAAAATCTATGGAAAAGAGGACAGATTGTTTTCTCCTATTATGCTTGTACAGTGTCATAAAACTCTAGGCTCCTTAATGTTAAAGACACACAAATGTTTTGGATCAGTTGTTTATCTCCAGCTTTTTCCACATAAACTGTTCTGCCTTTTTCTGCTATTGATGAAGTTGTCTTCCTTAGTCCTGGTAGAATTATCTATCAGTTTCTGGTGCTACCCATTCAAACTCATTTCTCTGGTGGACCCATCATCATACTGGTCTTATGGCAGAACTTAATTTTCTATTGCACTCTCTGCTTATTTCCATCATTTATGCTTTAGAATGTTCAAATATGCTTTTGAAATGTGAGCCTGAACCCTTAAAGGCAACATGAAGACCTCCAGCAAAATTATTCCTTGTCATTACTTGATATCAAAAGATTTCTCTTTCATTAATTTTATGTCTGTTTTACATGGATATTCAGGTCACTAAAAGATCCATGATCATTACTAAGCTGGATCTGGAGCCTTTATACTCCTTGGAACAATGACAAACAATTCATTTTTACCATTTGCATGAACTGAAAATAGAGGCATTTCACCAGTGTATGAGAACATTCATAAGTACCACTTTCTTTTTGAAAGGTTTGAGAACTGATTGACTTAGAAGTAGATGGCAGAATGGATGACTTCTTAATCTCCAGATAAAATTTTGAGACTAGTTCAGTTTTCACTGCGAATTAGATGGTTGTAGAGTTATCTTATTAGGTTGCTTGACATTTAGTCAACAGAGCTTTCAGGGTTATGGCAAAATGGTCATCACTCACACATCATTCTCCTTAGATACAGCATTTCAAAGAACAATTGAGAACATGCTTTTGAAGCTAAGGGTCTTGTCTTCTGGGAGATGCATTGCAAGTGACTTAGGCTTAGATGAACACTTGGAGCAGGTTTTGTATAAACCTGTTAGTATATATGTACTCCAGGATTCTTGAACTTTTGAGCCCGTTCCCAAGTTTTAAAAAAACACAAACAAAAAAAAAAAAAAACACCCAAAAAACCCAAACCAACCTCTTCTCCTTTCTCTCAGTTGTAATGGCAACAGGTGTTGCCTTTTTACCCAGGAATGCTGTTCTAATCAATTTTTGAAGAAGCACATGAATGAAATATATGTGTTACACTTTCCTTGTAAAATTGGTTTTGGTTATGGGCTATACACTTCAAGTCCTATCACATTATACATGAGTTCTATGCCTGAATAGAGAAGAAGGAGCAAGGTTTACTTCTGCAGAAATCATTCTCCTATGAAACAATCAAACAAAACCCAAACCAAACAAGCCCCAACCCTCCCCCTCCCAAAAAACCCCAAATCCTTCCTGTTTATGCTCCTCTGTTTACTTTCCTGATATATACACTAGAGCTACCTACTCATTTGCTGTTTCAGTCACCTACAGCTGTTCTGCGAAAATCAGTCATTTGAGTGTGGTCTTAGGAAGATATTATGCAGTGGGATAAGTTCAGAAGTGTTTGGCCAGTGTTTTACACTTGCAGTTCATCAGAGATTCTTCTATGTGTTCCTTGTAGGAAGAAAAAAAAAAACCCAGGGAAAAAAAATCTACATAGATTATTACTTCAAAGAAGAGTGAACTGGTTACTGTACAACAACTACTATTTTACACATTGTGGTCCTGATGTCATTGATTTATGGCATGGTAAAGCAACTGGGTTGCTATTTGAGTTTATTGACCCATAGTATTCTTAACTGGAAGCGTTGCATTTGTTTTACAGCTCCAAAATGTGGAATAAGCATCCCCCAATACAGGATTTTGCAAATGTATTACTGAGCTCAAAGAGTGATAGACTTTACCAGTAAGCACCTTCTCTTAGGTTAAGATAAAAACATACTATTTTTTTAAACAAGTAACTTCAATAACTGCAAATAACATTATATTTGCCATACAATGAAAAAAAATCTTATATTTATGCAGTTGAGAGAGGACAGAACTAGTCTGCTCAGCATGCATATAACTGTTTCCTACGTTTCCTTGTTTCTAAACCTACAGGGAATAAATTGTGTTAGTTTAATGAAGTGATAAATGAATTACCTGTGGCAGGTAACTTAAAAGTAAGGAGGTTAATGGCTGATAAATCATAGGGAGAGTTGTGACACATGAAACTCAGTTTCAAAGGAAGTTTTTGAAAAATTGCATTGTTCAATAAGCTTTAAAGATAAATGTGTGTAACTTTTGCTATCTAACCTCTGAGATGTCCAGCAGTTTTATTGCAACGTTCTTCCTTACCTGTCATAATTATACTTCTACAGTCCTGTAGGAGAGGAGTCAATTAGTGTGCTATTCATCTGTGTTGGGGTGCTGATTTTTGTGATTGAGGGAGCCTGAAAATGGGATGGAAGTGTAAGAAACTTGTTCTTAATTTGTGTCCTCACCCTGCAAACACATGAGTAATCTCATGCACATAGCATGGTTTAAATTTGGTCAATCTTCTGTGTATGTTCATCTTCATGTGACTTCTTAAAGTGAAATGAATGTTTACAAACGTGGCTGCCAGTGGCTCAAGGTATATCTCAGTCTTCACTACAATAATTAAGGTAACAGATTCTTGAAATTATATTGAAGTCAAGTTGAAAAGTTTGTATTTTCTGACTTTTTTTTTCCTCTGGGTGTAGCTCTGGATTGACAATATTGTCTTTCAAATTAATTACTGCTATAGATGCTGGCAATTTAATCTATGGACAGTAGTCACCTGTGTTTTACACAGCCATATGGCAAGTCAAAATATATGTTTGTTAAAATAAAGTATTTGCAGGTAGCATGGAGACTGCCTGTTGTATGATTTATTTAAAAAAAAAAAAAATCTTCTGTCAAAGATCTCACAAAAAAAAAAAAAAAATTCAGTTTGTATACAACAGCTTAAGGAGGTGATTAGCAGTAAGTCAAAAAGTATGTAAAAAGCTTACAAAAGTCTGAAAAACTAGCAATTTTTTTTCCAAATCTATCAAAACACAGAAATGCTGCTCAAAGTCTGCAATGATTGTAGATGAACAAGATGCAAAAGAGTTTTTCAAAGAAAGCCATAGCAGAAAAACTGTTTAATTTTTTTCATCTTGTAGGACCTTCAGGAAGTTCTTACATTGCAACTCTTCTTTATGGGGAATTATAAAAAAATTGGCTCAAATGAGTGTGTCAGAATAGACTAGTGACCAACTTGACAAAATTAGCAGTAAAATAAATTTCCAGGACCAGATGGTGAAACAGCATTCATAAAAGAAGCAATTACTTAGAGTAATGTTCTTTAGCCTGGAAGAGAATGCCCTGAGGGAGAAATTATGCTAGAAATCTGTGAAGTATGCGATGGCGGCAGCCATGGAGTGAGTATTTGCCAGCCCTCATAAATGAAGAAGTAGGTAGCAACAATGAGATGAACACAGGTGAATTCAAACAAGAGGAAATACTTCTTTATATGCAGTAAGCTATGGAAATTCTTGCTGCAAAACATAGATGCAAAAGGTTGCAAGTGGATAAAGACAAATTCATGGAGATAAGAGTTGTCACAAACCATTACAGACAAGAAGCCCACAACTACAAAACAGTGAGATTAGAGTGACGTACTAGAGTTCCACAGTTCAAACTGAATGGTATAAATAAAGGTCACGAGAAACTAAAACATAGTAAAATGTAGGGACTAGACAACGTTCAGTCATAGTATATGCGATACATGCTCTTTCCAAGTGCATTTAGATTTCGCTTGGTTCAGTTCTCCTTATGTTGTTGCAGGATAACTTTTTAGATGAATGTATCTATGAAGTCTTGCTTGTGCTTGCAATGTAAACTGACATTTGCCTAAGAACATATTAGAACTTGAAAGGTTTCACTTAGCTGTTAGGTAAATTAAAAGGCGATTTGAAGGTTGAAATACCTGCAAATTTCAGCTGTGAGCGGATTATTTGAGAAAATCTGATCTGTACCTGCATTTTTGTGCCCATTTTTTAGAAGTCTTTCAGGAAATGATTTTTTCAGACAAAAGTAAGTAGCAACTGTAGTTAGAAGGGACAAACTGCAAGAACAGGTTTGGTTTAAAATGTTTTTCCAGCATTTGCTACCAATTCAAGCTAGAGTATATGTTTTGTGATTAGTCTATAGTGGTTTAGCACTTTTAGCACATTCTGCAGACTAATTATCTACACATCCAAAGTGCCAAATGAATAAAAAGCTAATATTTAATACAGCACCTTCCAGTAATTATAGTTATGTGGGAAAGTGTTTAGTCCCTTTGTAATGAAGGAAAGTATTAAAAATAATAGAGCTATTTCCCATTCATTTTGTTGCTGAAGAACTTTACCCTCTCACTGTCTTTTGCAAAAAAAAATAGTGCATTTTAGAGTGACTACATTGAAAAAAGACATAAGTAAATATTAAATGTTTTCTCCCAATAGTAATTTTCTCAAGCATTAGCTTGAATTTGTTTATAAAACTTTGAGTTTTATAACAACACTGAAGCTTTCATTTATGGAACCTTTAAATGCTTTGAAGTGCGAAAGGGTGGAAACACCTACATATGTGCAGCAATCTCAATAAAAAAAAAAAAGAAAAAACTGCAAGGTGAAATAAGGGTCAGATATGAATGTCAAAACCAAGAATTGTCTTACACTATTCCCATAGCTTATCATTTAGTCAGAAATATTTTACGGGAAGTATTAGTTCTATTGTGGTCTGTTTTTTTCAGTTCTGCTGAAGACCTACATTTCTGAACTCAGTGAAATCTGAATACAAAATGTAAATGGTCATTATTCATAATTGCAATATGCTAAATGCTTATGCAGTCACTATTCAAAAGCTCTTTTGTCAGCTTTTTTCTGTAGTGTTTGTCTGCAAGTATGAGTTCCTATAGAAGCTTAGTTCTTTAGCCCTGCCGAGCAGTAATACAACAGAGCCTCTGTCACACTCTGTGTGTAGGCTTGGAGCTTTTATTTCCTCTCCTGATCTTTTGATTTGCAGATTTTAAATCCAGAGCGGATCATTACTGTTCTCTGATTTCACTTCCTATAGTGTTAAACGGTCATAAAATGGCATGCAGCAAGCCCAGTAACTGTTGATTGGAACTGACAGAAACCTTTTTGAATATATTTCACTCATAATATAAAATTTTAACATGATGGCAGAAGCTGTCCTCTCCGTTGGTAAGTGCTTCCAGTACTTAGCCTGAACGTTTTAAAAATATGTAGTATCTTCATCTCTTGAATTTTTATCTGGTTTACTTTTTTTTTTTTTCCCCCCCCCACTTTTGAGTCTTGTGCGTTTGTGCCTTGGAAACCACTCTAGTGTTAGAACTTATCTTAATTTGAAGCTACTTGTATGATTATGACCTTCATGTTTTTCTCTGAAATACATGAGCTCCCTTAGCCTGTTGCTGAAAGGAAGACTTTCAGGACCTCAAATCATATTTGTGACTTTTCTCAAACATCTTTTCTTCATGTTGCCATTTTGATTTTTAAAGGGCACATTATTTCCTTGATGGCCTTCCTAGTGATGCATACAGTTATGATTTTACCTACAATTCTTGTTACATGTGCGAACCTTTGGCTAAGATAGGTATACTCTCTAAGACCAAATCTGGACATCAGTTTCCTGACGGGACTTCCTGTCTTTCCACCATGCTTTTTAAAGCTGATACTGTAATGCAGTCTTACCAGCATGGTCTGTGTATTTTTTGTAACGAGTTGCATTTAGTCTTTAACTTAAAAGTCTCTTTAGGAATTGTGAAGAGGTTGTTTTGTTATTGGTTTTTTCTTTTGGATCTTTCTTGAAATGCATGCTATTTGTCAGCTATTAATATTATTATCCTGTAATGCAACAGTTCCTATAACTCATAAACTCTTCTCTTTAGCTAGAATTATATCAGGTGAGGGTTTTTTTCAGAAGCAGAGGAAAAATCTTCACTAGAAAAAAACCCTCTTAATTTTTCAAGAAAATTCCTAACTGCCAATACAGTATTAATTTTGCTTGTCTTGCAGGAGGAAAGCTGTTTGCTGTCCTTTCCTATTTGTTACTTTCCTTGTAACACACTAAAAAAAAACCCCAGCTTAATTGTGAGATTGTTTTCACTGAGAGCAGTCCCTTCTAGTGAGCAGTAGATATTTGATACTTATGAATTTGCTTTATTTATTGCATTTACCATCTTGCTCTCCTTTCCCAGAAAGTGAAATTTTCTTCCTAGGCCTAAATAACGTAGTAAGTAGAAGCAGATTTGATGCATAAACTTGAGGAACACCCCACCTAGTGGATGATCACAAACTCATTTTCTCATTGCTCCCGTTCAGCCAGAAGACTTAAGGTTACATCGGATTACTTTACATATTAACCATGTTTACTGCTAGCTCAGGAAATTGATTAAATAGTAGGATTTTCTTTCCCCTTTTTATTGTGGGGTTGGCTGTGGTGGTGTTTGGAGATCTGGTAGAGGGGAAAGGTAAAACGGGGATTTGCATTAAAGAAAGTTTCAAGTTGGAAAAGATGTTGAAGTTCCCAATAAATGTTTTGACATAGAAATTGATTACAAACTATGGTGATTGAAATGGCCATCTTCAAAACTAGTTTTCCTGGATGTCAGAGGAAAGAAAGTATCTCAACGAACCAATTTTTTGTGGGGGGAACAAAAAAAAAAATCTTTCTTCATTCAGTATCAGACTGGCCTTTCCCTTGTACAAGAAAAGACGCAGTGAACTTCTTTAAAACAGGACAGCAAAATGGAGGGAGTGGAAGCCTGTCCACTTGCACCTCAGGCATTTGTGCTTTTAAAGGCAGAGTAGAGGATATGTGTTACATTCCACTGTGAACAGAAATTATTAATTGGAAGAAGTGGGATGAGGTAATATGTTGCTCTGCCCTCCCTGTTCCTACATCCTATAATGTCCACATCCATCCTCATATGGATGAATAAAATTTGTCAAAAGGCAAATTTTTTTGTTCCCTCAAAGTTAAGTTCCCCATCTTTCTATCCTGCTCTTGGAGTTGGTATTCGAGTTGTATATAATGAGATTATATCCAAATATATGCTTTCTTATTCTTCTGTAGTATAAGAAATACTTCCTTTCTTATAAATTTCTTACTGAGGGAAGACTAGATAAAGTCTTGTTTCTTCTTATGCACTGTGTATTTGGAATAGACACTACATTCTGTAAACGAAATCAGATGCTGAGGAATCACACACATCTTTTGGAGATGCCTAAACGTAATGTCCAAATGATAAAATAGCCTCGAAAGTGATGCCTGTAGACACATGCAAGATACCTCTTCTGAACTGAACAAAAAGAGGAGGCGGCAGGAACAAGAATCTTTTCCGTCCCTATTCTAGTTCAGAGTTTCCCTGAAGTATTCTGTTTGCTAAATGCCAAGCAAGGTAAAAGAAATGCGTTAAGTTGACAATTTGAGGTAAACTGCTTTTAATTCTTACTTCATGACTACAGCCTGTCTCTTGACGTGAGTTTAGGGACATGCCAAGTGTTACAATATTATCTGTTTCTGGAGGCTGAGTCTTAGTCGCTTTTCTCTTCCTTTTTCTTTTTTTTTTTTTTCCCCCCCCCTAAGAATGAATAAGTAGATTAATTTTTTTTGCTGCTGCTGCCTTTGTTAACCTTAGCATTTCTATAAATAGAACAGTATACTGAATAAATAGATGTCCAAGATTTGCTGATAGAGTACAAATGTAATGTGTTGCTTACTTTTGCCACATGATATAAAAGTACATAAGCAATATATTATCTTTAAAGTATCATCAGTGAAGCTTGGCATCAGTTATGTAGGGGATGGTAGAGTCTAAAGGCAAATTTTCCTAATAAAGTAATTCTTCTACCCATTCCTGATGTTAGGAGTGGTACAGGGAAGCTGAAATTGGTTATTCTGTTCAGAACTACCTTCTGAATTCAAAGGTGTCCCCACAGTATGTGGCATTATTTCATCTGGTATTCTGACATTACTTGGGCTGCATAGTGTACATCCGTAACATGATTTTTTCCTTCGGTTCTTAGAGGAGTGATTAATTTCTTTCTTTAATAGTCATTTTATGGAACAGAGGTGATGTCACTTGCTGCAGATCATATCAAATGCATAACTTATTACAATTGACTGTATTAAACTACCACAGTACAATATTACATTTATACAAAAAAGATCTTTAAATAAAGCTGTATTATATTTTTAAGAATTTGTCTTTGTTTCCTTGTTCTTTTTTAACTTTATGTTCAGTTTTCTGTTATGCTGTCCATTGAGAAATGCAAAATGACATAGCTCACTGAAACAGAGTATTTAATATCAAAGTAAAGGAATAAGTTGTACACTCTATACTTCCTCTTCTCAGTTCAAAAGCTTATGAAACAGTCTGCAGGAAAAAAAACAAAACAAAAAAACCCAAACTTAAAGCCATCTTAATAAATTCTTGGATGTTGGGGAAGGAGTTTGGGTTAATTTTTTTCCACAGATTGAAATATACTAGAGTGTAAATCTAGATTGATTGAGGGGGTTTTTTTATTTTTTTTTTTTTTCTTCAGGCAGTTACGTTTTCAGGCCTTCAGTCTTGGGCAGGCTTAGAAAGGTGTTAATTTATACCTAGTTAGTTTTATAGCAAGTTAACTTGTGTGGACTGTAAGACCATCATCCTCTAAACATTTATTAATAGGAGTTGTACTTCCTTTGTGAGTAGCTCTACTAGTCCAGGGTGGAGCTCATTTGCTGCAGCTGCAATAAGAATGGGTGAAGGTAGTGGTAACTTCAGGAAGTATGAAGAAATAACTGTCTTCCCACCACCTTGTTAGTGGGTTATTTGCTCAGGCTTCATAGTTTCATTTCCTTTTGCCAGTATAGTCTTGTTTTATCTTTAAAAACAAAACAAAACCAAAAAACCACAGTCTGTCAACAGTGTATTTCTGTAGGGCTACTGACACTAAGTGGGTTATAGTAGCTTAATGTGGTGAAGGGGGGGGGCAGAGGTAAGGGGGGGAGTAGCCCTTACTCTTTAATAGATGAATGGCATTCATTCTTCTGCTAAATCAAAATAAAAATCGTACCAACTCCAGTCTGAGTTCCTCTGAGATTCTCAAAAAACCCCAAGAGTCTTCAGTTACCTCTTCTGCTTAATGGTGAAGTTGTAGAATAGTGAAGAACTTGAGACTAAAATGACTGCTCTGCAATAATTGCTTTTCTTTTTTTTTTTTTTTTTCTAATACGGTGGTGTTGCACTCCCCTTCATGGAGGTGCCCTGCCTCACTAGAAAGTAAATAAATATGCATACCTGCAGAACAAGTCACCCTCCCTTCATGCAATTTAGAGACAGTAATACACTGGAATGAGAAAATAGGGGAGGAAATTGCTTTTGACCTTAGAGTCAGTTGTCCTTCTAGGGTGAAAAATAGTAAAGCATATAGTAAATGCATTAGTATAACTAGATTTAATGTACAAATCTGGTTATCCTTTTATTTATGTATGCATTTATAAACCTGAGAGGGCAGTGTTCAGTACACCTGAATTCCTGGCTGTACTGCATCATCATTGAAATGTTTATACAAACTTGTACTTATGATCTTGGTTATAAATTTTACTGAATTGTGTTCTCTGAATGGAACATTAAAATACAGGCCATCATGGGTAAATTACTGTTACTACTAAAGCAGATCTGAAAAGGTTAGGGTTGGGGGTTTTTTTTTGAGAAGCAGAAAACTTCTAAAATGAAGCGGTAGCTGTGTTGTATGGCAAATCCAATGCATTAGCACTAGACTTAAGAAAGTTGTTGGCTCACCTCTGCTTTTATTGGAGCTCATCACAAGGTTGTGGATTTTAAGAGAAGAAGAGATGGCAAACGTGGAGTATTTCTTAAAAGTCTTTCATAAGTGTCTTCAGAGACAAGTGATATTATGCTGTATTGTTTCTGTTTGTTTTCTTTATGCTTGATAGCACTTGTAAGTCAGACTAATTTTTTTTTCCCCTGTTAAGACAAACGCCACTGCAATCTTCCAGCATGCTTCTAACTTAAATATTATTTGCACACACACAGGGGGCTGAGTTTTATATTTAACTGTAGCTGATGAACAATTGTAGTACTGATTATTGGTGAGGAAGAAAAAAGGTTCTAGCTGGACCACACAGGGTTATTGCTTTTTGTTTGCAACAAGCGTATTCCCCAAAGCAGGACTGAAGGCCATTTTGTTACAACTGTTTAAATTAAACCACCCTTCCGGTAAACTGTTACCTTGTAAGTTAAAAATGAAAACAATGTAAGCTGGATCCCTTGTGATCTCAGAGCTTTTTTGGCAGGAGAGAGAGAATTGCTAACATATTTAATGCCTAATGCCTTTTTTTAAACGTCATGCAGGCACACATCTATTCTTTGGGTGCAACATTGAAAGCAGCAATAGAATATATAGTAGAACCTGAGACAGAATCAGAATTTGGGCAAGATCTGCGTACTCTGCTGGAACAAATGCAAGAAGAGAATCCTGAAAATAGGCCAGATATTGAGGTAAAACAGCCCTACGTAGTTTTCTGGTTTTCATGTTTTTCTGTTTTAAAAAAGTGACAAAAATATTTCTGTATGTGTGCTCATTAGTAGAGGGATGGTCTTTATATGTAATATGCTCAGATTTTGCAAGAAAGCTGAGGTTTTCCTAGATTCAGCAGAAATTCTTCTTTCTAATCTAATGGTGATACAACCTGAAAAGCAGATGTAGATATTTTACAGTGATTCAGTTTTTAAGAAGGTTGGGTGAATATACTTGTGGATCTAAATTTTCTCACTAACTGTTTCTTCCCATTTAATATTGAGTTTACAGAGAGAGGGTCGTTAGAAGTAAGAGCACAGGCATTATGCTGTGAAATTTGCCTGGTGCCTCAAATGAAGTTTGGATTGCATTTAAGAAGGGGATGGAGGGAGCCGCACCCCAGGAAACCTCTGTTCCTTGCATGTTCAAAGCAGTGTTGTTCAAAGCATTACTACTAACTAGTTCTTCTGTAAATATATAAATGTTTAATAGTATTTGATTAGACAATTGGTTTTGTATTTTATTCTACTTAGCCTCTTATTTTACCTTTAGTTTTTTGAAAGAATTTGAAGATATATAGAATTTTTCAAGATGTTTTCAAAGAATTTACATTCTAAATATTGCTTACCTAATACAGTGTTATTTGACATTAGTGTGTGAAACTTTAGCTTTAATGCAGTGTTTTTGCAGACTTTCAGACTGTAGCCAGAGAATAACAGTTGTCCAAATGTGACTTTTCTTGGATTCAGTTCTACTTCAGAATAGTGCTATCTACTTTTCTGTTCCTTTTTTTTTTTTCTCTGAGCTAATAGCATATATTCTAAATGGTATAGCACCTATAAGCAATACTTTGCAGAAAGAGTGCTGCAACAGAAAAATGAATAGATTCATTTTTATGAAGCAAATAGTGTTGGCTCCCTGGTTGAGGACTGCCCAGGCAGGAGACCGTTCCTGACATAAAGCCTTTTTGATCAACTCCTGTATTTCTATTTGTTTACTTTGGAGCATAGTCCGGAAAGGGATTGTATAGCACTCCCTATCATCTTCAATTGCTCTGTAGTCCCAGAAAGCTATTGCTGACTACTTACATCAGCCCAAAAATAGAGTGAGTCAAGGCTGGTCTGGGGTAATACACGAAGGTTGCTTTGTGACTCTCTGTTCTCTTTTCTGTTCTTTTTCCACTGGGCCATTCATGGGTGAAAGGGAGTGAGGGGATCTCTATGGAGGGAAAACCCGTAGACTTTTCTAGGCATTTTACTAGACTCCAGCACAACTCGATACCTGTCTCGCTTTTTCCTGTCCTTCCTCAATCTGATATGTGAACCAACAGCCAATTTCTTCCTTCCACTCACAACAGCAGGAGAGCAGTTGAGCAGGTTAATGGGGAAGTAACTGGTGCTCCTCAGAGCAGTATGAGGTCTCATCAGTGTTTATCTAGGAACAGTTACTGAGGAAACAGTGGGATGCATTTGGAAAGGCAGCTCTCTTCTACTTCCCATCCAAAGTGACAGGTTTTTACATGTGTGAATGTCTGTAGTTAATCACATGTGAGACCAATGCTAATGCCATCAAATGATGCTTGGGCTACAGATAAGAGATATGTAATACTGTTTCTTCTTGTGATCTGATAATGATTGCTTTCTCTAATTGGGAGTAGTTCTTTCTAGATATTTGTATTTTACATTTTTTTAAAAGATTCAGGATTTACTTTTAATGTAATTCCAGTAATAAAAACATTCATCATCACTCAATTCAAGTGAGTCACTGGCTGTTTAAAAAATAATGCGCGCTCTAGCTTTTTTATGTTTTCAGTATGTTATTCATAAAAGTTAACATATAAGATTATTAAATTTTATCACTTGTTCTTAGTGTTATAACTGTAGGCTAGAACTTGAACTGTATTTAATAATTTCATGATAGCCCGTGGTAAAAATGAGAAATTAATTCGACCACATAATAGAAACACACAGTATAATGAACAGTGCAAGAAAGACCTTCAATGTAGCATCATATAAATTCACATGTACTGTGTGAGTTAACATGATTCACTTTAGTCAAAATTCACAAATCTATTCATTATTAAATAAGTATTTAACACTAATTTTCTCTAGAGCATTTTGTCATTATGTGAAGAAAAACTGAAGATTGCTTCATCAAGTAATATTTGTCGAAGCCTGTCTGCTGTTGGAAGAAGGGTTCTTTCAATTGAATCATTTGGTGCTTCTCAAGGTAACTTTAAAATGTATTTAGCCTAGAACTTTATATTGCATGACGTATCTAATGATTTTTTAAATGCTGTGTTTGTGTACTTTCCTGTTATAGGTTCCTTTCTAGATATCAAAAAGTTATTATTAAATATTTGTAGATTGGAGGTGGGGAGTAGGGGACATACAACTCTTCATGAGCATAATTAACATATTTAGAGTGTCCTTTATGATTAAAAGTGACTTGTCCAGAAATAATTAATTTGTGTAACGTACTGAAGATACATAACAGCAGTGGTAGGAAAAAGCAGTGTAAAGATTTACTAGAAAAGATTAGAAGGTTTAAATACACATTTAATATAAGCATCTGTTTTTGCATCTAGATGTCTGTGATAACATGTGGAAGGGAAGAATGTGTCAGAGAAGTTTGGGATCTAAATTATATTCAAATGAGAAAAACAACATAGCAGATGATTCGTCTGCAGTGGAAGATGTGACAGCTACCTGTCATAAGGACTCTTCTATAGTTACTATGGTGACTGGCAGAGAAAGTGGTTTAAAGGAAATGCAAATTGATCTGGATAATGAGAAAACTCAACATTCTCAACCTGCAACTCAAGCTAAAAAGAGCAAAGAAGAGGACAAACATGCAGCGTATACTGACAGTTTTGCTACTGTTGCTTTGGATATAAAATCATGTGTTATTGACCTGGAGAGAGATGGCATTTTTAAGAAAGGTTCTTTGAGAAAAATTAAAACCTTTCCAAAGCTGCCACTTGAACCTGCAGATACAAATAACTTTTTTACTTCTGTAACCAACAGTGGACCACTAGCTAGGAAAAATTATTTGCTAACACAAGAGTCACTACCTCTAGACAATAATAATGAGGTTGCTTTTTCAAAGGGAAATCTTAATTCATTTGCTATTAGTAGTCCACCAAAAATAGAACCAAAGAATCACCAGGTTAATGATCTTCATTTAGAAGCTCCATGTGTATGCACACAGGTGTCTGGCATGAATGTAGAAGAACATATGTCACTTATTAATGGCAAAAAGATAGGTTTTGCTTCATCTGGTCATAAAGAAGACTGTTCTGATGCTACCTCTGAAATGCCAAATACAGCTGGTATGCTAAAAGGCCCAAATCAATCGATTGCTGGAGCAAAAACGCTAGACAATTACATGGCATTGGAAGACTCTTCTGAAACTTTTCAAGGGTCAAATGAAAACTCTTTACCACATTTTAACAAGATGGCTTCAGTGTTAACAACAAAACCCGGTGGGAACAGATATGGATCAAACCTAATTAGGTCTCCAGAATTAAGCAACGGTGCAATGAGCGCAAACAATAATGAAGATAATCTTTGTGGAGGCAGAGGGTCAGAAATCAAAAGTAATGAGCAGGTAGTAAAAATAAAGTCTTCATTATATAGTTGCTGTAGTCACTTATGTGGAGATGAAATGACTTAAATACTGTCTGATTTCTTCCCCCCTCGTTCCCTTTAGCACTCTGGATAATCAAATTTCGCTAGTCTGCACACTTTAAGAGTTAATATTGGAAATTGGTGATCCTTTTTTCCTCTTTAAAAGTGAAGTGCTACAGTGAAATTTATGCTATTGCAAAATCAAATTTTTTTTTATTTTTTTTTTTTTACAAATGGAGTATACTCACTAGTGTGCTAGAGCAGCAAACTTAGTAGTTGATTACATATGTAAGAGAACATTACCAAAGCATATGTAGATTTTTAACTTTTTATGTTACTGTCAACGCATAAAGTTCACTACCTTGCAGTGGGCCTCCCAGGTGCTTACGAAAATTGCAGAGTACCTGACTGTAAACCTGACCTCATTGAAATCAATGGCAATATCCCATCTGCTTCAGGAGGTGAAAAGACTCCACTTTTTTTTAATCTGCATGTACATTTAACTTTTCAAAAATATGTACATATGCTGTATCCGTTCTGTGTTCTTAAATTACCACCTCTGTGTTTGTTATGTATACTTCATGATAGAATTCAAATATGTGCACAATAATATGATGTTGTTGTCTCAAGCATTTCATCTTTATACATAGACAAATAAGAAGAGGGAGCTGATAATTAGTCTACTAGAACTTGTTGATAGTTAGTTGTAGTGTGGTCTTTGCTCAAATTACATATTCTCAGGGTGGACAAGTTTGGTCTCTGACTAGATGGTTTTCTCTTGTGCCACACTCAAAGAGATGTAAACAATCCATGTGATAAGAGAGCAGCTGGGTAAAAATGCAGGATGGTTGATGATTCTCCAGCCTTGCTGTGACTTGATAAAAATGAGCAGCACAAATTTCACGCATTTCATTTCCAGAAATTATGCTTAGGTGAAGGTGTTGGGTTTTTTCCTTACTTGTCTACTGACAACTCAGCCTTGTTCTCCTTGCCTAATAGCCAGTCTTCCAGCCATCCCATGCAGTGTTATGGATAGGGTTATGTTCAGTCTGCATCCATCCTTCTTTTCACTTTGCCCAAACACCTCCACTGGAGTAGTAACCTGGGACTGTCAAGTATGTAAATTGCCTTTGGTTCATCATAGCTAAAAAATTAATGCAACATTGAAGATTCTGTTCTAACTGCTTTTTTCCCTTTCCTGTCTCTCCTCCCCTCAATAGCACGTGTGCTTATTAAATTCATAGTGCAAGAGATAGTAAATGTGGATAAGTACCACATGGCATGGTTTTGCTCTCTGAGGGAGTTACTCATTGTATGCATGTTGAGTCCTTTATTTAGTTTTTAAATCCTGCAGGTGCATTCTTCAGACTCTGGGAAAAGATCCATTTATTGTAGACACATGCTTCCCTCAACGCCATCCCCCTTCCTGCTCCGGACTATGCAACCTTCCATATTCAGAAGAGAGTGCGAAGTAATAATCAGATTTATAATCATTCCGAAGTCTTCTGCTTTTGCTATGTCATTTGTTAGTCTGGGTTTACATGAACCTGCTTCATTTGGTAGATGTGCTTGTATTTCTAGCAAGGATCACAGCAATTTCAGTCACTGACTTCTTGTGAGAAAGCTTGTTAGCATATAGAAATCTAGATATGTCTTAGTATTCAAGCAACAGAAACAACTGTCTTTCATCATATGTGCAAATCTCTTTTTTTTTTTTTTTTTCCCCTGAGTGGAGGTGTTTGGTTGTTTGTTTCGGGTTTTTTTTGTTTGGTTGGTTTTTGGGTTTTTTTATGCTAAACTGTATAAACCTAGGAATTAATTTACATGTTTATTTGTCATGGAGAGGATGGCTAAGATAAGGCTGTCAGACCATTGTAAAACCACTGCAGCTAGTTTGTTGGGTTTTTTGGTTTGGGTTTTTTTGTTGTTGGGTTTTAGGGTGGGTTTTTTTGTTCCGAGAAATAAAGGTAGCACACTTGAGTCACTTGCGTTGAGGTGGAAGTGGACTTACTTAACCCTCCATGTTAACTAGATAGGTGTGCTGAATAAGCTGCCATCACTTAAGAATAAATTGAGTGTAGTGATAGGGGATCTTCTTTAAGGAGGAAAAAAAATCTGTTGAAATAAGACCTATATTCTGTCCTTACTGGATTACTGGGACAACAGTTTGAGTCTGGGTACATGAAGATACTTTAAAGAAAATAATCATCCTCAGAACTATAGTTTCCCAAAATTCTTGCACAATTTAAAAGCTGTAATGAATGTCCTGTTTGCTTTTCCTGCAGCAGCACTTGAGATTGGCACACGGAAACATAAACCAAAATATGTTTTCACATTATTCTGCCATTCTTCTGAAATCCTCTTTTTCTTCAAATATTTCATCATCAATTTAAATGAAGTGTTCTTTCAGCCTGAACAGAATTTTATTCTCCCAAGTAAGTAGGCTCTTAGTAGAAGTGAGGTTATCCTGCTCCCACTGAATTCACAGGACAATCACAGTGAATTAGAAAAGGTAACTATTATTCCAGTTACCATAATAAGCAGTGTTACAATACATATGAGCTGAAATGAAGACAGCAGGGTAGTGGTTGTCTATGAAACCGGAGTTTTATAGCTGTATTTTCAGTAGAAGAAAGGTTTGATAGACTCGTGCTCTATATTCTTTTTTTTTAATAATCAATTCCAGCAGATGTTCAGGTTCTGCCACATAAAAATATTATGCTCTTTACAGAAACTATAAATTGGTCTTAAAAAAAAAAAAAAAGAAAAAAGAAACAAAACCCCCAAACAAACAAAACAACAAAAAAGCAAAAAACCCCAAAACTTCTTTGATTATTTAACTGTTGTAGGGAGAAAAAACATATTTAAATATATCAACATCTGTGAGCAACACCTAAGTTTTCAAAATGGCTGTCTCTTCTATGAAATGCTGAGCTTCTAGCCTGGTAATCTTTGTTTTCTGAAGGAAGGCCATTCATTTTCAGTAGTCATTGAACTATATGGCAGACTCTATTATAAATCTTTGAGGGGGGGCGTAGTGTTTTCAGCTTCTTTTTCTTCTTTTGGAAGACAGATTTTATTCCTCAGGCTTCTAGAACAACGGTTTCTGCCTCTGTCTTAACCTCCTGACAATTGCAAAAATAAAGTCATACCATGCTATCCCTTCTGTGAAAAAATTACAACTGGTGTCTTTCTTTCAAGTTCCCTTTCATTTCCCTGTCCCAGAATTTTACTGAATACCTAAAAATGTTTTGGGTTTTTTGGTTGGTTTGTTTGTTTGTTTGTTTGTTTTGGGGGGGTGGGGTGTTTAAGAAGCCAAAACTTGAGTCTGAGAGTTTGTTCATTTACTGCAAGGGCACAAAAATTGTGAAGCCCCAATTAATGTGATTTCTATCTTCTGGGCTAAATAGAAAACACCTTAGAAGATTTACAGTGCTGCTCTTTCACTAGGTTTCTATAACAGATAAGTATGATTGCAGCAAATAGAGCTTTTAGAATAGTATTTCTAGCATCTCTTTAAATATTTCTTGTTCTTTAGAGAAATTGCAATACCAGTCCCATCCGGTTGAAGATCAACCTTGTCTACTCTGGAGAGCAGACAGTTTTTCTTGCCTGTCAATACTTCTCCAGTGGACAATATTTTTCTAATACTCCAACACTGCTTCTTAATGTTGTGTGCTTTACTGCTAGTAAGCATTACTAAAAATACTTGCTTGCTTTTGTCTGGCTACTGCAATGTATCTTGTGAGGGTTTTCCTAGTAATTTTTATAGTTTTGCATGCCATAAATAAATATTTTTCACTTCAAGTTTGAGTGGGGATCTTTTATTTCTCTAACCAATTTCATTCCAATCAGGTGTGTCTCATCTCTAACGCTTTTAAATGTTTCTCTGTGATACGAATGCTATGGTCTTTACATGGGAAGGGCTAACAGGAACCTGGCATACACACATTTTTTTCTGTTGATCATTCATACCCAGTCAAGCATGAGAAACGAAAAGCCATGTAGCTAGAGAATGACACCTGAACACTGGGGAAATAACACTTGAAGGAAAGAAAAGTTGTCAATTCCCAGAATAGTACTTATTAAGAAAAAAATAATGATAATCTTGATTGCTTTGGCTGTTTAAAATATACCAGCATTATGTTCATAAAGCATAGTATGCTGGCATAGTCTGAATGCTTTACTAAAAGTTTGGGTTTACAGTTCTGGTACCAACAATGAAATAAAAGATCTGTTAAGTGATCTTTGCATCACTGAAGAAAAAACATCACTTTTTCAACAAGTGAGGTTTAAAATGCAGTATTTTGGGCATAAAACAAAATGTCACCAGTATGTAGCTATAGGCAATAATCAGTCATGTGCCTTTTTCATATTTTCTGTCAAAATTTCTGTGCTGTGAAAAACATTTTCTTATTTTAAAAACTGGTTATATTATTTCTGTTATGAAAAGGTCGGGTTTAGAACATGAAGAAAAAATTTCAGAAGAGGCACTGGATTATAATTTTGTTTGGTACAGTTTTACTGGTGATAAAATACTAATAAATGTTTTGTATCAGTATTAAAATAATTCTTTAAATGAAGTGGACTTGAGGCCTTATGGGTGCTGAAGAGTTGTCTTGAGCTTGCTTTGCTAAAATGTCTGAAGAGATAGTTAAGTAACAATGCATGCTACAGGCAGTTTGACTAAAAAAATTTAATCATATGTTTTCCAGCACTTCAGATTTCTTTTCTTGGTGGTCGAGTGGGGCTTTTTGAAGTTGTAGGAAATAGTAATAGCCATGAATCAGAGACTTAAATGTTAGAAAACAAAATAAAACAACACATTTAGGCAAATGTGAGACACATGCCTAAATAAGGGAGTTTTATGCTTAAATGTTTACCAAAACATGAACAGGTTCAGTGGAATTTGAATGTGCATTTTGTTAAATACATTTGAGGTATCTAGTGTTAAACACCTTAAAGGTGAGGTATGAGGTACTTTGCATTAAATACCTTTTCTAAGTTTTGAGGCTTAAATAAAAATTGCCTCAATCTTAGGTTGAGAAGTCTATTATTTTTCCCTTGGAAACTATTTTAACCAGACTGCATGTGTTTTTCATCACAGATGTAAATGTGTGATGAAACATGTCTTACCGTATACCTGGCCTATATCAGATAACTTTTACAAGTTGTTAGAAGGATAAGTCCCCAGCAGGTCTGAACCCTCAATCTTCAGATGAAGTCTTCTAGAATTCTCTCTTTCTAGTGTAGGAAGGTGACCATTTGGAATAATTAGAACACTAGAAAAATAACCTTCTCGGGTTGTTGGGTTTTTTTTCAGGAATAAAAAGTAATCTTTTGATATGGTCAAGGTGGGGAGAGACTTAAATCCTAGTAAGAGACAGTAGCAGTGCAGTTTGTTAGTATCACAGACAACTATCATATGAATACTAGCTAGCAATATTAATATTTGAAGTTTAATCTTTCTTTAGGATGCTTGCCAGAGAGAAACAATGAGGGTATACATTTAAATAAAGTTCATCAACCTGTAACCAGACTACATCCTTTTTTTTCCTGACTCAGGTTAATTTGGCCATCCTGTGGATGGCAGTGATTCTCATTTCTGCTAAGATTTGCTTTTCCTACATCCTTGTTTCTTCTGAAACAGAATTTTTTTCTGGTGCCTTTTCATCCTCTATTTTGTTATCTATCATTGACACTTAATCTTCTTTCTTATCATAAACTTTTGCTGCTGCTCTTAGGGTTTATTCCTACTTTCCTGCTATGCTTAAATTTCTTTCTGTCATTTCTTTCTTCCTCTAGAGAGCTTGGATATCCCAGAAGTGATGAGAAATACCTTTCAGCTTTCTGCTGTACAACTAACTTCAGTCTCCAGTTTAGCAAGAGATTCTTCTTCCCCTTGCTAGCCATTCATCACCTTCTCCTGAAGTGAAAGGTGATTTGTATATGCAATAGAGGAAGCCCGTCTTTCTCCGCTGCAGCTTTTAGAGCCTCTAGGGACATAAACTTCAAGAGGAGGGATTCTCTTACAGAGAAACATGTGGCAGTGGTGTGTACTTATTACAAAAATATTCCCAAATCCCAAAAACCTTCTTAATGTTCCAGTCATTCTGTGGAATTTGTCTTTTGATTTCTCTCCACTTGTTTCAGCTGTGCAGGGTGAATTTGAAGTATTTGGCTGCTTCTTTCATTGTAAAGTGTCTGTGAGCAAAGACATCTGAGGCACATGAGAATCAGGATGCTATGGAGGGGGGAACGCAGCACTGATCCAGGATAGTAATCAATCAACAGCATGAAGTTCTATCTTGAATGTTCTGTAGACTAATTCTTTTTTTTACTATCTGTCCTCTTCCTTCCTGGTGTTTAATTGATGTCTTTTTATCAGACAGTTCGAGCTTACTTTTCTAGATATAATGAAGGGACACATTGATGAAAGAATTTTGCACTCCAGGATGCTGGTAATAGCAAAATTTGGGAATGAAGCTTAACCTTATTACCTGGCTTCAAATCTGTCTATGCTGAACTTACTAATTTTTGCAGTGTGCCACAATGGAGGATGGGAGAATAAAAGCACCACATTTTTATGTGTGTTGGAGGTAGGCAGAATACAAAATATTTTAAGTAAATCAGAAGGTGTGTATGTGGGTACATCTTGCTAAAAATTTGTGGTTTATCTGGTTCACCTTCAAGGAATATTTAAACAGTATAAGCTCAAAGTATTACATTCCTTGAGAAGGTCTTCCAGTAAAAATTAAATTATCAACAAAGTTTCAGCTACAGAAATTAAAGAGGTTTTTTCTCCTCCCCATAGATCACAGGGAAGCTATTTCTGTTTGTTGATCTTGATGAAAGTTAATGCAATAGTCTTAATTGCATATTTTATGATAAAATCCAAATTGTGCCTCACTGAAGGGTGTTTCATAGGGTCATGAAAAATGGACTGCAGTAAATGACAATGCAGAGACTGATTTGTTAGATGTAATGATGTACTACCATTGTGTGTGAGAGAAACCCTTAGTCTATTTAGATTTTACAGACATTGATTGGTATATAAAGGTATCTGTAAAAACAGACCAGTTCAGAGGTTTTAATTTTTGTTTCTGTCTCTTGTGCTCCAGGGTTTTTTCAGAGTTAAACCTGAATTGCTTCTGGTAGTTCTTTTCCCCAGCATGGCCTAAAGTTGACATTTAGAGATAGTTTACTATTTCAGGGCTGCATATGCAACAAAAAAATATGCTGTGCTGTTTTTTAAAATAGTTGGATGGGTGTGTTCTAAACCAGAGGTTTTTGCCTACAGTGAATTTTTTTACTGTTCCTTTGGTAGATGAATGGAGATCATAAAGCCCAGCTGATACCAAGAGCCACTAGTAGTGATAAGCTCTTCTATTAGCACAGCTTGATCCAGGAAGGTGTCTGTGCAGTACTATCAATGTCAAGTTTGTATATTCACCAAAAAAAAAATCGCAAAATGTAAACCACAGATTCTCTGAAGAACAGTAAGTTTCCATGGTGCAGCATCTTTGTCACATTAAGGTATTATGCCAGGTATCAAAATCTAAATTGATAGCCAGAAAAACAGATGTGGTTACTACAAATTGAGCAGCCAGCAATTAAACACAGAACAACGTGCTTGAACTTCAAATAAACCTGTCATTAATTCTGTCAATATTGTTAACGCCTTTCACAGAAGAACAAGAAATAATGGTGAAATCTTTAAGGTAAGACTTGTAATGCAACTGTCAGGGTAAATCAGGATTTGAATATGGGATTTTTTTGTGGTGGTGATAATTTGGATTTTTCTGTTTTTAAGCCTAGGTGATGTCCCTACAATTATGTGTCATCTTTGACATTCTAAAAGAGTCTTTCCTTAGTAGGATGAGAAAGAGCTTCCAAACAGCTTACTTTTCCTGAAACACTTCTATTCTTGCTGAAATCTCACTTGAATTACACTTTTGTTACACAGTTAAGAAACTACTGGTTTATCTATACAGCTAGCTAACTGTGCAATGCTTTTTCAGTAAGAAGTATTACTAGTTCATTACTGGCAAGTGCAATAAATACCTTTCTTAATGCTTTTTAGGTGAGTGCATTGTATGTTAGGAATTACTTTTTCATTGCATCAGTAAACATTTTTTGTTTGTGATAATTTTTAATAACTTTCGGCATCCTCACTCTTTTTTTTTTTTTCAGTGGATCTCTCTAAAAATCCTGTTGTCCTGGTATGGTAAACCTCTGAAAGACTATGAACTCTGGGCATTATGTCACGAGTGTTTATGTACTCTGCAGGCTTGCATTGATTATCCAGGTATAGTCTTAATTATCTTAAAATATTTGCTTAGCTATTTATGTTCACTGTATTAATGTTTTCTTTATTCTATTGATGCAAAACATCTCAACGTTCATTTTGTGTACAGAAAAAATAACAGGCAATATTTCTAACTTCACTCTCTTAAACTGTGGCTTAGAATTTTTACTCAGTTTGGAGTTTTCTTCCATATATAGAAGAATGTCTTCTTTTCTTTTTGTTCTGAGTTTTGATGGCTTTTGCAGGGGAAACAAATCTTTGAGTTCAAGCAGTGAAACAAATTTTGTGTTTAGACATTTTGGGCATGGAGAAACTGTACTGTGACTTTTAAGAAAAGCATTTGGGACTTGTACCTTGAAAGCAGTAAGAAATACTTTTTATATATATGTAAACATAAAACTTCCTCTCTTGCGTGGATTTCTTTGTGACAAATGATTCTTGATGTATTTTTGACACTACAGGGCTTTGTCAGTTTAAAACGCCCAGGGTCTTGTCATGGCATTACTCCTTCCACGTTCCCTATGCTTCAGTTTATAGAAGAATTGTCAGAAGTCAACTTCTGGGAGAGGAACAGGGAACAGTCTTTTGACAGAATTGGAATATGTTGTATGTGACTAGGAAGAAGACCATCCTAAATTTCCATAGGCATTGTGAATGTTGGTTTAGCTTATACTAATAATAAATCTGTAGTAGTTCTGATAAATAGAGCAAAGGTTCCCACCACCCCCACCTTTTCTTTTTTCTTGATTTAAAAAGCCTGCTTTTGAGGGTTTCGACAGGGATGAGTTTGAAGTCTGTAACTGAATATAAACAACTGGATAGTGAGGTGCAGAAAACTTACTGCATCTCTTTGGTTTTCAGCTTCAGCTATTTTATCTTTTATGATATAAAACTGCTAAAAAGGAAACTGGCCATAAATGCAGATTTCTGAGCAATGTTACCCTTAAACTAAGTATTTTGTATACCTTGCAACAGAAAGATTGTTTCAGCCTCATAGCATGTTCCTAATGTTTGTGAAGGTTTCAAATAACTGCACATAATGGATCAGATTCTAATTTAATATGCCTAGCCAGCCTCTGTTACCATACTTACATGCACTCAGAATGCATAAGTCTTCAAAATTCTAAAGACTGAGTTGTGATCTGAACCTTAAGTAAACCTGTAAAAGTGAACATAATGATATAAATTGCTAAATGGAAGGCACCTTACCTAAAATTCCATATTTGACATATATATTTGACAAATAAAGCTACCTTCAAGTTGAATATTGTTTTCAGATTTAGAATATTTCTGCCAGAAGATTCTCTGCCTGTTGTGAGAGTAATTGTGCATTGTGGAATGACAGTACTGAATGACTGGTGTTTATTAATACAGTGCCCACACACACACACGAAAAGTTCTCTCAGCATTCCTTTTGAGTAATATGAGCTTACTAAAGGTGAAACTGATACCATATAAAGTATTTGTTAAAATATCCTTTGTCTTAACACTGGTAGAGTAAGATTGGTAGCTGATGAGTCACAGTTAAATATAGGAAATGTGGAACAAGCTGGATTATTTATTATTTATTCACTTAGAGAGCCTTTTCCTCCAAATCCTTCCTTGATTACACTTTTTTTGTTATCCTAAGCAGGAATTATCTGGGTAAGAAAACATACCCTAAAGCTAGCATCTTCATGTATTTTTTTTTAATTCAATCCTGCTACAGAAGTTGTTTGTACCCTCCATTAAGACTTTACTTATTTCCTCTCCTTTTATCAGAGGATGTTGCTTACATGTTGCTTTTAGAGAACCCAGGTGAGAATTCTCTGTTGTACTGAACTCATTGAGATCTGTTTTGCGGGAACTGTGTTGCGGATTCAGGGCCAGAGGCATTAACTCTTCAAAGCAAAGATAGTGAGCATGAAGAGTTCTCAGGGGAGCTGCCTCTGCAGAAGTAACTAGTAAAGGTTCCCGTTTGGGAAAGCTTTGCTTTTCAAGACACGTAGTTCAAGTCCAGCTTAAATATTATTGAAGGTAGTAGACAAGTCTTTATTTACATTAAGCATAGTGAACAATTTAATGGCTTTAGATGTGTTTTGTACAGGTAACTACAAAAGCAAAAGTATGATTTCCTTTTTTTCTTAATTTATTTTTCTGTCTTAGATCTCTTCAATTTATTATTTAATAATAAATTAATATTTGTTTTACTCTTTGACCTCTTTAATATTTTATTTAATAATTTATAAAATTACTGGTTTAACTTCTTAATGTAATGTAGAATCTGTTCTTCTAGTACTGTCTTTTTTAATAAGAAAATGGTGTATTTGGTGGTAGTCTACAAAGGCAGGACTACATTGCTAGCCAACTGGCTTATTATATTGAAACACATTAAATTACAGTGTGCTTTGAAGATATCAAACAGATAGGCACAGTCTTACCACAAGTTTTTCATCACTGGATTTATATAATGTGATGTCATGACCTTAATGTTAAGTTCCTGAAAACCTCAGATCATTTAAAATAGTTTTAGAAGTCAGTCATTTCTTTCCTAACTATGGAAAATTTCAGGGCCTTGCAAACACCAATCTACATAACACTTGAGTGGGAGAGTGTGTGTGATTATAATTACTTGTGCAAAACTGGACTCCATATCCTGTCCCACCTAGAGGAGTTCTGGATTTGGCCACATATGTCTCAGCTGTGTCCAGATAATGACCCTATATTTTGGTGGGGTTGGAGGAGGGAAGAGGGCAGAGATAAATTGACTATCTTTTATTGGTACCTTGTGAGAAGACTAGAGTACTCTAGCTGTCGTATTTCTTTTTTTGTTTTGGTCCTTTCTTGGCCTTCCTTTTCAATGCTGTGTATAAAGAGAATAAAATTCTGGTATTCTAAGCCCTTTTATTTATTGTGATCCCATTTTGGTTTATATTTTTGTCTTTATTCTGCAGGAATTGCTTTGGGTGATCATGCATCTACCGTCTCTTTACTGGGTGGTGTCTGTTCTAGCATTAGTGTTATTTAAAGCATCATTTATCATAGGGTAATTGCTGACATTACAAATTATTTTTTAAATTATTTAATTTATTTTTATAAGTGTCAAATAGTTACAAGAACAGATATTTATTATGCCTTGCCATTTTGTGGCTTGTTTTGCAGTGGTCTTATGTTTGGACTCTGTCCTGATTGACTGCCATGGAAGTATCCTCTTTGCTGCTCCAAAAGCTGAAGGTAAACTAATACATTGCATGCTCTGCTTTTATTTCTTTTGAGGAGGAGTGGAGAAGAAAGCAAATGTCTTACCTTTTGTTTCTCGTTTCTTTTCTCATTTAGAATCTTGTGATATATTTTATTTAGCTCCTGAAATTGAAGACGAGGATGTGGATACTGAGAAGGTAATGTGCTAGGTTATTTAGATTGCTATGCATTGTATCAAAGGACAGTTGTATTCCTCTGCTGTTTGAAGAAGAAAGCTAAACTCTTCTAAGATTCTGATAATATTTCTCATTTCTCCCAGTATTTCTTGGTTATCTGTGGGGGTTTTATATATTAATCTCCCATAAAAGTAGCTGCTTCTGAAAAATAATTTTGCCTTCCAAAATTGTTGGAGTACCTGCCAAAAATCTATTATTCAATGGTTCTCTGTGAGGCTTAATTATTTTCAGTTTATTAGCAGTAGCACAGAGTTTGAAGTCATGTTTTCACATTCTGGAGGTCACACTAAGATCAGTATTTTAGACTGTCTAGGCTAAAGCCCAAACATTAATCTCGTTTGGAAGATTGGATAAAAATATCACTAACAGCATATTTTTACTATGGGAACTTTATGAATTATATCTCTTACCAATACAGTTTTCCTAGAGCTTTTTGCTGTGGATATAAGCCATAAGGAGCTCTCAGACCAAAGGTGATAATAATGTTAATAAATATCAGATGAGGATTTGTCTCCACTGCAACAGCATCTGAATTGCAAACTGTACCACAGTAATCTTAAGAGTTAGGAAAGCAGAATTTACAGTACGCTTCTATTATGTAACAAGAAAAGAGGTTAGCTAATATGTACCTTGTGCCCCGTGAGTTCTTTAAAATTGGACATAGTAGTCATGAATCAGGAAAAAAAATCTTCATTAAAAATCTACTAAAGACAGAGTTTGACTTTCTGTAAAATTATCTGTAACTAGAAAATGTTTATCATCTTCATTAAAGTAGCTTTTTCTTCTTAAACTGCTTTGATCCAATGTGCAGGTTTTTCAAAGGCTTCATAAGCTTAAACTAACCCTGAACTATAATACAGCAGTTTCACCAAATGGTAGAAATTAATAATCCTAAAGTCTTTACGCTTTATTCTTTTTCTTTAGAAAATTTGAAGTAATCTTTTTTCCTTGTTTTTCTACAGCATTATATATAGAATAAGCTGACCTGTTTTTTTGGCTTTTTCCTGATATTCGTATACCTTTCTGGTTGTTATGAACATTTAGTTAGAATTATGGTATGGGAATCAAGACTCTAGTGGTAGTCATAACTGTACTACCTTAGTAAAAGGAACTTTTTTGAAGGGTATGCTGGATTGGATGGCAAGTTTTTCCTAAATAAATAAATTTAGGTTAAAATTGAGATCCCATTGACTCTTGGAATTCTGAGCCTAAGGGGAAGAAAATTTTTTGTTTGTTTTCTTGGAGCTGCTTACTCCTATTTCAAATATTTTTGTACGTGTTAGTAGCTTTTGTTCAACAGTTCAAATGGTTCACAGGTTATTTTCTTTATAGTGAACTTGCTTGTTATGTTGTATTCATTGTTGTTCACTTTGCTTGAGTGCTAGAAAACACTGTTTTATAAGACCACTTTATTTACTACTGTGCTTAGGTTTCTGTCCCTTAAGCCTTTTTAATAACTTTCAGAGGCAATGTGAAGAAACATGGTGCTTTAACTTTGTCAAAATGGCATTCGTAGTACATGCTAACATACGTAAACTAAACATTAAGTAGACTAAATCTGGCTCAGTCTGAAAATTGTGATTCTTCAAATAAAGCAAGAAAGCTTGTGAAGATCAAGTACTTTTCAAGGTCCCTCATCATGGCAACTTCAGTTGGTCTAGCTGCAGGTAGCACAATAATTGCTAAAATAAATATACAATACCTCGTTCTCCTGATAGGTGTAATCTCTGTAAAATATGATTTGTACTGGCTAGCTTGTAATTACTTTATGCCATTTACTTACTGAATTGTCATCACCTTTTTTAAGTAAATTGTGGCTGGCCAGGTTTTATGGTAGAGCTCTAAGGCTTGAAGCAATTTAAGTTTTTACATGAGAAAGGAATTCTTCAAAATGGTTCTAAAAACACTTTTTTGCCTGAATAATTTTCCTAGACAAAGGATAAGACAAATTCTGTCTGTTGCTCCAACAGTAGAAAATTAGCTACTATTATTGGACCTGCATGCATAACAGCTAGTTTTCAAAATGGGCTGGGATTTTCATCAGCATCTTCAGAAGCCAAATGTGATCTGTACTTTGGAAGCTCTAGTCTTTTTTTTTTTTTATACATAATTTGCTGGAATTGGTTTTGAAGTGGAAGGTCTTTTTTGGTCTGTTTACATTTTTCCTGTCTCTTACATTATACCAATAGGTCTGCATTTATGGTGTTGCTGCAGTTCTGTGGATGGCTGCAAAATACAGTGTTCCATCAAGTCACAAACTAGCATTGCCAAGAAAATTAAAAAAACTTCTTCTGGATATGGCAAGAAAAAACCCTAAAGAAAGACCTTCGCTAGCTGATGCAATAAAGGTTACTAGGTTTAAGCAATTTTATGTGAAATCTAGTTGTGCCCAAGTCTCATTTTAGTGATTTGAATATCAAAATATTAATTTATTTTTGGTAATAGACTGCTACCTAATTAATTAACTAATTAATTCATAAGCAGTCACTTTGGGGTTTGTTTTTAAAGTTACCTCCTTAGGGACACAGAGGGGTGTGGTTTTAATTTATATTGAAATTGTCAATAAGGTACTCGGAATATGTTCATAAGATTTTCTAAATTTAGATCTAATTGACTATCTTGGCTTTGTCCTTGTCCAGGAATACCTCACTTGATTGAAAACTTATTTACTGACTGAATTTTTTTTTTTTAGATATGCAATCATTATTTACTTGAACGAGGTATAAACAGCAAAAAAATTTTGGCATTGTTGAATAAATCTGCCTTTAAGGTAAGAGTGCCCCCTTTTTTAATTCTTTACATTTTTTCAATTAATTCTGTAAATTGTATTCCAGTAAGATTTTGTCCCCTGCAAGTATAGTTAGATTTGTTCTCTCTCTTTATTTATTTATTTATTTATTTTCAAGTAGTCTTTAAGTATTAACTTTTTTCTAGTTCTTGCTGTTGAAGTGGTCACTCCACGGATTTTGCTCCCTGACACCACAATCTGTATGAGTGAAGAACCAGTGACTTTTAATTTCATAATCTGTCTTTCATTTACCACCCCTCTTATCAGAACAGGAGACATTAATATGTAATTGTTGTGTTCTGATTATGTTTCGAATATATGTATATAATGCACACAGCATTCAGTCAATCCATGGAACTGACTTTGTTCAAAACTTTGATTACCTGAAAGTTCTGATTTGAAACAGAGGGCTATCAAGATTTCCAAACAGTTCTACCAGTCCTTAGAGTTTTGTATGTCATTTGTTTTAATTCTCCACCTTGCCATGTTGCTTTGCAAGATTCTAGGTTTATATGGGGTTATTATTCAGTTTGGACTTCAATTTTTATTGTTAGGCTGTTGAGGAAGAAGTAATCTCATCTCAAGATTATGTTGCTTTTGAATTTAAAAATGAAAGAAATGAAGTGGTCCCTTCAGAGTCAAGTCTAGGTAAGCAGTCAGACTCTGACATGTTTACTTTATTTTAGTATTCTCTAGATCAGTTCTCCTTGCAAGATTTAGTTGGTCAGAAAAATAAGAACTGCATACCTATCTAAATTGATTATTTACCTTGCATTTATATTTTACTTACTGTTCATCTTTCTAACTGTGTTTTTGTTTTTAGGATTTGTGCCTATTACCAGTGAAAGTAAACTTGTAGCAGTTAAAGGACCGGTACCATGCCAGATTTCTCTAAATTGTGAGAAAGCTACATTACCTGTTGCATTCACCTCTCCTGCAACTCACTTTAAGCCTATTATTCTGCAACAAAATGCAAATATAACAAAGTTAGTATATCCTAAAGCAGAATAAGTTAAGCTTAAGACTTCATTGTTAAATCTGCTGGAATTGTTCTCAAAAAAATTCTTTGTTACTTTTCAGAGAAGTTCACACACCAGTTTCTGAACAATTCAAGAAAGAGACAGGAAAAGAAAAACACATGGACTACAACAAATCAGAATATATAGAAGACTCTAAAAGCTATGGTATTGAGGACACAGATGTTGTTGAAACTGCACCTCAAATACCTGAGTGTGATTTACAAGTTCCAGGCCACTCATCCCAGATATCTTCAGAAGAGCAAAAGTCAGGCAATGCATTTACTTCTATAGTTACATTACCATCGCCATCTGATTTCTCACATACTCTACAGGGAAAGAGCATTTTATCTGAAGTTCCTTCCAGCTCCTTAGCTTGTCCCACATCTCCTAATTTTCTTCATATAAATAACATCATTCTTAAACAGGACTCAGAGAAAAGAGTTTTGACATTTGTACCAGTACATTTAGCTGTATCAGAGCAAATACCAAATAAACCTCTTCGTTCAAGAATTGCTTATGATTGCTATCATAGTTTGCCAGTGCTACTTTCAAGTACTATTGCAAGTTATAAAATGAGCACACAAACAGAAAATGATGCCTCCCTTTGCAAAGTGGAAAGCCACGAGACAGCTAATACACAGAACAAGTTTGATAAAAATAACCCAGTTGTTCAAACCAACTGTCAAGAAATTGAGTGTGCTACCAGTGTAGACAGTATTTTCACTGAACAAGAACACACACCATGTACCTCAGTGAATCAAGACAATCCCCAAATCTTTGATGTTGAAGACCTGTCCCAGCAGAACAGAACAAGTGACACTTTACTACAGGAAGTGGTTCATCTTATACAAGAGGAGTTTGCATTTGATGGCTATCTAGAGAATGGAGTTGAAGTTTTTGATATGGGTATGTTCATTTTCTTCTGTATATTTTTATCATTCATGTGTAAGAATATTGTTAATGTCTTTTTCTTTTCTTTTTTTTTTTTTTTTTTGCTTGTTTCTTCTTTTTTTAAACAAGGTAACTTCATCTTAAACTTAAAGGAAATTAAGTTTGGTATGTTCTCTGATACAATTTGTGAGAAGTTTTGTGACCTCTATTGGGATGAAAAATTACTGGAGAATCTCTACCGGGTAGTAAATGGAGAAAGACCTTCACATTTATGGTAGGTGTTTTTCAACTTTTTCCTTGTTACAGTTCAATTTAATGCTTTTCATCCTGCTTACTAGAAGCAGGAAAGGATATGCTGCTTCTCTTCAGGTATCCTTACTTGTTTTCTGCCAACCGTTAACTTCCCAGTCTATTAGATAATTCATGGCTTGCTTCAGCAAACAGTGCCTAATGGCTTAGTAGAAAATGTTTTCTATTAAGCTATCTTAGGATAGCTAAATAATGGAAACCTAATTCTGATCAGTATTTCTTTCAACCATTGATGGAGAGCTTCATAGTCTTGTTAGAAAGAGGCTGTTTAACCAGAAGTGAAATATATTGTTCTTACTGTTCAGTTTGCTTATTCCATTTGAGTTTAGTTCTTTATACATCCTTCTGTTCTATTCACATCTAAGAACAAGGAAATTAATTTAGCTTTTCTAGAAATGTTTTATTTAACTGGTTTAGTTTGACTCGGTGTCCCTCCTGTCAGTCTTTTGTAAGTAGCCTGTTAAGTGAGAAAACACCAGCTTGCTTAATTTCTCATTTTTACTATTTCATCTTCGATGACATATCTACCTGAAAAATAATAAAAAAGTTCTTGTTTTATTGCAGCCTCCAAATATAGCATACCTGCATACCTATAAAAGCTACTTACTGAAGGCTATTGTAAACAGTAATCCATTTATATGTGGAAGTTATGTATGGGTGGTTTGTCTGTCATGGTCTGGAACTACAAATTGGAAGTTTTGTCAAAGCTTGATAGATACAGTCTAAGAAAACTTAAGTGTTAGAAGATGTATTATCTCTACATCAGCTTTCAGAGAGAATAGACTACGACCTCCAGATATCAGGCCCTGATATGTTGGCCTATTTCACATTTGGGTTGGGATTTGTAAGGAGCCATTGAAAATTGGTTGGAGGTTAGGCTCTTAATTCCCCAGAGTTGAATGTTATGGTAGGAGAAACTTGAGCTGTTGCAGCTGAATTACTGACATATATGAAGAGGTCATCCTCTATATGAACTATTGTCACAAAGTAAAGTTGTTTAAAGCAGGAGTGAAAAGGAAATCATCATTTATTATCTAGTACTAAAATACAGGTCTAGCTTTCAGATCATATGCAAGAATTGCTTCAGAATATCTCTGAGTGTCCTGGTTTCAGCTGGGATAGAGTTAATTGTCTTCCTAGTAGCTGGTACGTGCTGTGTTTTGAGTTCAGTATGCAAAGAATGTTGATAACACCCTGATGTTTTCAGTTGTTGCTAAGTGGTGTTTAGTCTAAAATCAAGGACTTTTCAGCTT
>JAVJGG010000094.1:25849055-25870829 GCA_035590195.1 Aviceda cuculoides | reverse complement strand
CATACTGAACTCAAAACACAGCACTGCACCAGCTACTAGGAAGACAATTAACTCTATCCCAGCTGAAACCAGGACACTTGCTTATAATTTATGGGATATTGAGTTCAATATTCTGTTAAGCTGTTTTGCATTTACAGGTTGCTCCATTAAACGGCTATGGTGAGCGCTTGTTGTCATTGCTTGAGGATGTTTCTGCCAGGAAGAGTGGCAGTGCTCATCAGTACCCCAGCATGGACAGATGTGAAGAGGAGGGCAAGGAAGACAGAAGAACATTACATTCTCTATGTAAAAAGCTCTCAGAAGATGTTTCCAGAAAGGCATGTCTTTTCTTCAGACTGCAGTATATGGAGCACATTTCCATATATTATTTTCTGACGAAAGCTAGAGTATCCAGCTTAGGTTCTATGCCCTGATTTAGTAAAATTTATGTACCTGCATTTTAAATTTTCTTTTGAAAGTATCTAAGGCCTAAACAGTTATATAACTGTGGAGGTAAGCTTAAGCTTCATCCTTGATGCTGGCACATGACTCATAGTTACTAGGAAACATTTTCCCCCTTGTCAAACATTAATACTTTTTATTAGCAATATATCTTTGTAAGTCTATAAATATAGGAAAACAACAGTAGGGGGTGAGGGGTTTCCTGGTAGAACTTCAAAGCTTGTAGCAAAAACTTGTCTGAACTTTTGTCTGTATTTACTGGTTCATATAGCGTGCTGGTGAAAAGTAACCCCAGAAGCTGGAGCATACTGTAGGCTTTTCCTGAAAAAAGATCTATCTACAGAGTGACCAGTGACATGTGGAAGTCAAATGTATCAATAACGCACAAGTTGAATTTAGAATCAGCCTCTTGATAAAGGTGCAGGATTCCATAGAGTATAATGGGGATTCAACCAATAAAGGGCAAGCAGAACAGAGAAACATGGACCTCTTTTATTGTCACTGCATCATAATGATACTGGAAGGTGGAAGAAGGGAAAAGAATGGAAAAACAAATATTTCTTTGGAAAGGGTTGTTTGATTCTAAGCAAAAATTGTACAAGAAATAGCAAGAGATAGTAAGATGTAAACCATAAAATATAAAACTTCAGAATATAAAATATTTTATGGCAGCAAGCTTGAATACACAGAAGCTTTGATTGTTGGTTGAGATCTGGTAACCTCAGGCTCAGACCCATCAGCCATGTGTATTATGTTAGCTTAAAATAGCAGTGTTGAATAAACCAATTAGTGTCCAGGCTAACCTTGAAGATTAGCTGAAGAGTTTTGCATCCACAAAGGTGTTTCTCTAACAAAACATACCAGAAAGTTAAATCAAGGGGAGATATATTGTTTGCTTTAGAGAAGTTGTAGCTTTACATATTTTTTTTCTACAGAACTTTAACTGGAAACTTTGCAAAGGTATGGAACCAATTGCACAGTACCAGAGAGAGCGACTGTACACTATTTCATCAGTTTTTCCAAAGCCATGCTATAACAGTTTTACGGAAGAATTCCCAGTCTCCTTTGCTAAAGCAGATGAAGTGGGACCATATCTCTTAATAGAATACAGTGCGCAACAGCTTTGTTGTCAGCTGACATTACTGCAACAGGTACAAAGGACTAGGTTAACTTGGAAGTACAAATAATATCTTCTTACTTCATACTCAGCCTCCTTTCTCTACCATTTCCCAAACCTGTTTCAATCTTATTTCATACCATTTCATAAGACTTTGAATCCAAATAATCTGTTTTTCTCTTGAAATCTCTACAGTAAAATTTAGAATGGCTAATTCTATTCTTAGGCTGTAATCCCTTCGATAAATTTGCTGAAGGTGGGGCAAGGAGGGGGAACCTCTGTCATTTTTATCCCCAAGCACTTTAGAACTGCTAGATCTAACAACAGATGTATCTTGCTCTTTTTGTTTAGGAAGTATTTCATAAATGTCATCCAGTACACTTTCTAAATTCAAGAGCACTTGGTGTTAAAGATAAATGTGTTGCTGTCCAGAAGTAAGTTGGTAATTTTAACTGTCCTTCCATTCTGTTGATGCACAATGACTTACTATGTTACACCTTTAATACATCCAGAAAGAGAGAAATGTTTTAAATGCTTAATATCTTTTCAACAGATTAGCTAGTCTGTTTACATAATTTTTTTTTATACATGTGTATGTATATGTACCTATGCATATATGTGTAGGTTACATTTGCAAGGTGATTTCTTTGAAATCTAAAGTGGGTCAGGCCAAAATATTTCTGAAGATTTGTGTTAGAGGGGCTGCTTCAGAGGTTTTCTTTTTCTTGGAAGAAATTGTAATGGTTTCTGAAACAGGTTACTTGATAATGCCTGTGCGTGTGTATATAAAACCTCAATGACCATTACAGAATCACAGAATAGATGAGGTTGGAAAAGACCTCTCAAGATCGTGTAGTCCAAACCCCTGCCTTGAGCAAGGTCAGCTAGAGCAGGTTGCCTGGATCATGTGCAGTTGGATTCTGAATGTGGATGGAGACTCCACAGCCTCTCTGTGCAATATTCATTTTGTACTGTTAGGTAGATGAAGTATCTGTATTCACAGATGTCTAAAAATTTTCCTGTAGTTATTAGATGGGTTACCAACCTATTTAAATTACTTGCTCAATGGTAATTAATGGTTTTATCCAGCCACATAGACCTAATTATATTTTCTTATGGTCTACTTTTTACATACTCAGTGGTTTGAGCTAGCTTCTAATTAGTACTTGTTAATTGCACTACCTGTAATAGACTTTTCTGTCTAAGGATAGGGAATGAATGCCTAAAGCAGCTCATCTTTTACAGAATGTTAAATAACAGAGGATAAATCAGTGGTTTATACTGATTTGGGGTTCAGGCATGGGACACAAACCGTGTGGTGCCACTAGGTATCAGGCTTGATTTCTTACATGGCTGCAATTTTTAATAAGTTTGGATTTCTGGCTCTTATTTTGTGACAGACTGGCAAGTTTGTTTTATTCAGTAACAAGTGGTGAAGGTGTCTTTATATACAGAAATGTATACTGCCTATGCCTATCTTGTAATCACATATAATTACCTTGTAATTATAAGGAAGAAAATGTAACATAGCTCACTGTGTACTTTGTAAAAGATTATAAAATCAAGACAGCAAGCACTGCAAAATTATTTTAAATGGTTAAAAGTTGGCATCTTCACAATCAAGATTTTCTTTGAAAATCCAAAGTCAGCATGAATTATTTTTGCCTTTGTTTTCCATTCTCTCCGTAGAGCTGTTTCCACTGAGGCAGTTTCACTTAAAGTCTGTAATCTGTTTCTGTCAAAGTGCATACAAGACCAGTACCTTCTACAATTATTAAGAAATGCAGACAGTATCAGCACCTGGGTTGCTGCTGAAATTGTAACATGTCACACATCTAAGGTTTGGCATTGTTTTATTGTATTATGAATTATGAAACGGTTCTTTATTTGTTATTGTATATGAGTTGCTGTGTAGCAAAGCTGCAAGAAATATTCTGAAATACACCTGCGAGTGGGCAGTTAGCAATTTGGTTTGTTGTCACAAGGAGGGCCTTGGATGTTTTGTAGTAGCAGGTGTCAAAACCTAATAGAATGTAAGAAATGGATTGCCCGAGGAGAATAGATGTCAGACTTTAACAAGGACACCTCAGTGACAGAAAAGAGAAAAATTTGTGTTGAAGGGAAATGTTACTACACTCACCAATTTTGATAATAAATACAAAAGAAAATGCATCTCTCTTTCTTCCTTCTCATTTAATTTTATTATGTAGATATACTATATGTATTTAGAATAAGTATACAGTGTATATATATTATCATATATATAAATATATAGTATATCTTAATTTTTTTTTCAGCTGCAGGTGAGCTTGTTATCCAAATTTCTTCTTACTGCAAAATGCTGCTATGAACAAAGAAATTTTGCTACTGCAATGCAAATCCTAGCAGGCTTGGAAAATCTTATTGTACGACAGTTACCAGTAAGTTTGGGACTCTGTTCTGTAACTATTTTGCTTAACATAATCTTGTTCCAATATGGACATTAATGTGAAAAACAAAAATATATTTTGTTTTATTGTAAGGCCTGGAAAATTTTACCTGCAAAAGTAGCTGAAATAATGGAGGAACTCAAGGCTGTTGAGGTATAGTATAAAGTCTTTAATGTAAAAATACTTCTTTGGGGTTGGATAAGATGCAAGATCTCCTTAAATGGGTGCCTCTGCAAGGTGAAAGCCATAATTATTACTTTGTATTATGAAGGAGATTTTAATTTGATTTAAAACTGTTGACTCTTAATCTGAGAGTTCACATTAATTTTCATCTCAGTATTTCTCAAAAATGTATCCTGTGTGACTGAAAATCAAGAAAGAAATTTCAAAGCAAGCTAGGACATTAGATACACTTTTTCTGATAATTTCTGCAGGAGCATTGTGGCTGCAATCTGTTTTGAAAAATCTTAAATGTTTATTTTATCACAGGCATTCTCTTACTGATCTATCCAAGTTTGAATCATAGACTGAAGTTCTAAAATGTAATTTTGGCTGTGATTTAGAACAATTAAAAAATATGTATGAAGTATCATTTTATTAAAGCTGCTTCTTTTATTTCTGTACTTTAAAATGTTTGCCACCAGATTAATTCATAGTGTTGTGTTCAACTTCAATGCCAAAAGTTAAAATTCACGACAAATAAATACTTAGTGCTAAACACATGAAGTGGAGAACTTCTTGTAAAACCTGCCCCGATACTTAATGTGAGATTTATCTGTGTGCGTTTTTAAACTAGGTGTTTTTAAAAAGTGACAGCTTGTGCTTGATGGAAGGAGAAAGATTCAAAACACTTCCAACAATTCCATCAGCCCATGTTTTGGCTATGCACGTCCAACAACTTGAAACTGGAGGATTCACAATGACAAATGGAGCTCACAAGTGGACAAAACTTAGGTAATTATTTTAATTATGTGTGTATGTAATCTAACTTTTTAAAATAGAATATTGTCTAATGGCGTAATGAGAGCTAATGCAACATTTCACAGTTAGCACTTTAAATAGTTTCAGTAATTTTGACATCTAACTAAAGGGACAGATACTATAGCAGGGCATGCTCGATGCCTTTGAATTTCCTTTAAAGCTTGAGAGTTTGGGGTTTGTTGGGTTTTCGGGTGGTTTTTTATCAGCAGCAAAACAAACTAATCTTTTTTTTACCATGTTCTCTTTCAAGAAATATTGCAAAAGTTGTGAGCCAAGTTCATGCATTTCAAGAGAATCCTTATACATATACACCAGATTTCAAGCTGCAGTCTTACCTCAGGCAAAGAATAACTCATTTTAAAGATGCAGACATTTCTGCCTTGGCAGCTGACAACTGTGCCAACTTCCATCAGATACCAACAGAAAAACATTCTCGAAAAATTCAAGACGCACTGCGCAGAATGAAGGCAACTTTTCAGTAATTATTTACATTTCATCTGTTCTAATCCAAGTGTAGATTGTAAAACCGGATTAAGCTGACATTATCTCCAGGACCAATTCCCAAGCAAATTCTTAAGTGAAGTGACTTAAAATAATATCTCAAGTTGAAATGATGTATTTCTTAACATGGAATTATGAAATGCTGACTAGTGAAATTTGAATCCCTGGCAACTGGATGGCAGATCAAAAGACTAAAAATAAAGATAAAAGTAAAGAGAGAGTATAGATGAAAAGGATGATTAATTTTGTCACTGTTCTGTAGCATAAAAAAATAATTAGCCCACAAACAAATACCTAAAAAATACTGTGGAAATAAGTTAAAATTACAGCTTCTGTTGCAAAGCTGGCCTAGGAGACGTCAAAGTATAGTTCATTAAATGTTGACTATATTTTTATATAAACATAGGACACTTGTATCCTGTCACACTGTGCATATAATTCAGGGACACAGATCCTCTGCTATCCTTTGACTGTTGGCATGTCTTGCTTTTATGTTGTGTACTATGAAAACTATAATTGACTTAAATAATTGGCCATCTTTTTGTCAAGCATACTAAGGAAGGAGAGGAATGCCATGCTGCAATTTGTTTGTTTGTTTGTTTTAAAGTCATTGAACTAACCTGTTTCCAAATGAAAGTAAGATCTGAATCTAAATATTACTACTTTGTTGCTCTGCTTCTGCCACAAGGTCTTGTGAAAACAGTAAATGTGAAATTGCTTTTTTTTTTTTTTCTGTATTTGGCACAATAATCACTTTGCCAATTTGTGTACGTATGTATGTGTGCGCATTTGATTATGGCTTTTGCTCCTGAGATTGCCTTTGTAGATTGCAGTGCTCCAGCGGCAGTAAATAGAAGATAACTGTGTGAAATTTGGATCTGCAAATTGTAAAACGTTGGTGCTAATCTATTTATAGAGCTTATACCTACAAGACCTTCTAGATGGCAATGAAATGTAATGCTATTGCTAGGAAGTTTGTTGAGCTAGCCAGGTTTATGCAAAGCCAAAATGTTAAGGCTACAAATTAGTTACACATACAAGTATTTCTACCAGAGGGAACAACAGTACTATTGGAAGAGAAGTGAGGAAGGGCAAGAAACAGCTAAAATGAGCTCTGTCCTGAAAGTGATTTGCTAGAACTGTGTTTAAAAAAAATAAAAAACAAAATGTTTCAAGAGATATGAAGAGCAGATGTGAACTAACTGTCTTGGCATGTTTTAGTGGTGGAGGAAGATAATGACGTAAGAAATGGGAATGCGCATATCTCTAGTATTTTGCAAATTGTACTATTGTATTTGACAGAAATGCATGTGCACATGTTAAATTCCAGATTTTTCAATGTTTAAGAGGAAAGTTTCTTCTTTTCTCTTGTCAATAACGGCAATATATACATCACAGGCCACCTGCGTCTCATCTTTCTCAGTCAAATACAAGGTATGTCCCTATTTTCCATTAAATACCTCAGTTACTTTTTCATACTAATATATTAATACCAGACTAACTTTTGTGCTCTTACTGGTTTAAAAACTGGAGAACTCAGTCCTCAGCAGAGTTTTCTTGCATTTGTTCTACTATTAAGATGATTTATTTTGTTATTTACCACATGTAGGTTTACCATGTCATTAATTGTAGTATTCTCACCCTTAAGGAAGTAAAAGGTGTTACTTTTCTCTAAAAATTGCCAAATGTGAAAACATTTAGTCTTTACCTCCTGTATTTATATAATACAGTGATTTAAGAATGTTAATGTTAACTTTATCTTCAGACATACATTTCACATATTTGATCTATATGCATTTATTTTAAAGAATTGTTTTTATTGGTAGTTATTTGGTTTTTTCTCAATTAAAAAAATTACCATTCACTTAAAGCCACACCTTGCCTTTGAAAGACAATAAAATTTAAAGTAGCATAAGCTTTATGAATGTAAGGAACTCCACAAAACTCACTAATCACATGATCTTAATAAATTCATTTTATATAGTTGCCAGTCAGCCCGTTGAAATTGCTTTTGTGGATTTATTTATCATTTATATTTTGCACTCACGATAATTAGCTCATATATTTCTTACAGCTTTATCAGGATTTAAAGCAACTTCTGTATCTAGAAAATATTATGTGTATTCTATGACAATAACTGGTGCTATACACAAATTTAAAAATAGTCTTCTGTAAAATGCTTCAGTCTATCAGACCTTATATTGCTATAAACACATAGTATTGAGTTATGGTACTACTTTGGGGTGTTTTCATCAATCAGATTTTGTATTTAGACAAGATTTTGTATTTAGACACCACCCCACAACAACAAAAAGTGTAAATAGCTATTGGAAAAAAAAAAATCACTCTTTTACAGGGAAACTCGTTTGCTTTTGTCCATGAACACTGATGTATGCACATCTTAGGTGACACAGATTTCGGAATAAAGTTATGTCTAGCATAAAACCGTACTGCTTATTTATGACTAACAATCAGGAAGGGTTGGGCTAAAGTTTTCTCTTTGTGGGGAATGGCCTTTTAAAAGAAAACACAGGACAAAACATGTCAAAGAAGCAAGTTCAGTTGTATCTAGTTGGCAAAAAATTATTGGCATCAGTAATTGTATTGGATAACTGAGGGACTATGCAGTCTGGCCCCATGTTTCCATTCCAATACCGAATTAGAATGTTTGGAAAAAAGTGGAGTTTGTTGTTTAAGCCAGAATTGCTACCAGCTGTCCTAGTTCTTCATTTTTCCATGGTTCCCTCATCTTGTTTTTATGTTGTTTGTTTTTCAAACAGTGACCCATGGAGCTTCTGAAATGAAGTCTGCTCCTTGGGAGCCTTTCCAGTTGCTCTGTGCATTGATGCTCTTTCTGTGTCCCTTCACCCGTGTCTGTCCCCAGGATCCCTGGGGTTTTCAGACCTCCTGCTAGAGAGCTGGGAACTGTGTCCTAGTTACACTGGCTGCATTTGAAAGCAGGTTTCCAGCTCCAACACCTCCAGAAGCCTGCCAGGAAACAGGGATGAATTCAGTTGGGTCCTATGAACTATTCCATAGAAGCCCAAACCAAGAAGCTGGAAAATATTTCATGAATAAACACCGATTAATGATTCTGACAAATTTCTTTCCTTAGAAATTTTTCAACCACTTCTAAACTTTGCTTTTATGGTTTTCTACATTCTTCCTTTATGTATTATATCTGTTTCATAAGCATTGCTGAGACTCATAACTTCTGTGAGTACTGTATGCGATTTGCAAAGGATTAAAATTTTAGGAAATCTGTTTCTAAATAACAAATTAATAAACTACAGTTTAAAAGGAGGGAAGCTAACAATTTTTCAGTGTTAAACCTGTGGTTGGTTGTTTCAATCCTTCATATTACAATGAGGGAAAGAGTGCAGATAAATTATTTTTCTCCCTCATACTTGCTTAAATGCAATCCAAAGCATATCCGCATTTAAATTACACGTTGTGTTCTGTTTAGAGTTTTTCCTTTTCTTTTTTCCCAGAAAATCTTCTTTCTCAAAACATGCTGTGTAAATAATTATTCTAAAATACATATTGAGCTTTAGGAGGACTCTCAAAGCATTGGAAATGCAGATTTGAACAGTATTGGAAAACTCAAGCCCCATAAATCAAGCTTAATTGAGTGGTCATCTTTGAGATTTACCTTACTAACAAGTATTCTTGACCTATAAATAAAAATGTTTTCATTTAGTTATTAAAAATATGAATGTTATAAATGTAAGAAATTTTCAGATACTCATTTTAACTGCCCCACTACAGTTTGCATTATAAAAGGTTTTTCCCAAGAGATCTCATAATTTTTTTATGTACCAATAAATGACTAATTTGTGGTAGAAGATTCCATTAGGGTTTTTTATGTGATTTTGTACTCCGATAACTCTCTAAAATACATGTGAGAATGAACAATTCCATCTTTCCAATCTCTGTTTAAAAATTCTTGCAGCAAAAAATTTGAAGGACCTTTTCATGTGGCTGTTTATAATCTATCAGTGAGTGACAACAACCCCTGTAGACTAGAAACTTTGATTTGCAGTATCTTCTTCCCTCCCTCTGCAGGGAGAAGCTCTTTAGTTTCTTCTGTTGCAATGTTTGAAGAAGGCTTTTAGCTGTTACGTGAACGTTCTTTGTGAGCAGCCTGAAAGTATGCCAGGACAGCTTCAGCCTGGCATTATTTTAGCGTGCTTCCTGTTCAGCGATACTTCGGGGTCTCACATGCGAGTGGAATTGGCAGTTGCCAAATTACATCAGGCCATTGCGGTAATCTAGTCTAGGATCTGGTCTTTGCATCATTTTGTTTATTCATATTTGGTCTAATGTAAATGATGCTTTTGTAAGTTGCCTAAAAGGCAGGAGCTGGATATCTGTCATGTAAATTTGTCCTGTGTCTTAGCTGTAAGATTATTTTATTTCTTGGATCCTTCATTCTAATACTAGGGTTGGTCTTGTCATTCTGATGTCATTATGGAGGTAAATACATACTGGGTTTAGATACTAAAATAGATACTGTGTTTTAAACTGGTAGAACTCAATTGTCATAATGAAATTAAGAGCTTAGAGTACTGGACAATTTGAATTGCCATTATCAGAGAAACCTAATTTGGAAAGCTTGACTGGGCGCAGGTGAGCCTGAGCATCAGACTCAGAGTTAAAATCTGCAAATAGATGCTTATTTGTGATCATATCTCATAAAGCTCATAAACAGTAAATTATTCAGTTAAGTAACAGATACACAATAAGGCTTTTTGCAAACAAACTAGGGAAACAGGTCTAGAAAAAACTGCTAAATGGCAGATCCACCTTTGTTTGGATAACCACAGAGTGGGTGACAGTGGCTTGTTATGGAAATGAAAGGTTGTGTCCAGTAACATTCTGAAGAGGTCTTGCCTGCATCTGGTATTACTTCATGCCTCTGTTGACATGCTCTGGTTTTTGAGGATGACATAAACCTGTGGAGCTCTGCAAGCATGCTGAAGAAGATTAAAATTTTAAATTATCTTGACGACTTGGAAAATTGACAGACAATAAAATAAGGTATGTTACACAAAGACATATGTGAAGTTCTGGGATAATCAGCTGCACAAATGTAGACTAGGATTACTTGGGTTTTTGTGGAAAAGGGAAGATAAAGTCACTTATGGTGGGGAAGCAGTGTCTTCATATCCCCTCAAGGTATCTCTTAATTCTCTATTCCTTGATGCAGGGAACTGAAAGGGCAAAAGGCTTGACAATAAAAGGCCAAAAAGGAACAGATGACTCCTGAGATAAGTATATAGTAACTTTCCTCCATGAAGGTAAACTGCAGGACAAAGATGGGATACATCTGTTAAAGACCATTGTTGGGAATACAAAATCCCCCAAATTAGTTTATTTAAATAAAAGATAATTGACCAAAAGACTGAAACCTAGCGAAAGATGTAGGGAACTGCAATAGGTCACCAAATACACAAGGTGAGATAGCTGCCAAATTACTGAGTATCTTAGGCTGCATCTAAAATTGCAAGGACAATGTATTTTGAAGTACCACCAGCAGTCCCTCATTTTTTATTTGTACAGACCAAGGGACATATTGCAGTGCACTGTGCTTCACTTCTCTACCCATACCACCTGCCTATCCCTCTGATGATAGCCAGGATGTGCTTTCATCTGAGCCTGGCATGGGGACAGTGTAGATGTAGCTTTAGGTGTCTAAGCTAGTGCTGGGAGCATGAGGACTAAGGGGAGAAAGCTAGACCTGTAGTACACAAAATGGTGTTACAAAGTGTTGGAGGGAACAACCGTTTGGAAGGAAGGAAGAACAAAGGGAAAGAATACTGAAATCTATGTCAAGAATATATATAGTTGTTTTAGAATCTAAACACAGGCCTACATAGTTTTTTCTGGGGTTAAAAGGGCTAGGTGCCATAGTATGGGGTCTGTAACTGATCATCAGCCAGAGAGTGTGGAGACTTCATTTGTACAAATGGGCCACTATTTAAGATTTTACTGCAATTAATAGAGATAAACTAGTTGAAAATTTGAAGGTAGAAAGCAATCAAGATGAAAGTTACCATAAGACAACAGCGTTCATGATTCGGAGGAGAGAAAGGGATGAAAGAAGCAGAATAACAAGAGTGGGCTTCAAAAAATCAAACTTCAATAAACTCAAGGAATTGGTACATGAGGTCCTGGGGAAGGAATTCTTAGGCAAAGAAAAGTTCAGGAGAGCCAAGAGTTTCTAGAATAGGCCGTATTTTAAGTATAACAACAGTCTATCCTCACACAAAGGAAAGAAAACTAATAGAGCAGTGTGGCTGTATTAGGGGCTCATCAATGACCTGAAAAAAATCAAAAAATAATTACTGAAAAAAGTAGGAACAAGAAGGCTGCATTGGCAAGAACAAATAGAACAGCACAGCAGGTTAGGAACAAAACTGGACAGACAAAATGTTATTGCCAGCAAGGGAAAAGCAAAACAATAAAAATTGATTCCTAAATAATTTTCTATTATACAGTAAGAGTTCTGTGCTTACCAGGAGAGGTGAATGGATATAATTTGGTGCAAAAGCCTGAAGTGCTTGCTATTTCACTTCCTACCCTCTAAACAATGCGTATCATGATCAAAGTGAAACAGGAATGCAGGTCAGAATGGGAGACTATCAAGCTAATCAGATGTATTAGAACATTAAATTCTGATTACATATGTTCTGTAATAATAAGGAGCAAAACTGTGAAATAATCTTGGAATGATTATATTTTTGACTGAGGAAGAATGAGTGAGTTCCCAGAAAATAATACTACTTATTAGAAGTGGGCGAGAGCACAGGGATGAGTGGAAAGGCAAGGTAAAAAGAATGACTTGGGGAATCAGCCAGATGGACTTTGATACCAGAAGAGTTACTGAAAAAGTTGTCTAAAAATCTGCAAGCATAGAGACTAATTTAAAAGGCTAACATGCATTTGTCCATAAAGTAATTTTTAAATAAACTAATGGTGTCCTTTGTCAGGGTAACTGTCCCAATAGATTAAAAACAAAACAGTGTGTTGTATGTTAAAGTCAATAAACACCCTGACAACAGATCCACCTGACCTGACTATATACTAGGTTGCTAAGATCCAGGTGATAGTACTGTAAGGTGGATACACAAGTAGTTAATACATCATGTCGAAGGGTAACTACCAGTGTTTGTTAACTTGTGAAGATAAAATGAGTGGGATGTAGTAGGGGTAGGACTACTCATACGTTATGAGTGAAAAGCAGGTGCAGATCCCTCAGGGACAAGGCACAAGACTCAGTAAGTGAAAGCTTTGGCTTTTTCAAAGTTGTAGCATTACCACGGTGGGAATCCTGGGGCACCGATGCTAATCAAATGGGGACCTGATGCAGTAGAGCCCTGCTTGGGAGTGAAGCTCAAGGGAAAGGACCACAGGGATGGCTAATAATGCCTGTGCTGTTTAACGCATCATACATATGCAATGTCCTGTTTTGCTCATTAGCAAGTTGATGTAATGCAGGTGCTGTTGTCTTGAATTCCGAGATCCACAGCTGGCCTTCACCATGGCGCCCGTGCAGATGTGGGGGGGAGTGAACTATCCTGGCTTACTGTAACAATGAGATAAAACGTGCTTGGGACTCTGCGTACTTGGATGGGAAGAAGTGAACTATTCCAGGTTACAGGAACGAACAAGATAAGACATGCCTGGGACTCTACGTACTTGGCTGGGGAAGGCGAACTATCCTGGGTTCCCGTAACAAAGTTTTCTCACACCCTACACCGTGCTGTTACAGGCAGGGCCTGGATCCAATTGTGTCTGGGATTTTTACTAATGAAATACAGAGTGGGATGGAAAGCACACTTACATGACATACAAGATTAGAACTCGCAATGTTTAAATATGTGAGTTACATGGTTTAAATTTAAGCTCTAAGTCTTACATTCCTGAAGGATAAATATGAAATGAAAAATAACTGCAGAACTTTGGAAAAAATCTCTGGGGACCATAATGGATCACAAACCAAATATGAATCCATGTGTACATGTTTCAAAAAAAAAAAAAAAAAAAAAAAAGGGAAGACCTGAGGTGTACTATAGGAGAGCCATATATGACAGAAGGTAATGATTTTGCTGTGTTTGGCGCTAGTGAAGCATCAGCAGGAATACTTTACCATTTAGGCACTGCACTTAAGATACATATAGGCAAAACGAAAGAAAATAGAGGACAGTAATAAAAACACGTTTAGAAAACATAAACAGAGGAAGAGTGAAAGAATTAGACTTGCATATAAAAGATTAGTTTGAGCAGAACTGTGTGTGTGAAATGTTGCTGTAAAAAGTTATTGTAGCTAGAGAGTGAGTTTTCTCCATGCTCCGTGAAGCTTAAGGCAAGCAGTATTAATTTTGAAACAAGGGTGATTCAGTTTCAGTTTTCACATTGGAGAGCTTAGTGTGGAGCACTGGAATAGGTTACTCACCTGTAACACACCAGTAGGATCCCCTTTCCTGTAAATCTGTAAGAACAGACCAGATAAAATTGTCTGGAGTGCCCAGACCCACTTGGTCCTGCCCCTGAGAAGGGACTCAGCAGTGATCTTCAGTCCCTCTGTGCTCTCAGTAAAGTAGACTGGACACAAATTCAGATACTTACCAGCAATCAGGCAATGCAATTGATTTGGTTATTAACTTAATTGTATTCTAGTCACTTTCATTTTTAAGGTTTTTATTTACATTTTTCAATGGATACATAGCAAAAGAGTAGGTGTTGCCCGGGCGTGCATTACCTGAACTTATGTAAAAGATGTTAAGGAGGGATACTGAATTTCCTTTATATACGTATGCTAATGCAGTGGAAAAGTGACTTTGTTCTAAAAACAGCAGAGGGGTAAAAGTCCCCCATGCACATCCCTGTGTTGGGGGAGGGTGGAAAGCAAGTCTTGCCAGTCCAAGAACCGAGTCACCATCCCTGGAGGTATTTAAAAGACGGGTAGATGTGGCACTCAGGGACACGGTTTAGTGGTGGACTTGGCAGAGTTGGGTTTATGGTTGGACTCGCTGATCTTAAAGGTCTTAGCCAAGCGAAGTGATTCTCTGATTCCATCACTGCCTCAGCTAAACTTCTGCTTTTCCCTTCCTTAGCGTAGCAGTTTCCTGGGTGTGAAGTCTTACTACAACCAGGAGATGGCACAAGAGACCCTCGCAGCCTGTTGGATGTAGGTGCTGCACTGTGAGCAAAAAGGGATCGTGAAAACGACCGGCCTTCGAGATGTCTGCCCGTTAGAAACAGGCAAACGCGAAATGGCAGAGGTTTTTTGTGTTCCGTTTTTAAAACGAGCGTGTGTTGATATTCAGCTGCTCCCTTTAATCTTTTAGAGAAGTGCATGCACACACAACTTCATGATTTTAAATCTTAATTACCTTCTCTCGATGTGTAATGCACTCATTGGTGTAAAACCTGTCAAAGGAAGCAGGCTGCATCGCTTGGAGAGAACAGACTTTGAATTGCACATTACAGGGGCAGTGTTAAGCGCCTTGCCTAACTACATTCCTGTCCTCACCTGTTATGGGCTAGCTTTTCCCTTACCAGTAAAATGGGAGGGGAAGGCAAGATATGTCTGTGCTCCCTGTTTTGGGGTGCAGTGAAGGTAGACGGACAGAGTCATCTGTGCCCTGTTGCTGCAGTTCTGCATCCTGCCAAATTTATTCTCTTCCTCAGCTGATAGTAACATTTGCCGGGTGCTTGATGGAAGTGGCTGGAAGAAAGAAAACAGGAAGAAACAGTGGATCGTGAAGAATACGGAAGAGGGGAAGAAAAAACTAGAAACGTGAAATGGAGAAGAGCCTTGAAGTTGTGGGGGGAAGGTAACATTTGTTTCCATTTAATTTGAACAGACTGGTTTTGGAGCAGTGCAAAGATCTGGTTTATAATAGGTGCAAGTTAAGGGAAGGAAGAGTCAGTAAAATATTTTCACTGCTGGGACCAATGCATTTCAAAGCAGCATTGTATGGCACAGAGCAGGATGGGCACAGAAGGTGCTGGATGACCCAGGGCTGCCAGCTGTGATGGCTCATTCTCCTGCTGACTCATCATGCTCAAATGCTAACTCTAAAATCAAGGCGGGGGGGAGGGAAATATTCATTCTTTAATAGCTGAAAGTGAAAAGTCACTTTCAGGAAAGATAAATGCTTTAGTCATAGTATAGCTAAATTTCTTTAGAAGGTATTTGTGGGAAACAAAAAGTAAAAATAATGGAACATTTCTGATTTAATGTGTTCTTAGTTTTATATGTAATAGGCTGTTAAATGTAACTTTAGAAGTAACCATCATGAAAAAACTTATCCTTCAGCAAAGACTGACAAAGAAAAAGGCCTTGATCTAAAATGTGAAGTAAGCCTCTCTGTTAGGTTTTGAAAAGCTTTTAGGGTGTCTCAGTGTGACGTTTTGTGGTCTTGATCAGATTGTTAGTCCAAGTGATCTGAACAATTGCTAAAACCAGTGGGATTTATGTGAATTTGCATGTGCACATTATTCTCTATAGGTGCGTGTCATATCCCTAGATAATTCATATTTTTAACACAAACCAGATCCTAAAGCATATTTATGCAACTAACAATTAAAACCTATTGACTTTGGAAAATCAAACCATTTCTAAAGCCCATTTTCATGCTGCTTCCTTTCAACTAATAGTTTTAGCAGTCTAATTACTAGTCTAGACAGAATTAAACTAAATACAGACTTCTGAGCAGTTTTGTTTGAGTGGTGTCCATAGAGATCTCTCTTAATGACAGTATGACAGCAACGAGTGCTGAAGAAGGATTTACATGCCTGAAACTTGGCTGGTTTTCCAACTATAATAGTTTGTGTAATAAAAATTTTAAAATAAATTTTAGAAAATAAGGAATCTGGTGGTGAACCTTGCTTCTGTAACAGCAGTGGCACGTGTTTTAAATGTGGTCCTGTGTCATATTGACTTTGACTTCTTTTTTAATAAGCTTAAGTTGGGGTAAGGAACTGTTAAAAACATAACATGTACAAGTGGTTTCTTTCTTAACATTTACAGCATCTCTCTGCAGAATATATATCTTTTAAAAACATTTCACGGATTCTGCTTAGCTGCTAGTAACAGCCTTATGCTAAGGAGCCATGGGAGCTCTTGGCATTTTCAGTGCTGTGCTGATTTAGATCAATTCCAAGCATGATGAGACATTTCATTTTCATCTATGCATTGTCACTCTCTTTATTCCAGGCCCTCCTGTTTTTTCTGCCAGGAAAAGACATATGGTCTTCTCATTCCTCATGGAAAAGTAGCTCTTATTCTGTCAAAGAGGAAAGATTATAATAATTGATAATGAAGAGATTGGTTAGAGGCCATTTGTAATGCTTTTAAGTTCTAAAAAGTGATTTCTCAGAAATTACAATGGTTGGATAAACATGCCATGGCAAAGACCCTATAAATTGTATAGCAGATGCCAGCAGCCCTTGCTTCACTGGGCAGACCTTCACAGGAAATCTGCATGTCCACAGATGAACACACATCCTCCCGTGTGTCCTGAGCTCCCTTTTTCACTCTTTTGATTGCACCACCACCTAGCTACTCCCAAGGACCACACATTCACTCTAGTCTAGTCTCACAGGACCCTCTACTCTTACAATAAAGGGTCACCTGCTGCTGCAAAATGACAGTCCCCTCATTTGGCCTTGTGTACCTCCCCTGCAGCAAGACCAAGTCGTGGCAGTTTTCTCCAGTACCTGTGGGGAACCCAAGATACTTGGCAGTACTTAGTTATTCTCAAAGTTTCAGTAGGAAGGGGATATCTCGGAGCACAGTCCTGCCCCTCTGCAGGGCTCCGAGCTGGCTGACTAGGGCAGAGCTGGCCTTTGGGTTGGAAGATACAGAGCAGCAATTAGTTCTCAAAGGCTGGGCTGTTATCCCAAAATATGTCTGTTATCAACTGCCTAGTAGGCATCCAAGGAGGATTAGCTAGTTCCACAGAACCTCCTCAGCCTGAGACCAGTGTTGCATGTATACGTTTCTGTGGACCTGCTTTGCGTATAAGCACCATTATCTTGATCGCATCCTACCTGTCCCAGCAGGCATCTATAAAGTCATTTCTTGGCCTCTCTGAATGCAGCTCCTGCTCACACAAAATGTAGGGGTCAGTGTCAAGTGACAATCTCAACTCACTTTAATTCCCCTGGATGATAAAATGTTCCCTTCTACATCATCTCCCACAGAATGGCCTGGCCTGGGGTGGCGTCTGGCATTATGATCCTCAGCCTCCTTTGATCTTCAGGAAGCTGATGGTCCTTATTTTCATGGGGAAAGTGCTGACTCCCCAAAGAGAGCAACTATGTATTGTAGAAACACCTACATAAAGTTTAAGACTCGTGCTAGTGGCAGTCATGTTTGTATATCAGCTCTTTGTCTTAACCTCCTTGTAGCAGCAGAGTGAAAGGTCCTGTCTGTTCCTGCTTCACACTCTGACGAGTTCCTGAGGACTTCAGCATGAGCAGGTTTTCATCCCATTGGCAACATCACTTGATTTTGAACATGGTTTTTCTGAATCACAGTTTAGCAGGAGGTTTTTAAACAAATACCTAATGAATAATACATAGAAGCAGAAAGAAGGCAGCTTAAGAATTTTAGATAAAATTAAACTAGCAGCTGTTAAATATTGTAGCAGTCATTACATCCAGAAGTCACCTGCCATCTATCCAAGATACTTACACATTTTATGGGTAATGGAAATGAGATTTGGTTTAACCTTGTCACAATGTGATCAATTTGTGTCTCTGAGAGCTCAACATTTGACACCGTCTTTTGGCTGTGACATTTGCCTCAATAAAATGCAATTAATAAACCAGCAGTGTATAAAGATGTAATTTGCAGCTCAGATGGTGAAAATGTCTTAAAATCTGTAAAGAAACTGTGTGACAGATGTATCAGTGGATGCTAAAACCTGAGATTTTGTATTTTTTAGAGCACCATCATATGTCATGTACTCTTTTTGTCCTATCCAACAGCTTGCCAAGTGCCTTTATTTGGTGACATAAAATAAAGCTGGAAAAAATAACATCATACAGACTGTTTTATACTTTTTAAAAAAGATATTTGTTTATAGCTATATAAGTAGATATGTAAAGTAAGTAGCATGTAATTATATTAATCATATTTGTATGTATATATAGTATTGTGTAGGGACTGGGAATGGAAACAATTCTGGGCACGTGGGACATATTTACCTCCTTGGGATGGGATCCTGCCCCATCTGTGATGCGGAATGCTGTTAAAGTACTGAGAGGTTTAAATTGAGACGGAAGCTTGCAGGGAAGTTACACTTCCTTTTTCTGATGTTCGTAAGAATTTAGCCCTTGAGAAAGGCATTTTGCCTTACCGCAAAGGAGGCTTGGCAGGATTCTGCAGGCCGACGATGGCACTAGTATTCCCACTTCTGACTGGAGAGGCTGCTGCCAGGCTACCTGTTAAATACAGATAACTCGAGGGACTTGTCATTTAGTAACTTAGTTAACAGAGCAGACTCCTGTATGTTTCCTCTCCATCTCCTGCCTGCTTGGTCTGCTCTGTGAAATATCTTGGCACCAGAAGTGGCTATGCTCAGAAGGTCTAGTATTTTAAAATATTTCCTCAGGTTTGTGGTGGGGGTGGTCTTTACATTTACCTAATGAAAAGAATAGTTAAGAGCCTGTACTTGGAATATTGGAGGTGGGATGGGGAAAAGGGAGGGATTTCTTTATAAAATAGAGGAAATTTAAAACCAGTCTTGTACAGTTTGTCAAGTAAACTTTCTTAACTTTCCATTGTTAATCAGAAAATGCTTAGGAAGGATAAATGGATGAGGTTTCAAGTAATTAGATATTAAACACTTTCATAGAGCAGAAAAAACCCAAATATGCATGTCCTGCAGGGCTTTGTCCATACTAGAGATGTTTGTGGACTTCTTTAGGTAGGTAACAGATGTACGGGAGGCATTAATGCTTGAACGTTTGTTTAGACATTTTTACACCACTTCTCTTAGTTTCTTCCAGGAAGCTTGCTCAGTGGGCTCAGGCTGCTGCAGTGCAGGCTGCAATGTCGATCCCTACCTACAGAGGCCAGAAACAAAGGGCTCCAGGGGGGCTCTGGTCGTTCCTGGTTGTGGTTCTAGATCTGTTATTAGCCACCTTTATTTAAAGGTGATGACAACGTTTGTATTATTGTTGGTGTATTGGCTTTAGAGACAATTAAACTCTGGAACAGTGGCATCACTGGTAGAGCAGAGGAGGACTCAGACTATGCTATGAGGATGAACAAGGAGAGACGGAGTTTAGAAGGGGCTCACAAGTTAAACTTGAATGTGGTTCACTGAAACAATTTTCTAGTAAGCAGAAAATGGTAGGATTTCATGATGGATGAATGTAGCAACCATATTTTGAGCAGACAGGAAGCTGAAATATTGGGTTTAGGAAACAAATAGATGAAGACGGTTTGAATAAAACTTTTTATTGTATTAATATAAAGAAAAAGATATATCTTTACAAGATTAAAATGGAATACTTTGAAAGATTTAGACATAAACCAAGTAGGAGGGGTTCAGTCTTCAAGCCACTGCCTCACTGACAGTCTAAGAAATAGAAGTGTGGTTACGTTACCTGTCATCGCAGAGAAAGTGAATGCTGAGAAATTGGGCAGGGGTGGCAGAATAACAGAGCAAGCCACAGGGTAAATGGACAGTAGAGCACTGGGTTTGTGTGCAGGTGGTAGAGGTGAGTGTAAAGCAGAAAGCAGGAACAAGGACAGACAAATCAGACATGCAGTCATGATTTCTGGAGGCAGACTGATACCAAGCAAGGGTGTGATAGGAGTTATGAACGTTGCCGTAGTCCACTCTGTGCCTGCATAGGAGGCGAGGATGGTAAGGGGAGGGAATTCATGGGTACCTTGCAGTGAAAAACTGCCCGTGAAGCACCAGGAACCTTTTGTCAATATACTACGGAGGCATTACTGCAGCAGCCAAGTGTTCCTGGTGCACACAAAACCCAAAGATGGAGGGGAACACTTCGAAAGACATGCGTAAGGTAATAAGAGGAAAGACAGGGAGAGTAAGATAGCAGAGAAACCTGTGTGACCTGCACAGCCGTGAGAGATCTGGGAGGGAAGATATGACGTGAATTCTGTAACCTCAGCAGAAATCTCAGCAGAATGTTAATTCTAAGGCAATACCTGTATTTTTCTGATTCTTTAGTCCAGAAAACATACTTTATGTAAGTAGCCAGAACCTAGTCGATTCGTACGACCCAACAGCTTTGACCTTTACCTTTTTCTGTTTCACAGCCTTCTCCAAAGCCCTCACCCTATGCTTGGTGCTTACAGCCTGATGCTGCAGTCCCGGGAGAATGGAATGAGTGAGTTTGTCCACTTGCCTGCCTCAGGCTGTCTCGGGAGCACAGTGCTCAGCCCAGAGAGGAGCAGGCTTGAGAAGTTCCCTTTAGACAGTGGATCTTCAGCGTGTAAAGGAATGAAAAAGCCAGCTCCAGGGGAAGGGGCACCAGGAGCGGGAGCGTCCCCTCGCCTCCCGCCAGCGCCCGGGGATGCTGGTCCCTGTGCGATCCCCCGGGGGGTGCATTCCCCAGCGCCGTTTGAGGCCGCTCGGCTCTATAAATGCCATTTGCATCGGGATAGGATGTAACAAGAGCTGTAAATCACTGACGGCGAAGTGAGCTCCTCCAGGGGCAGACACGGCGGAGCCGAGCCTCTGCGAGCTGTGGCAATGTGTGAACGGTATCTTTTGTTGGGGGGGAGGACTGATGGCAATTAGATGATACTTATCTGGCCCTTTGATGTGTATTTACACAAACAACGTTTTCCTCCGGGACTTGCGGTATAAAGGAGGAGCCGTGCTCCCCGACACCCTCCTTCCCGGCATCTCCGAAACAAGGCAGGATGACCAAGGCCCCTTTCTCTGTGGAGTGGTTGTCCCAGAGCAGTCAGGCCCTCAGGAGCCCCACCGAGGGCTCCCCGCACCGAGCGTCCTCCGCGGGCCACCGGCCCGTCTCCGGCTCCGGCTCCGGCCCCGGCTTGAGTGAGCCGAGCAAGGAGCAGTCGGCCAGCCCGCGGGCCGGGAGAGGCGGCAGGAGCAGGGAGCGCTCGGCGGTCCCCGCCGCTGCAGGTAACCGCGGTCTCCGGGGCCGTCGGGGCAACCCGGTGCCCCCGCGCCGGGAGGAGGCGGGCGGACGGGGCCCTGCGCCACCCCCCATGGGGCGCGGCCGTGCGGTGCGGTGCCCGCCCGCAGGCGAAGCGGGGTACCCCCGGGGTTCCCGGGCCCG
>JAVJGG010000094.1:25808892-25823404 GCA_035590195.1 Aviceda cuculoides | reverse complement strand
ATGAGAAGCGACAGATAGAATGAACAGTAGGAGTATATTTGTGCAAAGGAATTTTGTTAAAGCTTTTATTGCCCATTTAACTCAGGCAATGGTACAAACTGCAATACAGTTGTTGAATAGTGAAATCCTTTAATACTGACTGTCTTTGTGTTGCAATGTTCTTTGCATTTTTCCAGCCCTTCATTTTATTCCACTGAGTATTTACTATTCAACCATGTGGCATGTACCTCTCTGTATGTTATTTTCATCATACTGTTTTGTCAGTTCATCTTAACCCAATGTTTTCGGGAGGTGAAAAGGACATTTATAGCTAGGGTTCTGCCTTTCTATTTAGGCCTTACAGAAAGGGATCCTCCTGTCCTTACCTCCTAGGTTTCCTGCTCCCACTTAAAATAATTATTTTTTATGATAATTAGTTTGGATCTTACATTGTGCCAGAAGCAAAAAGGGAAAAGGTCTCTTCACCTGCACTTTAACCATGTCTTTTACTCTCAGTCTTATTCAGGAAGGTATTTGAGCATAGGGTTATGGTTTCTGTTTGAGAAATTAAGAATAAACTGGATAGAGGTGGGAAGGCCTGTAGATAATCTGTGCTTCACTGTCTCATCATTGTCCCATCCCTTCTCCAGATTTGCTAGCTCTGCTCCCAATATCTGTCCTGACTTTTACCATTTGTATGTCCTGTTCTTTCATCGCTTTATATATGCTTACAAAGACTGGTGGTTTAGAGTTAATAAAAAAATACGGAGTTTGAAAATATTTAGAGGTATGTTACAGTTTGTAAAGTTTTGACTTTAGTCATGAAAGCTGGGATCAGTAACTATTGGTACTTAAGAAGAGCGAGAACTAGATTTGGTATCCTCAAAACATTAAAAAAATACAAACCAAAAACTTTACAAAATTTAAAAAATGAGGTGCTTTTTTATCAATTCATATATACCCCTTCCCCTGAGTTTTTGTAAATGAGCTGAAATGATTCCCATAACATAGTGAGTGAATGTAAACATTGCGTTTCTTGTTTGATTTTAGGTAGCTTATCTGATTGTTCTAACTTTCTTACTATAAAAGCTGCTAATTTTTAAATTAAAAGATAGAAAATATTAAAATTCTCTTCTTATTGACATACATGTTGTCAAATCAGTTCAGTCTTGCTACTTGCCTTGCTACTACCAGGGTTGATATGGTTGATCTTTGGCCTGAAATTTTTATTGATTTCACTCCAAAGTCAAACACTTTTTCTTCACTTTTTGGTAATAGCTGAGACGACATTATTTTTCCTATTAGCTTTTAATTTAAATGATGTACTCTGTGTCTTAAAAAAAAAAAAAGCATCAGTTGTAGTTTTGTTGCATAGGGCTCTGGGAATTGTTATAGGCTAAGTTACACAAAAGGTGTATTAAAGGTAAAATACACACTTTTCTGATACAATTGCATTTTTAAAAATTTTGTATTAACGTGGAATTTGAGAAACTATACCTTATGGCGGTTTGTCTCTGGTTTATTTGTATTTTTGTTTGGTTTTTTTATGCCTTTTTTCACATTTATGTGCAATAATTCTAGAGGTTCCTCTTGATTTGAATGACAGTTATTAGATTTAATATTTTTTAATATTAAAAAAACCCTTCTGTTCTCCCACAAGTGAATTAAGTAATGTATTGTTTATGCACTTCCATTCCCTTTACCACAAGCTTTGATATGAAATCAGTGAATAAAGATACAGTTGGGTATGCAATTTTTTATTGCCTTTTAATTTAAGAAAAAAAGTGACATGTAAATAGAATAGTCCTCTGACACTGTTATGTTACAGATAAAGGAAACAGTAACTTCTAAAATATTCTTTTAGGTTTGAATAGTATAGCATAACAATAACCCCTGAGTAAAATGACTTGTAATGCACCTAGTTTTGCTTTTTCTCAGCACATAGCTCTACAAGACTTGTTAGAATTTGTGATGCAGGGTAACACAAACTTTTAATCTGACTGAAACATTAGATTTTTATTTGACATGCGGTATGTATAGTTACATTGTTTCATAATAGTAATTTTTTTTCCCCAGAATTGATGTGGTACATTGCTATTTAGCGTAAATAAAAGTAATTGGACAGAAACATAAAAAATACATTTAATGGTGATTTTTCTACTGAATGTAAAAAGCCAAGAGTACTTCTGCGCTTCCACTTCCAAGATACCTGTGGGTGAAAAAAAGAAAAAAAAATTAGCATGTTTATTATTTGATTTATTAACTGTCTGATTTTTTTACAAGAGAAGAATTTGTAATGTCACACAGGCAGGAAATCATGTAAAAGGTACTTGGGATCTTAAAGGATCAAGTCCCATGAATAAATAGTACATTGAAGACAGCCCACTTGGGTAACGTTTGTATGACTGAGCCTTACACGCCTGAGTCGGCAGTAACTGAATTCAGTGAAGACTGACTCCCAGCAACTGTGAGATAGGTCCAAAGAGTTGCATTTTTTGCAGTCTGTGTGACTACATTCCCATTATTTTCAATTGGAGGTTTATGGGAGTAAGGACTACAGAAGTAGCTTCTTAGCAATGCATATATTTTAGACAGAACATTAAACAATGTATTAAATACTGTAGTTGCATAAATGCTTAAAATACTATTCTTGTGATAAATCAGGTTTTTAGGTAGAAATCAACCTTCAATCATTATGTCAGAATAAACAATGCCAGTACCTTTTTATTCAGTTTTTGATGGTTAAGTGAGAGTTTCATAAATTAACCTTTAATTTCTTCATGCATCTGTTTTATCTGTACATTTCTACAGTCGCCTTGGCAATGTTGTTTGAAATGAATGGTGAAGTACTTCAGTTGCCCCATTTTCCCATGCCCTATGCTTCTTTAGATCTAATTCTCAAAGAAGTATATGCATAGGAAAAAGGAACAACGAGCCCGATCAAGATCAACTCTCCTTGTGGCAAGAGTAAACCTGGAATATAAATGTATAGATTAAGGAGAATAAAAATAAATTATATTCTTTACCCAGTGCCTTTTTCTTTTGAACTATAAGGCTGCTAAAAAACTAGTGCAGGCTAGAACAGAGGTTAAACTATGAGACAACCAACATTAATGCCTAGGATTCAGCAGAGAATTAACAGTATTTAGTATGTTAAAAATTCATCAGTGTGATCTTGCTTTTTGAAATACATAAAAGAAATTTTAAACTTAGAAAAAATGAAGCCATCTCTGTAGAATAGACCTGAAGATGAATTACAAGTCAGTAACAATATTCCGTTTTCAGTATTTTGCACTACTGCACAATATTTGAGGCTTTTTTATTTAAAAGCTGCAAAAATACCTATCCGAATTACTGAATAAATGCATCAGAGAGAGAGAAAAGAAGTTTGTAAGTTAAAAAATACTGTAAAATCGTCTCTACAAAAAGTGGTAAGACTTACCTGGTTAGCTGTCTGATGCCTGAAGTGCAATAACTTCGTTTTCATGAGAATTTATGCCTTGCTCCAGACCTTGAAGAAGTATGAACAATAGAGTGTAACTGTTTTCGTAAGTGATAATCGGTTCGCCCCTTGCCAAGGTCTTTGCTGCACCTGCAGACTGAGTGCACAAAAAGTGCTGCTTTGTAAAACTGCTGAAAACATGGAAAGCATCATTCGTATGTTGGGGGAGGTAGAAATGGGAGTGCAATGGACAACAGGACTGATAGAAATAATTAAAGTGGTGGCTTGAAATGTGCGCTGAGAATGAGAATTTATCGCCAGTGTTTTCTTTCACATACATTTTCCAAACACCATTGACGTAAATCTGGGAGAGGACTTCTTGTTCTCAAAGCCTGTGCTGTGTTTTCTGTCTACCCCCCTCCCCCCCTTTCCCCAGCACACTTTTTTGAGAATCTCTATCAATGTCCTTCACTGCAAATACAACTTTACTGGGGAGATATCAAGGTCTGTGTACAAGGCTTTCCCCTGCTTATCCAGGCACCAGTGGGGCTCCCTGTTGGATACCAAGGCTGGGAAACATCTTTCACCATATTTAGTCCTATTTGCTAACAAGTTCTTTAACCATTTGCTTTCGAATTGCTGTCTTTCTTTTAGGACTTTTATCATGCTGTAACAGTTGATCTTCTATGTAAAGATTATCTGTTTTATATATTAGAAGTCTGGTGTGAGCAGCTAAAATTGTTTGGAATTGGTTCAAATTAATTCAGAGAACTACAGTGTCACAAGTAGCCACAATACAAATTGTTACGTGCTGTTGTTTATTCATAAGTTTGGACACTCCTGAAATTCATTAAGTGTGCTCTTCCAGTGTCAGAAGATATGTCAAAGTTTCCTTAATTTCCTAATTTTCATTTTCTAACCTCAGGTTCAGTCTGTTCCTTCCTGTCATAACAAACAGTCATTGCATTCAGATTTGTGTACAGTGCTGTGAAATAAACTAAAACTAGGAGTCTTTTTAGGATGAATATTTCCTTAGATTTAAAAAAAAAATACAATTGATTCTTTCAGTTTTTCTTCAGAGAGGTTCTGCGCTTCTGGCCTGAAGCCATCCTAGTTGTGTCCTGAAGCAAGTATTGTATGTTTTGTGATTTATAATATGCAATATTTACTTCAGCTCTGCTGGGCTTTCTGCCTTCAGTCAGACAGTTATGTCACCCAGAAAGAGAAAACCTATTCTGCACAAAAACAACGACTGTTCAGAGCAGTGCTGAACAGCTTCTCATATAACAGACGAGCTAGAGGAATTGTCAGTTTTGGTTTTGGTATGTGTTCTTCTGATAAATAGAGAGAGAGATGTTTGGTTTGGTTTTGGTTTTTTTTTGCCTAGGGGACTGAATGCTAAATTGCTGGATTAGCAGCTGGAATATAGGCACTGCTTATGCTTTAGTCTTGAGTCCTAGATAGGGCATCTAACGTGGGGTGAAAGCATCACCAAACTCGGGAATGTTGTGTTTTGATGTTAGATGGTGTGTGAAGCTTTGGTTAAGGGCTATATCCACAGAAGACCTTAATGAGATCTGGACTGGGGTCTGAGGCTTCCATCTGTATGAACAAGAGTGGCTTTTCAGATAAGTGTTCTCACTGAGAGCAGTAAGATTGCTTACTTGTGTGTGAAGGAGCACTCTCTTGATTGTTGTGGTTTACAATTGGTATTACTTATTTGTGAATTGGGAAAATACCTGGTACAGGTGATTTGTAATTTATCAGTCTCTCGACACAATCAAAGCTGATTTTGATTTGGATTGCAGAATTAAACCTTTATTAAATTATATGTTTTATTCAGAAATACAAATAGAGCAGGCAACTTTGAAATTTTAGAAAAAATAATGAAGCAAACACACTAGTCAATCATTAGCCTTTGATGTTGAATACAAAGAGGTGATCTGATCCCTTTTAATCTCAAGGCATGATTTCTGAAATGTACTCCATTCAGGCATTCCTCTGAAAGCCACATAAAGCTGGTAGCTAGTGTAAAATAAATAGCCTGAAGTTTTAATGCATACAAGGACTGATGTCTCCAATATTTTATGTGTGTGTTGTATGTGTAATTTGGTATCATAAATGTTTATATTTAGCAATCTCTTCCTATAAAAAGTTCCATGCAAACTTCATACATATGTGTAGACCTGTGGATCATGGCTGTTAGCTGCTGCTTAAAAAAAAAAAACACCCCCCAAAAAAGAAACAGTCAAATGAATTATGTAGCTCTGATGTATCTTAGAGGATATTTGTTGTTTCAACCCTCTCTGAGCAGTTAGAATTAGTGGGACTAGAAATTCCAACTATCTTGTAATGTATTTTCAAAAGGGCAGATTATAATGCTTGTGAAGCTCTGGAACACATTTTTCATGAGCTTACACCAGAGCTCTCTCTTGGCTGCTGTCTTGAACAGTGTGAAAAGGACTTTTTATTTCATTTCTGGACAGTTGTATGTATGTATGTGTTTTTTGCAAGGATTTATTTCTGAGTCTCAAGTTGCTTTTTGCTTTGGGATTTTTTTTTTTTTTTTAATTATTATGACACATACGGCTTTGTATAGAATTTTCATCTTTCTGTGTTTCTGGCTTTGTGAGAAATTTAGAATAGAATAGACTATTTCAGTTGGAAGGGACCTACAGCGATCATCTAGTCCAACTGCCTGACCAATTCAGGGCTGACGAAGTTAAAGCATGTAACTTGCAGGAGAGAGGTTGAAGTGTATTGGAAAAAGCCTCGCTTAAAACACCACGTGAGCGCTTCCCCTAAGAATAAAGAAAGTGCAGAGTTGTGAAGGGTGGTTTTGGTTACAAACTTTTATTGGGTATTGATGAATCTACTTTTTTTTTTTCTTCAATCAAAAATTTTATGTTGATTGAAGACTGCCTGCAGGGGTATAGAGTCATTTGGCTTGAAGTTGCTGCTTATAGCCCCCTAAAATAAGGAAGTACCTATATTATTATGACCATTTGTAACTTCTAATGTGAATATTTGGAGGTACAATGCCTTGTTAAAGCTGAGGGCTGGCACAAGTTTCTATTTGCCACCTCTCAGTGGAACATGCAAGTGAGGGCTAAAGAAAGTGTCTGATGAAAATTTCCTTCATGCTGATTTTAAAGTAAAATGGTAGGATACAGGTCATCGAGCAAGCAGAATACATCTTGCAAAGATTTGCTTTTACATTGAGCAACTAATAGGATAGGAAGAGTTCTGTGTTCCAGGACAGTGGAGTACTAAAACATAGCTCATGCATTCTATGTATGCGAATTCTGTTCTGTCAATATCCAGCTTCCCTACAAAGCCCAATCTGGACCTTGACCAGGAAGAATAAATCAAGGTTTCTTTAAAACAAACAAACAAACAAATCCCAAAACCAAAGCAACAAAACCCCCACAAAACCCCCACCAGCCTTCCCCCCTAAAGATGCACATCCCCTGCCCCCAACTACCCCTCCAATCCTACAAAAAACCATCAGCTGCCTATTTATTATTAAGAGAAGATTTACTAACTTACTGTCCTCAGAGAGACAGGATTATAATAATGTTGTTAATATCTTTTGAATAGTCTAATGCTGTAAATAGCTGCAGAGGTAGAAAAGCAGTCATCTCTTGGTTAGTATGTGAGCCTTTTTTTTTTTTTTTTGCAATGATTTTGCAATGAACCCGGATGGCATTACATGTGGGGCAATGCTGGTTATTTCAAATGTTTGGCAGGCTCACTTCTGTATTCTTACACAGCTTCAAAGATGGGTGATTTTAGGATTGAGAGTGCTCTCATTAAAGTCCGTGATCAACCTCCCTTTAGCTTCAGCGTGTGCATGTTGGGCAAACATGTCCAAACTGATTCCTACACTGATTGAATAATAGCCTAGATAAATCCATGCACTTTTTCGATTCAAACCTCAGTAATTCTATATAGTGCATCTTACACTGTTTTTTAAATGGAGCTAACAATTCATTTTAATCACTAGAAGTGATGTTTTAAAAGAATGCTTGGTGTTCTTATGGTTATGGAATATAAAGATATATATATTTGTCAAGGCTAATGAATCTGTAATAAAGCCATCACAGTGTTCTTGGTGTTATTAATTTATTGATCATCGCCTTGGGGAAGAGGGAGAGTTTGGCATTTTTAAACTGATACTTAAAATCTAACCGGCTAAGTAAAGAACATTCTTAATTGTATGTAGCTGCCAATCTTTGAGCACCCTGTTTGAACAGCCCCTTTCTAATGTTAAAAGCTATTCTCGTTTGCTCATCTAAAACAAATACTTGTAACCTGTCCTTCCATGAATGATTGTTAGAGTAGATGCAGCCAGAAAGGAAGGCGAACTGGGCTGTAACACACAGATGTGAGAGAAAGCCCTAGATTTATCTTCCCAGCCCCATGGATTTATAATGCTTGAATTGTAGCTTTGAAACAAACCAGATTGGAATGCAGTTCATTGGACCTGTATGGCAGCTTGGAAAAGTATGATTAGGCTGGAGGCATAGTTTTTAGAAGTTGAAAATGTAGTAGCAGTTTAAGCGGTTAGCTCAAGATACTATTTATGATAAAACTAAGCCCAAATTTTTACAATAGTATTTCTCAAAAAACTTCTGCTATGACAAGGCTGGGCCTTTTCTAATGAATTTCTTATACATTTTTTAAATGCAGAAATGGTATTTGTTAGACCTTCTACCATAGCACCTGAATTAAAACTGGAATGTTTACAATTTGGACATTACATTTTGTGTAATGTCCAAAAGGAGGAAGATCAGAAATGAAGACCTGTTTTTTATGTAAGTTATGCTTTATATTCTAAATAGGGACCAAAGATAAATGTTAACTGGAATGGGATCTGCCAGCCTACAGTGGTGGCTTTCATGATTGAACATACATAGACACGCTTATATATATGGTTTCTTCTTTCCTTTATCCTAAATTCTATACTTGTAAAAAGGTTTATTTTCTTGGACCAGTGGACCTTTTCTGATTAGCAACATGATGATCATAGATACAGTTTCAGACAGTTGACATGTAAAGATGTTTAGTATCCACAATGAATTTAACATTCTTGATAAACATATGGTTGATGCATGTGTGTTTGTGTAGCCATATATGTGTGATTTCAATTGATTTCTATCTTTAACTATGCTAAACAGCTATGAATGAGTATAATTAAAATGCACATTCTGAAGATAGCTTTAAAAACATACGGAAGAATTGTTGTTGCTATATTCTAAAAGTGCTTTGGGTTACAGTGGCCTAAGTTGGGATTTTTTTTAGGACTAATGTATAAGCACTTTGTGATGTAGGCATGTGATGACTTATTTTTCTTGCTCTAAGAAGTATTTTGAGTTCTATTTTCACTTTTTTCTGTGAGTGCTTAAGAGAGAAATATACCTTCTTAAACATTAGATATAGTTTCAGTGTTTCTTAATATGTTGCCCTATGAAAGGTAAAATATCAGACATCAGGTACAGCAACATTATTTAGAAGCAGGTTGTGGCCTTTTTTGCCTTCCTCTTTCCTCTTGTGTAAAAAAGGAGCTGTGTTTTTCTTGCTTTCAAGGCCTTTCAGGCACAATCAGTACCTGTATCAGTCTCCTTTCATTCACTATTGAGAAGTTGATTTGTGTGTTTGATTAACCAAGCATCACAACATTCATTGTTACTTTTTCAAACAAGAATTTTTGGCTTTCTACTCTATAACATGGCTTTCCTTATACATTTATAAAGCTTTCTGATTAGCTTTCTAGAAATCTTCTGTTAAAATTCACCTTTTGCCATGGTACCTACAAGAACTTTCTTGATATCTAGGTTGCTGTGGGGCTGGTCATATTGCTCATCATGATGACTAATTTGTCAGCACTAATTTGCGAGACTAATTGTCTTGTTGTTTTAACCTACTTCCTGTCTTCTGTTTTGTACTAAAGTGTATGGAGCAAGAATTATATTTTTTTCATTCTGTAATGTGCTTAATAGAATCCATCCAGGGTCTTTCTCACTAATGATGGAACTGCTTTCAGTGAAACTACAGCCCTATGTTGCCCTGTGTGTTTCACCGAATAAAAATCAACACACAGCCTCTTGACAGGTGGTTGGGGAGCTGCCAAGGGCTTTACAGACAAAACTGCTGAATTTAAATTATGACCCAGTCAGGTTATAAGTTTTAAATTTATCCTGTAACATAACATACTTACCTGGACAAGCACGTAATTAAATTACTATTATTTGTAGTATTTGAGGTATGCTTTATAACGGAAAGCATAACTAAAAAATACTGAAGATGTACATAATATTTGTCTGTAATGTTAGGCTACTTTGGAAGTTTTGTCTAGTAACATTCTGCTGAGGTTTGTTTTGTTTTTTGGGTTTTTTTTTTGTTTGTTTGTTTTTTTTAATGAATGTAAATTATTTCACTGTTCAATGCCTAAAGTCTTAGATGTTTAGCTAAAAGTAGGACCTGTGCAAGTTCATTTCAGGAAAATACACTGAATGGATAAAAGCAGGTGGTGAGTGACCCTTGCAAAAAAATGTTCATTTGCATAAATCAATTCATATAAGCATTATATAAACAAAAAAGAATGACTATTGTTGTTTGCAAATGCTGAGTTCTAACTGTGTAACGAGATGTGTTATTCTATTATTCTATGGTTTGGTTTTGTTTTGTTTAATTTAAATTGTCTTAAAATGAAGACCGATGAACTATGCCCAGATAGTTCAAGCATAAATATAAAAAATATGTTACTGACATGAATGATAATGGTCAAAGATGTTGGAAAGAAAGCCTGCATGTTTTGTGTCTGAAAGAATGAAGTTGGCAAGCATCTTAACTACTAAAAGAATGCAAGATACAGTAGTTGGCCTTCAAAACTGTTTTTATGGGCCAAGTAGGGTGAACGAAGTTGATTATATGCAAACTGCAGGAAACAGCTTATGAAACTAAACTGAAATAAGCTCATATTCAGAGATCCGATTCAGTGTTCACTGAAGTCAGTGAAAGATTCCCAGTGAAAACACTGGACTTTAGAGGAGCCTCAAAATCTTTGTAATTTTTTTCCATTTTGTCTGAATAATATACAAAGTGCCAGTATTTTACAAATCGAAGCTGAAACCCAGCTTAACTGTACAGATGCATTAGAAATTCAGCATAACTAATAGAATTATTTGTTTTTTTTAAACTAAGGTTTTCCATCTGATTATTTTTGAGTTCCACTTGATAGTTATTAACTAATACAAGTGTTTTTCGAAACTACTCAAAGTTAAGTTTTTCTACCCTTCAATTACCCTCTGCTGCTCTCTTTAAGGAGGAAAGGCTGTCATTCTTTTAAATATTGTATTTGGGATCAATTCCCCCCCCCCCCAAAGTGTGGCTGCCTTTTTTTTTTTTTTTTTTTTTTTTTCTTCTTTCTGAATACTGTTAACTTGTGCTTAGCTATTTGTTTGTATGGGTGAGCTACTGGTAGAACTTGAGTGTACACAGTTGTGCTTTTCATTTATGTGGTGCAGAGCTGTCTTAAACTACATATTTCTATGGACAGTCAAGGTACCAGTCCAGCTTTCTTAAAGGGAAAATAAAAATAATTGGTTTCAATTTTAGACATCAGGGCAGGCTAAATTTGAACTGTTACTAAAGTGTTGATGCTGGTCGCTCTCTCCCTTGCAAGTGGTATCTCTGAACTAAAATGTGGTGCACTATTATTCATGGGTTAAGTGATCTGTCTCAAGCATATGATAAAGGTTGCAGGATGCTTTTGCATGCAGGTATCTTCTCCAGAGTATCAGTGAGGAAACAGGCTAAACAGCTCAGTAGCTGACAACTCCCTTGTGTCCTCAGTAGGACAAACAACTTGTTCCACAGCTCACTGGAAAAGATTGTTGAGCTTATTGTAATATTATGACTGGGGGTATAAGCTGCCTCAAGCCTCCGTATCTCTACCAGATATGTGCAGTGGAATGAATGCCCTACAAAATGGCTTTGCATTACTAGCTTCTCATATCTGAACTATGTCTTCCTGTATGACCTGAGTGGATCACTCAAATTCATTCAGCAATGTCGTTATACTCTTGGATAATTTTCATTTTAAGCCCCTGAAGACTCATTGATTTCAAGGAAAAAAAGTCATGTTTAAACTCGAGCATTGATAGAAGTATTTGAACCGTTGGCATCTTGTATTTCATTAGAAAGGAACATGTGTGAAGAGTTTTTAAAATTCTCAACTCGTCTTTGCAGGTGATGCTGCTGTCTTCATTCATTGTTCTTCATTTGTACACTAATTGAAGTACTAATGAATTGGGTGTAATACTGGGGAATCCAGCATGTTCAAAGTTAAACCTCACTATTCATGTTTGTGGAAATCTAGAGGAAGATATTGGTGGAAGCAAAACCTTAACTGGGGCAGTTATAAATCTCTTTAAAGATTAAGTTTCTTGACATTAAGCTGAGACAGTCTTAACAGTTCACTGCTACTACCTCTTTGCTTTCTCTTTGTATCCCAGCCACATGCTCCTGCTGCTTATTCAGTGCTGGCTCTGGCTTTTGGTGTACCTCTCCACAACCCAGCTCAACTCACTAGTTAGTTTTCAGTGAAAGATTAAGTCAAAAAAAGTAGCTTTCAGCCAGATTAGCAAGGTGTAGGGAAAAAGCAGGGGAAATAAGGACTCCCCATTTTAGTAAAAGCAAGATCAACTGGCCTGACTGCAGAACCACACCTTCAAAGTATAAATAGCCAGAATAATAGTAATTTTTCTGTGTCTTGTCTCAGGATGGTGTAACTAGTAACTGTGCACAATCCCCACAGACTGGGTTTTGTCTCTATTCATATTGGAATGGAGTAGGTAAGGTATGCTAAACAGCATAGTGAAATCAAAGCCTTTATTATTTATTTCTCTGTTGTTGTCTTATTTCAGTCTATCAGCTGAAGGCCTTTTGTTAATATAAAACATTAGCAAGTGCGGATCAGCTTCATTGTCATTTGTTTGCCTTAGCTCTTATTACAGGTAATGCAATAGTTTAATATGGATTACACATTATTATTGTCATTGGCCAGATTTTTTAACAAGAATGCATTTCAGATGCTTGTGGAAAAATATCTACAAGTTAATAAAATGTGAAGATTTTTCACCTGTAAATATGTGGATTGGCTTGTGAGATTTTGAGTATGTCGGGCATTTTCCTGAGTGATTAGGAAATGGTGGTAGCGCATCTGAACAATCTGTTCACCTCAAATGCAAAGTAATGCACCTCCTGTGGACCAGATCCTCAGCTGGTGTAAATGAGTAAAAATTTGTGGGCTGAAATTTTATTGATTCACAGCAGCAGGCCCAAAAGTTTTTGTGCTGTACATTGAATAAGGGTTCATATTTTAGTATTTAGAAGCTGTTTCAAAATTGAAAGATGTGCATTAATAAAAGAGATTTCTGGACATATAGTACTGTTGTTACATCTAGTCTTCAGTTTAAGTCTGAATCTATTAATTTTGTCAACAACTAAGCTGGCTGTGTCCTGAAGCATCAGACCCCCCAAATTAAGAAAATGTACATGTTTATACTTAGAAGAAGAGTCTTATTTCAGTAGAATTACTAATGTGAGAAATATGAGGAATGGAACACCTTTTTGTGGATATGATCTGAAAAGTAGATCTTTAAGGCTTATACAGTTAATTTATATCTTAATTTTTGACAGTGACTAACCGATTTTTAATTTTTTTTTTAATCTGTTATACAGCCACAAGGGCAAATACTTTTGATCAGATTTAAGGAAATTCTCTTTAATTTTAATTACTCAAAAATAGAAATGGAAAAATACAGCAGCTTGCCCTACAATATTATCACTGAAGGTGCACAACATTCTCAGCAATCTCACTAACAAGAAGCATCCTATGTTTTTTCTACATCCTTTGAAGTATCACTGTTTCCTTTAGAAGTAGACAGACAAATTCAAACAGTGGCCTTGACAAAAGATGAGAACTTCATTTAGCATTGGTACAAGTTAGTGATATCAAAGAAGCAGGGAAAGAAATTAGCAAGGAGACAGAATTATCTTTTTACCCTCCTAGAGGGAGTAACAGCAAAATTAACCTTGAAAACTGTTTGGAGAGCATTCTTGTGAAAACAGTATGACACAGTGTTAAAGTTATGGATATGAAGAGGTCAACAGTTCTCAACTGATTACGGGCAGTTAAGTTTTATTTACTGTGTTTTTAAAGTAACATTACAGCAGACTTATTTGTGCTAAGATTTCTGAGTGCAAATACAGTATCTTATTTTCTGTAGCCTGATCGAAGGATTTGTTCAATTATTGTGTTCACCCTGCTTCTTAAAATCAAAGTGTCATTCAGGTATCTAATTTGAACATGTCAAAAATACAACACCCCGGTCTTAGTCAGACTTAAAATTCTTGCTCCTGCTTCAGGATCAGTTTCAGATAGTCCACAAGATTAAATAATTAAGTGCAATAAGAATAAAATTCAGACTTGTTTGATATATTTGAGGATCTTTTTTTCTGCTTGCAGCAACCTGCTGAAAAACTATCAACCATGCATTCCATATGCTATGATTAGAATTTATATTTCAGGACATGAGACTTTGTTAATATAATGCTTAGGTTGGTAGGGCGTGCTAACTTGAATACATTTGCTGTAGATAGCTTGCTAATATTTGGTGGTTGTAATAAACAGTCTTCTAATCTATTTTTTTAAGAACACTTTTTTTTTAACTTCTGTTTCTTCAGAAATAGTGTCTCCTAGGGTATAATTTTGGTGCCTTCATTATCTGTTTTCAGATCTTAGTTTAAATATGGTTATGGGATAATTGATATATAGCGTTATGGGATAATTGTTATACTAAAACCAAAACGAGCCATGAAGCACTGCATTTCTGCTTTCAAAATAGAGAATTTTAACACATACTAGCTAAATGTGAACTAAACTTGGCCATTCTGTATCAGAAATAGTGTGGCCAGCAGGAGCAGGGAGGTGATTGTCCCCCTGTACTCGGCACCGGTGAGGCCGCACCTCGAGTGCTGGGTTCAGTTTTGGGCCCCTCACTACAGGAAAGACATGGAGGTGCT
>JAVJGG010000094.1:25776173-25808792 GCA_035590195.1 Aviceda cuculoides | reverse complement strand
GGGTTGTAGTGAGGTGGGTGCTGGTCTCTTCTGTCGGGTGGCTGGAGATAGGACGAGAGGAAATGGCCTCAAGTTGAAGCAAGAGAGATTTAGGTTAGATATTAGGAAAAATTTCTTTACTGAAAGGGTTGTCAGGCATTGGAACAGGCTGCCCAGGGAGGTGGTTGAGTCAGCATCCCTGGAGGTATTCAAAAAGTGCGTAGACAAGGTACTCTGTGTCATGGTATAGTGGGCATGGATGATGGTTGGACTCAATGATCTTGTAGGTCCTTTCCAACCTAAATGATTCTATGATTTAAATCCTTTGCTAGGAAAAATATTGTCATATGTTGGTTATCTCACAGAAACTAACACATAATATTCTTAAATAGATTTTGTTATCTGTAGTTTCCCTAAAGTTTAGTGGTTTGAGGTAGATTGTTGAGGTAAACATTAGGATGAAATCAGTCTGCTAATTTATGTGAAGAATGGAAATAACAATATCTGTGTTAGAAGTTGGTGTGTCAGCCGGTTTATGATAAAACTACATCAACTTCCACCTTCATGATGAGAAGTACAGGTACAAATGTACCTGGAGACAAAATAACTCAGACTACTTTTAGCTGAGAACAAAATAATAATCTTCCTCTAAGGTTTCTGTCTCTAGAGACAATAAATGTTTTGAAAGTACTTATTTTGAAAGTTACCTTCTATATCAGAAAAAGAAATGGAGTTACTTGTTCAGCTTAGCAGCAGCTTTTTTCTCGTGAGTGTTGATGAAGAACAGAAAACCCTTCAATGAGAGGTATTTGTTTTTGCTAGTTTCATTTCCTGAGCAACACAACCTCTTTTGGACTGAAAATTTAGAACATTTCAAACTCATGGAACAGCATCCTTCAGGTGTGGTTCTTTGAGACTGCTCAACCAATTTAATGGTTCTCTGCTATTGAAGGGTAAAGTCTGTTCTTCTATATTTAGACATATAGCTTCTACTTGCTTGCTATCTGCTTTCTTTTGTATTTCAGTTTATTTTGGGGGGATATTGCCCCCTCTCCCCCCCTTCAGAGTTTGGTCTAGAACACAAAATTGCAGGATCATTGCAAACAGCTAAAAAACCCCATGAATTCAATAACAAGTGACGTCCACACTTCATGAAAAAGTTAAAGAAAAATATAATTAAATTTTCAGCCTTTCTCACCTTACAGAGTTCTTCCATTACAAATTGACTATGTCTATACTGAATTTAGGTTCTTTCAGCATGTTATTAATCAAAAACATAACTGTAAATGTAGCTGACAGCAGGATTCTACAAGGTTACAATCTGTAACCTAATTAGAGGTAAATATTTTGGGGATCTACAAGAAACCTATTAATAAACAACCAAGGCCAACGTACTAAGAAGCTGCTAATGATTTTGAATGTCTCCTCTGCAGCTGTCCCTAAGAGGTCCCGTTTTTGCAACAGGCTTAATGCAGAATTTTCTGAATGAGCTCTGATTTTTAGCATGAAAATTGGCACGTGTAAATGAGGCATTTATGTCCCTAATAACTTCTGAGAATCTTAGCCCAGAAGCTCACTCGCTATGAGGCTCCTGTTCAAGTCTGTAGGAGCTCCTTTGTCCATGTAGCAGATAGTCAGCAGAATGACTGTGGGCCGTGTTTTGTGTGATCGTGTTTATTCTGTGAGCGTTTCAGAGCCATTTAAGCATTGTGTTCAGGTTATTAATGTATATTGTGTGTAGAAAAAGTTTGAGTATATTTTACTCTATTCTGGAACAATACCATTCTTAGAAGTTACCTTTTTTGTTTAATTTCAAGTCATTAAAAATATTAAGTGTTTATAGGCTTGCAGAAGCCATATAGAGAAACTGTTGTATCATGTAGCACTAAAAATGTGTTCTTTCTGTAGATCTGTGATTTAACCAGTTGTTCACAGTTGGTTTCTTTTCGTTGGGGAGCCTTCAGAGGAAATAATACTTAATGAATTACAGTGTGATATTTTTCTCTGCTGCATGGGAGATGGAACCTGCTTTGAAGATTGAAATCTGAAAACTCCTATCTGGCAATTTGATGATGGTGGACAGTTTTGCCATTCTGATGAAAAATAAATTTCTCCTGGTGCATTCCAGCACTTAATGAAACAAAGACTTCATAGTAAAGAGTGTCCAAGTAGAAGGAGAGAAAAGGACAACATAAAAAAAAATTTAAGATGACTGGATATTATATTTAGCCAGGGGAATATTAGATTAGCTAGAAGTTACTTTATATCACCATGAAAGGGGCTGAGATACGAAGTTAAAGGAGAATTGTCATGAATAACTGCATGAGAATTAATGTATTTTGGAAGGATTTTAACTTTCCTGAAGCTTCTATATGTATATTCTGTTCCTTTGTATCAGCATGACAACTGCAGTGGCATAAGGTCCAAAATTTACTTATGTAGGTTTTCAAGATTTAGTCTTGGCTTGCTGAAGAACTAGAGAAAATTACATTCCCATTTAAATGCTTTCCTCACTTTTATTGAGAGAGTAATATGATGATTTGCCCTTTTGACAAGGCAGAAAGCTAGCTTCATACATGTGTAAATATGATCACTTTCTACAGGGTATGTGAAATAAAGTTGTTATATAATAAGGACATACAGAAACAGATGGATGTCAGGAAAAAGTTATGGCTCTATCCAAGTAAAAAATATATTTTTCTGATAGATGTAATTAGGCCAGAATTTTGCTACAGATGTTCGCATGGATTATTTCAGATCTGTTTTTACTGTCTTTCATGCTCCTGAACCTGAGGGTCTCCTGATAAATCTGTATTTATACAGACAGACATTTTTTTTCTTTTTCTTTGAGGGATTCCTATAAGTAGTACTGGGTAATGGCTCAGCTGTCCCAAAAGATTCGTCTGGTGCACAATGGACTATTCTATCATTAGTTGAATTGTGACAGACTTCTTGCCCTTCATGGCAGAGTTGTGAGCTCCTAAAACACAGAAAGAAAACAAGGAAACAATTTCAGTTTGTGAAGGAATGTAATCTATGGCTGGCAGTATCTGTGGGTGAGAATAGCTCTAAGCAGCCTCTGTACCATCTGCACCGACTTTTTTTTTGAGAGACTGATAAACAGCAAAAAGAAAAATATTTCCTTTTTGTGCAGTAAGCATTCACTCTTTAAAAGTGTTTCAAATCTTAACTCTTTATGACAAATTCTGAAGTATGTTGGGTGATCTGTGTGTGTCATAAACACATCAGAAAAATGTCTTAATGCTATTTTGACTAAAAAATTAAGGCAGAGTAAACACTAAAATGGTTTCCTGAATAGAAGATTTTTTTTTTTTCCCCAGGCTAGTTTCACTGTGCAGGGTTTAAAGACCTTTCAATAGTTTATATCTTCCTTACTTTTTTTTTACCTAAGTTTTCACTGAATTTATTTTGAAAAGGTTTATTCACAGAAAATGAAATTCCTTTTTTCAGTATATACATATCTTTAAAAATACTTCAATAAAAATAAGGATTTGAAGCTTGTCAAAATGTATACAAACCAGAGCTTTGATAACACTAACATTTTTTTGTGGTGAAAAGTTTTCCTTTTTTGCAGAAAGGACTTTTTAGATGGAAAACATTCTCATAATGAATCTATTAATAATCTCAAAAGCCATTTATGTTATGCCCTTGCTCCCAAACCATTGCAAAACACTTCTCTAATCAGACTCAGAAATACACAGGTGAAATGCAGGACTACACAAAAATGACCAGAATTACTGTCTAAAAATTACTCTTCTGACTGGGGATATCAACATTTTCATTTTCCAGTTTATAGCCAGAAAATGCGTTTTATCAGACAATGTAGTGAAAAGATTTGTATCTTCTTGTTAGAATGAACTGTCTCTGAAGATGTTAAGCCTTAGAAAAGAAAAACCTCTTGGGATTGTTTTGCATTTCTCTCTGCCTTAAGATCTGGCTTAATTCTGTTTTGATTCCTTCTCCCCTGTTATAATTACACTAGAAGGTGCTGTGAAACTCACAAAGTATGATTTTGTTTTGATGCAAAACATTGCAAATGAGCTGGAATTCTTGGAACTCAAGGTGACAAGGAACCTTAGAAGGTTTAACATGAGGTGATCACTTAACAGGCTATTAATATTAAGTTTTACCCAGTCACCTCTGATGTTGAGCCTAGTAATTTTGTTTTATTATAGTTTGTCTTTCAAAAGATTACCTAGTTTTGACTAAAATATCAAAAGATGGGACCCTTCTTTTTCTTGGTGATTCTGCCTCCCCCAATTAATCACCTTGGTTAAAATTTTGATTTGCATTTCTCGTTTTTTCAGCTTCTCCTCGTTGTTTTTCGTTAGGCTATTCCTTAGGAATTAGATAATTCTCTGCTAGCTAGTATTTTCTCCCCATAAAGATACTTTGTATTGCTTTGTAATGACTGAAGCCAAAACAGCTCCTCTGCAGCTGAGTTAGAGCAAAAATAAGACGTGCATACCAGTTCATCACTGATAGCTGCAAAGTTAGAAATGCAAACCAGTATCAATATTTAGTTCCAAACTTTTCAGTACAAAATATTTTTTTTTCTCTTTTCACACTATATTGCTTTTCATTGAAAGCACAAGGATTTCAGTATTTAATCCTATTCAAACAATTAAAAGTTCCATTGTCTATTTCTGGCAATTGTCTTATGTAATGTATTTTCCAATAAAAATGAAATGATGAATTCAGAAAAGATTAAGGAATTAATTCTGAATATTCATTTCTTTTAACTATTGCCCCCAAGAGAGTGAAATGGACAATTATGCAAGGTGATAATGCATAGTCATTATTTCCTCTTTTTAAATAGTTATTTAGATGGGAAATTATTTAAATATAGACTGAGTATTCTCAGCCTTGGTCTTGATTTTTATTTGGGCCTTAACCTGGTTTCCAGTATTGAGAAGGCGCATTTGTGTGTAGTTAAATACAAAGGTAGCTGTTCCATCATTCAGTTGAATGTTCTAAGATCAAACCAATTTTGATCCTACCAGTTCATTTTATAATTTTTTCAAATGCAGTCTGCCAAATGATGTTGCTGAATGAAATAATTAAGACCTTCTGTTTTCAGCCTCGTTTTATTTAGATAAACAGCCATCTGAATTTTAAGAGAAAACTGCCTTATGGATGTTACCTGAACTAGCAGCCGTCCAGAATTTCTCAGTTCACCTCATATCAAGGAGGTATAGTTCAGAGGGGGTAAGAAGAAAAAAAAAAAAAGCTTTCCAATGTAAAGAGAGGAAGAGGCTCCTCTGCTGAACATATATCAAGTGTTCAATTAATTTCATTCCTGGTTTTGCCAGGAATCAGACATTTTTGGTTTTGCCAGGATCTTTTCTGCACCAAAATTTAGCATAGTTCTTTGGTGCTGTTACTGCCCAATAATGTCTGACTGTACAAAGGAAATATTTTAGTCATCCTGTTTCAGGATGGATTTGCATTAACATTGGAGCAGGCTGCCCAGAGAACTTGGGCACTCTCTGTCCTTGGAGGTTTTCAATACCTAAATGAATAAAGGCCCAAGGAATTTCATCTGTTCCACCTGAAAGTTGATCTTTGTGGGAGTGGTGTTAGTTGATCCATTTTATGTGATAGGGCTGTAACATTGAGCTATATCTGTAGGACAAAAGGGGTGCATCTTGGGATTGTTGCACCACAATGAGCACATTTGAGTTAGCCTGATCTTTTTCAATAGACCAGTGATAACTTCTAAGGATTTGAAGGAGAGTGAATTGTGAATTGACCTAGAGATGGTCACTGCAGAGCTGATGTTTTTGGTGGGCTAGTTCAATAGCTTATTGCTGCATGTCCTGAACTTTGTAGCTGAACAGTCAAACTGCATCTCTAATGTTGCTAAGCTCAAAACTTTTCCTTTAGTAAAATGAAAAAAGCAAAGGTGACTTGCCCTGTCTTTTATTTTTGAGCACATCACTTCCAAACTGGACCAAAGGTCACAGCATTTAATCCTTTCTCTTTTTGCAATTGTTCTGTACAGCTTTGCTTTAAAAAAAAAAAAAACCAAAAAAAACCCCCCCAAAACCCACCAGAAAACCCCAGAATTATAACAAAAAATAAGTATTTCCATATACCTTGTCTTATTACTTTTTTAATATATGAAGATAAATAGCCAACTGTGATAAGGAAAAATTGTTATTGTGATTGTGTTTGTAATTCATTTTTATCAGAGGTTATAAAGACTGGTTATAGTGGTTATGTTATTGCTGAATTCTATAATCTCATAGGTGGTTATTTTATCATTTTTGGCATGTTGTCTTTATAGGGGCTTAGTTATAATAGATTTGGCTTTATTACAGCAAATAATGAATCAGTTTAATAAGATTATGCTATTTTGAAACTTGACATTTAGCTCAGTTGTTTTTTCAATTAATCACAGTATGGTAATCTTTTTCAGCTAAGTTTCTTCAATTATCATTGGAATGAAATAATTTTACATGCTGCTGAATTTTGCTATTGAGAAATTCAAACTGTAAGCCTCAGATAATTTCCTAGTTGCAGTAAAACTGCAATACTGACTTAATATTCCCCACTTACCTTCTAGTTGTCCTATCAAATGATCCCCCAGTTCTATCTTCGAGTGGCCCTGTTCTGGTACCATTGGCATGTCCTTAATTCATGAAAGATTGTAGTCTAAAACGATGAAAGGGAAATGGAATGAAAAGTGAGAACACTTTATGGAAGTATTTTTTGTTACTTTGTGGGGCTGGGGAGGTGGAAGCATTTTCTAAGTTTGAGGGAGACTGCAAGTTAGTGGCAAACTAAGCGAGTATGATGTCTGCGGGCTAGCCTGGCTTCTCCAAGTGCCTTGGTGAAACATTCTGGCTCCTTTACTGTGTCAGTTTCAACATGGCTTGTTCGACTTGATTTTTTTTTTTTCTTTTTTTTTTTCTTTTTTTTTTTTTAAGCACAATAACCCAGTAAAGTATGTCAGTGACAATGAAAAAATGAATGTCTTTTAATCATGACAGTACACTGCTTGGACAAGCACCAGAACTGGGGCATAGGAGGGAGCAAGACTATATACATGGCTTGGAAGCAGAGCTAAATCTCACCAGTAAGCAGGATTTGGAGGCACAGTTTGAGGATAAAGTGACACTTCATGACTGATGTAATCTAACAGCTTCCTCTTCTGAGAATAGGTACATTCTTCCTCAACTGTTCCTAACTGCATGATCCCACCTTTTCCCTCACACCAGCTCTAGCACTTTACTGATTGTGTGATAAATTGATTCAAGTCTTTAAATCATAGACAAACTATTCACTTTCTTTTCTTTGTTAGGTTAGTTTTCTTCTGGTTCAACAAGTTGAATTGACTCAATGCAGGATATGATGTGTGGGAGAGCCAGAACAAGCGGAATGTGAAAGGAGAAAGAACCTTGTATATAGTCAGAAGCAGGAAGAACAAGGTCCCCCCCTTTTGGTAGTGACAAACAAGTAAATCAATTCAAGACCTTTACATCTAACTTCATCCCATGCTGTTATTTTTTGCAACAGCCCAACAGGGGTTTTTAATAAAAAAATAATGCTTAGTTATTATCTTTTATTTAATTTCAAAGTTAAATACTGAATGTTCCTTTTTCCTTGACCAGTTCTGGGTAACACACTGATTTGAAAGCACCTGTCTGATCCCCTTTGCTAGCTCTGGCAATTTACAGAATTTAACAATAAAAATTCTCAGTATGAGCATGATTTCTACATTCTGTCCTTGGTTTGATTTCTGATGCTAGTAGATGGCTTCTTAAAAAGATAATTTGAAATGCACATTTTTCTATCACTTGAAGTCATCTCTTCCTTTAGATATGATATTTAACTTAGTGGTTCACAATATAGTGTAACTTAGAATTGCTAGTGGTCCATCAACCTAGTTACTGTGACAATGATCCAGTGAACATAAAAAGTCATAGATGTGCTCAACAGCATAATCTGTGTATTTAATTAACAATGGGAAAACCTCTCTGATTTCAGAAGCAGCATTTTCTTCCAGTTTACTTGAGAGGTTGGAAATATATATTTTGAATGTCTGACTGTAATATGATAGAGTGTATATTTTTTAATGGTATCTAAATCTGAAGAGATTCCAGGAAGACTGGAAATCCACTGTGCAGAATACAATGTCTGACTTGCATTTTCTTCTTTCCGGTTTGCATAGTTAGTATTATCAGAGGTGCATTTACCTGATTGTATTGTTACAGTGAGACTTATCTAGGACTAGAAAGCTGAATATCTAAGAATGAAGCTGTCTGGGATTTTGGAGCTGATTAGAATTAAGTGACCTAGAACTGAGGTTCCTTCTGTATGTGATGATAGGATTACCTTTGAGCTAAATTATACAGAGAGTTAAGTCCATAATCAGAATTAAATGTACATTTTTGTTTTAACACTGAGAACTGGAAAATACAGGAAGATGTTTGGTATTGGGAAATATTCAAACAGAATATTCATCAGCTCACAGTGATAGTCAAAAGTGCTTATTGTAGAAGTTTCTGATAGAATAAAGGACTCAAGCATTATTTAATTTAAAGAATGTCAACATTCCACAGACTATGTGCTTAACATATGTAGGCTAAATTCTCTGCTAAATTGATGCTGATGGGAACAGGTTCTTCAAGAAAGTGTATATATAATCTATTCTGTGCCCTTATTATCCAGCTCCCCATATCATAGGCTTCAAAGCAAATCACATAAGAGTTTGTTCAGCTGAGCTGAAGAAAGACTTGTAGAAAGGTTTATCTGTGACAGAGCTAGGGGAAATACCAAGGAGAGACATCCAAACAAATACAAAAAACATGCTCTAGAAGCCTGTAGCAGTACTTGGAGAAACATAAAGATCAACCTGTGAATTAAAAATAGAACTCACTGTGATTGAACCCTCAGTGCTTGGTCTGTGATCCAGGCACCTGTGATAAGCTATGGTGAAATTCTGAACTGTCCCATGGTAGAATTGTGTGGGAAAGCTTTTCATGTGCAGTTCAATTAACAATTGAAACCAAATTTGAATATGGTTAATGTGATAATGTCATGTCTGAGATTCTTAGGTATTGGTTTTGTTTTATTGGGTTTGTATGTCTTTATGTTCAATGCATAAATTGATTTAAACTCGGGAGCACTATGAATTGGATGATGATGCAGGGAAGTGAGATAATCTGACCCCCCCCCAAAACCAAACCAAACCAAAACAAAACCCCACATAACTACAGAAAATCGCTAAGTAGTTTGCTACTTAGGAAGTGAAACCAGATGATTATAAAACCTCATCTTTTCATATGAATTAAATTGTCCATTTGAGCTCTAGCAAAGTCTTTAGAAAGATTAATCTTGATTTAAAGACATCAAATCACAGACAAGTAATAAATGTTTTTAACAGGGAATTTACCTTCATGATTAAGGTCGTGAGCCTTATTCTCATTTGAACTTCAGCCTCCAGTAATATCCTAGGAGTCAGTTTTCACTCTTAAGTTCAAGGGCAGATTTTACTACCTGTACTCACAGGCTGATTAATTCCTTTCCAGTTGCCTCTTGTGGAAGAAAGCACTATTCAGATACAAGCAAGGGAGACTTGGGAACATGGTCTCATGTTAGGTAGATAGGAGATCAGGGATGTGATTACTTTTCACACAAAGATGGGACACTTTCTGTTCACTGAAAAGAGGAAGAGATTAGCTCCCTTTACTTGACCATAATTATTTTCATAATTTATATTAATATAAATAATTATGAATCATTTACTAACAACCACTGCAGTCATAAATAATATGGCCTGTTCAAGGGAAATTTGCCAGAAGAGAAGGAGCTGAATGCATTATAAACTACTACTATAACTCTGAACAATTTTCTTGTTATGTATCTGGGTCTTCAAGTGCATGCTTATTGGGAAGACAGAAAAAAGTATTAACTTTCAAAATTGAATATATACATAATTGCATACCAGCATGGGGCATTACATTAGCAAGTAAGTGAAGCATAGATTTTAGAATATGTCCTGCACCTTTCCAAATACATCTGATGCAATATAATTTCTAAATTGAAAGTTTTGACGATTGTAAATTACATCACTAGATGGCAGTAATAGCCAAGTGAAATGAAATAGCCATCTGCAGTATCTCGGGGTTTTATTTTGAATTTAATCTCTTAATATCGAATCTAGATATAAATGTTAGGCATGACATTCTGCTATGTCCAAACCCAGGTCAGATATAAATTATGATCATTCATAGGTCTGTTAACAGGATATAAGATACTACAAAAGGCCATTTGCAATGCTTTGTAGGGCTTTGAGGATCCTATTAGAATCTTCAACAGCCAGGAAGTTAAGAGCCCAGTGTTCACAGCAGCTCTTACTTCCCAGGTCTCAGGTGCTAGGCACAGTATCTCCGTGTGTCTGAGGGACAAAATAATATTACCACTACCCTTTTCATACATACTTTAATAACAGTAAAGATTAGGTGAGACTCAGCTTCAGTCTCCGTTGCTTGTATCTGAATAGTGCTTTCTTCCACCAGAAGCAACTGCAAAGGAATTAATCAGCCTGAGAGTACAGGTAGTAAAATCAGCCCTTGAACTTAAGAGGATGACTCTTTTGCTGCCTCCAATGACTGCATGAGGAGCAGGTAAGTAAGAGTTATTAAAACAGCCAAGCAGGACAGGGCTGAGATTCAGTCCCAAGTAAACCTAGAATCAAAGACAAATTCTGGGTGTTCCTCTGTATTTTCTGTTAACAACATACAGAAAGCTGAGAGATCTACTGTTTTATTTTATATTTTATTTTATTTTTTCCTCCTCCCCTCCTTCTTAAAGAAGTCAGAAATACACTAACTAGTGTACATGCCCGGACTCAAACCAAACTTCTCTAGAAGAGCTGAACTCAGGCAATGAACCTGCTTTCATGTGAGCATAATGACCTTAACAAAACCAAAAGTGCAGCAAACTAAGCCTTTGAGTGGACTTTTAATAGCAGAAAGTCATTCTGCCAAGTTTAGGTAAGGAGGCCCTACGCATCTATTCCTCCCCTCCCCCTATAAAAAAAACCAGTATGTAATTACCAGCATTGAATCTAGCAGCAGGAAGTAACATTTCACAGAGTTTCAAAATGCAACTTGATTAGCCTTTCAATGTTAGAATTAAAGCTGTGAAAGCTCAGGAATATCTGCCAGCTCAGCAGACTCCTAGGTTTGTTTGCTTAAGAAAAAGTTTTTGCTATTCTTTTTGCTATCGTTAAGGTGAACTTATTTAAAACAATCAAAAAATAGAACAAATTTAGCTTGAGGTCCCTATAAATTAGAACAAGAGATTAATGAGAATAAAAAACAGACTAGAGGGAGAGGTTAGTTTGTTTTTGATATTTAACATGTATAAACACAACTCCTCTTACACAAGAAGCTGGATGTCTGAGCCCCAGAACCTGTACTGTAGTTCTGATTTGCACTGACACTGCAATTTACTTTGAGGAGCAGATAATTTTGTTTATATTTAAATATTATGAACTGGTTTTATGTTTAAATATTATAATCTTGCCATGCATCTGCCATCATAGGGTCTTCATTTCTTTTGCTTTTTACCACAATCTTTGTTGTAAATTTTAATGTCCATACTTAAAGATGAATGGTCTGTTTCATATCTACCTCAATTTGATTTATATGTTGCACTATCTTTTGCTTTCCCATGACAGGGGTATGAAGAGTTTTGCACTGTTTATTCAACTGTTGAATTCTCCGCTGGCATGGGTCTGATACTGCAAGCTGTAATTAGTAAGATTAAGCCAGTCTGCATTACTTCTTATGTAGAAATTATCAGTGTAGATGCGCATTAGTTCTAGAGAAGCTGTAGAAAAGATTGACATGGCATATTTTCATTAATATTTTCACCATCAACACTGCATGAGTGCTTCTAGTCCCTGATCTCCTATTCCTACAATGAATTTGTACTTGCCTGAGATGGACAGTGTATACATTGTCAGCGTATATTGTCCAGAGAGAGAAAGAAGTACCTTTTCTTCTATCTTTTGTTACCGTTATGCTAGAGGTTACTTGTATACCATATTAATTAGCAAAACTGAAACATATATTGTTTTACTGTAAGCACTGACTCTTGAACCTAAAGTAATAGACAAAACCAGTATCTAGGATATATTCAGAAGAAAATTGTCATGTTGAGACTTTACTTTTTACATCCATTGATTACAGGTTTTTTTGCATTGCTCAGAGACCCAAAACCCTGACACAATGAACTTGAGGGTTAAAAAGACATGGCTATTTGAGATTGGCTGGGTGCTGAATTTTAGAGCAGAAAACTCACCCCTTCCTCCAGAGGATTTTTGTGGATACAGTCACATCTTTTACAGTCATATAAAAGACAAACTGAAAATACAAATAGACAAAAATGGCCATTCAAAATGTAAGTTTAATCTGCAGTAAAATTAGACTGTACAATTTTTCTCCTATGTCAGTCCTGGACAGCATGTAATTTGTGATATAAATGGTGGGGAAGTAGCACAGAGACTGTAAAATCTCCCTGTCGATTGCCACTCAGCTGCAACTGTTCATAGACGTACATACATACATAACGGAGATATTAGTTGTTGTAATCTTCCCATTTAATTTCCTTTTTTCTCCTCAGTCATTTCTGGTATGTGTTCAACCAATCAGTTCTCGCTTATGTTTTGATCCAAACTAGAGAAGTCAGCCTAGAAGACTGACCTCCATATTTTCACATAAATTCAGCTGTTGGCAAGTGTTGACATGGCACATTGCGGTACTATGTACTTGCTTAGATCTCAAAAGCACTATAGCTTTAGAAGACCAATGTTTTCTTAGGCTAGTTGCTTTGCTGATAAAGCAAAGTAAGTTGCCCAAGACAGAACAATGCAGTATTTAATCTCTTTTGCATTTGGAGTTAGCATGGATATATCAGCACAATCTTGTATTCTTCCATGTAGGCTGACTTTCCTGTTGTTGAAAAAACTGAATTTTTTCATGTTTCTCTGCCATGAATGAGTAGCATGGAATCCTGGCAGGGAAGAAATCAATAGCAAAAATTCCTGGAGGTTGTTGCTGTCAGGGTGTTGCCACTAGAAGCCGGTTTCATTTTGTTAGTGAGAATGAATAAAGTGGTATCAGGTACGTGCCTTTTGAAGCAGAAGTATGGTCAAAAGCACAGCTTTATGTTCTCTCTCCAAGGGATTGCAAATGAAATTAATGCTTGGGTATTATAGTCCAGGAAGCTTCTGTGTTTCTGCATAGAAACTCAGTTTCTTAGTTTAGGCACCCAAATTAGGTGTTTCATATTAGAGCATATAATAACTCCTGTTAGCATGGAAACTGCAAATTAATTTTATATCTGCTTAGCTTTTTCCTGGCCTGATGATTACACACACCAGCTATTTGTTATCTATTCTGTTTCTTTACACTGTCTTCCAGACTATGTAAAATGTTCTTTCCCTTTATGGAAAGACCTTCCCTTTTTCTGAGGTTGAAATTTCTTTAAATCAGTCTAGCTGAAGGATAGCCTTTTAGAGCTCTGGTTCAGCATCCTACAGGCTCTTCCTACAGCTTTTAAGTTTGAAGTCAAGTCCTTTATCACCCTGTTACCTTGGAATCTGTCTGCTGGGGCTCATACTCTGCTTGCAGCAAATTCGCATGACAACTTTTTTTCTAGGGTCTTTACCTTTTCTTTTAATACTTTAAAGGCGGCCAAAGAGATTGAGAAGCATTGTGCCAATTTAGTCTTCCCAGAAGAAAACTTCCTTATTCCCTACAAATACCGGTGACTTGACGTTCCTGGAACAAAAATTTCTTCTTGCTGTTACCTTTATTCATTGTTTGTGTATCTCATTTTCCTGGCACAGGAAATGGGCTGCAGAAAGAAACCGTTACATGCTTGATCCCAACCTCCTGCACTGCCTGTCACCTCACTGAGGGAATCGGGATGGGCAGAACATAACCCATGGTGAAAATAAAGGAAGCTGAGACTTGCAAGTAGGAGAGGGTAGGAGTTTGGCTAGAGCTGAGCCTGGGGAAGGGGGAAGAAAGATGTTTCAATAAGTGTTTGTTTAATTACTTGCATTTTGTTTTTCCCAATAACTGAATTAGTGATTAGAAGTTTGTGTTAATTGGCAATAAATTAAATTAAGTAAAAATAAATTCTGTGAGTGTTAAGATTGCTTTGCCTGTGATGGTATTTAATTTCTTCAGATCTGGAGGCAAAGTCCACAAGGAAACTTGGGCTTATAAATTCTGCTATACTTTGGTTTTGCTGCCTAGTTTGCGTAGGACATCCCAGTGGTACAGACTTGGAAACATCTGGGAACAGCTATTTCTGGACACTCATCTGAGAATAACTCTTACCTAGTTTACATCCTTGGGCTAACCCAAAACTTTGTCTACTTGCCAGGTGACAGAATTAAGAGTTTCAAATATTGTCATGTGTACTTAGTTGTGCTCTTAGGAATTGCCTCAGATGAACTTTCATTCCGTAAGTGTACTATGAAATTTTAATCACCAGACAATCATTTTCTGCCTTGAATACTAATTCTCCACTGGTTTGCACCTTGTGTATTAATTTGCACATATGCAGAGTGAAATTAGGTGTTAAATGAAACCAGTCCAGTTTGGTAACAAATTACATACCCTTTGAACAGGTGTAAATTATCGTGATGAAATGTAAAGAGTAAGGAATTGAGCCCTTCGTGCCAAAATGAAGTGATTTTGTCTGATTGCTTTCCCATGATGTGGAAAATATAAAATATCTTTTCACCTGTCCTTATAACTATGAAAACATCTATGTATGTAATCAGATTATACCAGCCAATAATCGATACTTAGGGTCTGAAATTGTCATCTTTCTCTTTCTTAAGATATTAACAACCAGTACAGTAATAGTTCTTCAAAGAAAATCTTTTAGTTTGAATAACAACAGTTCAATGTAAGCACCAAAATTTTTGTCAAAATAGCTTTTTTCTGAGATAATGACCATTGATTACTAAGTGGGAGTGGTATCCTGTGGCTTCCAAAACTAATATTGACTGTATTCTGATGAGTAAATTGCACTAAACCCCAATTTTTATATGTACTGGCTTTAATGTAACATTTAATATCAGTTTAGAAATCAGTACGTAGTGAAAATAAGTATTTACAGAATCATAGAGATATTGGTTGGAAGAGACCTTTGAGGGTCATTTAGTCTGACCTCCTGCTCAAAACCAGACTATTGCCAACTCTAGATAGTCAGCTATGGCTTCTTAATGCAAAAAGGAGGCATACAAGAAGAGGAAGCAAGAATAGATGCCAAAGGAAGATGCTATAAAAGCATTGCTTAGGGATGGGATCTCTAAGGCCAAGCTTAGGTGGAGCTAAATCTTGGTAAGGGCATAACAAGTAGCCATAAGTGATGCTACCAGTATGTCAGTAACAGAAGGAAAACGTAGATCTGTCAATGAAAGGGTCTAATCCTGTATTATGCTATTTCTGAAGCTTTTCATTTGCCTGCAGTTGACTAAGCAACAGCATAAGCATTCTTGATGGCTAGATTCACCATGCAGGATTACATTAATGAATCAAAGACAACTACATTATTTTTAGCTAGCTGTTTTACAGCCTGGTTTTAATTTGCAGTATCAAGTCCTGTGTATGTCAGTAGGACCAGAAATGGATTTTAAAAGTTTTCATTTTCCCTATTCTTCCTTTGTGACTAATTATACCTCGATTTGTTATAGTACTCTACATCAGAAAGGAAAAAGTCATTTGTTATCATCATGACAGGCATTGCAGTTATAAAAGTTGTATGTTTCCTGTTGATACTAGGCTGTAGCTCATGAAAGTTCAGCTGGTTACAGCTAAGTCAGTGGAACTATGTGAATTTCCATCAGGTAAGGATCTGGCCCTCAAAAAAATAAATCTAGAACAAGCATCAAGTTCCTACGTGATAATGCATTAACAGGTTTTTATTTAGGCTTTTGGATATTTTCTCATTAAAACAATTAAATCAAACCAAAGTAATTCTGGTGCTTACAAAGTATTTAGTATTCAATGTCATTGCTTTAGTAACTTATTTTTTCCCCATTGTCTCAACTTCTCGAATTCATTTCTTCCTCTTGTCTGCCAGTAAAGGTCCTTCCCCATCCTTAAACAAGAAGGTATCCAAAAATCCTGTTTGGTACTCAGACCATATTCTCTTTCTCAGTGTTTTCTGTGCCAAAAGAAAATAAGGAAGCAAATTCTCTTGGAATTTGGAAAGATACCATCTCTCTGGCTTTATTCTGAATGCTGCATTACAATTCCTTTGTTCCTTTGCTCCTGTACTTGGAAAAGTTAGAATTTCCCAGTGGTGTCAGCATTGGCAAACATGTTGAATTATTGTTAAAAAGGAATCCCAGTAAAGATTCTTAAATAGCTACATTTTTTTTGTTGTGAGATTGTTTCCATCATTATAGCTCAAGCCCATGGGAAATGACTTTCAGCAGTTTTTGTGCATACACGTGCTCGCTCTCTCGCTTCTTGTGCTTGCTCATGCTCTCTCTGACAGTCACATATTATTAGCCTTAATTTATAGAAAAAAAAAAAATTATGGAAACCGGAACATGCATCTGACAACGGTAACAACAGGTTTCCTGATTGAGTGTATCTGTCCTTTATTAAGAAATAAGATGTCCTGTCTGTTCTCTAGGTTTTGTGGTGTGACTAATGTTTATAGCTATTTATCAAATATTATTTGAAGTATATACACTTTTATGGGTATAAAATGCTTTAGATGAGTGCCTCACGTTTCCATTCTCTGACAATGTTCTACAGCCATGACTTAATGATATCAGTTGGTTAGCACTTAACTCTGTATTCTTTATTTTAAGTCTATGACTGCAATAGGGGCTTGATTTCTTATCTGTGCATCATGACAGACAAATACACTTTCAAAGCTTACAGTTCACTCTCTGGTTTGTCCTAAAAGTGAAAGGCCAAAAATATTCTGAACAAAGCAAAGCAAAGAAGTCATGAACAAACATCCTTTTGATCTTGCAGCAAGGAAAGAAGATTAATTGCTAGAGCTAACAAAGGTGGACATAAAAAGGGAATACCACTAGAAAAAGCCAGCTGAACTACTTCAGCTAAACACTTGGCCAGTTACTTGTATGACTAAGCTGCTAGCAATAGTTTGAAGTCTTCAGAAGGATAATGGCCTGAACTTTACAGATGCTTGAATTTGCAGTGTTTTACTAAAAGGAAATATTCTAAAAATCAAAAAATAAAGTATTAAAAACGTTAGGACCACAAGTCTATTCATGTTAAAACTCATGTATTTTGCAGTGACTTTCAGTGAAAACAATCAAGCATTTATGTTGCCTCTGGTGATTATTATGTTGCTACTACTGTAACACTGGTTAAATTAATCCTGATAATGCCTACAACCCTAGTGCTTATATTGTTCTAAAACTACTTTCAATATGAATAAATGATTGGAGCAAAAAATTGCATAGATATTTAGAAGACAAATACTTTAAAAAATGTGTATTACACTCAGTACCATAAAATCACATTAAATGCAGCAGGTTTTCTGTCTGTCATCCAAAAGAAGTTTATTAGTTCCAGAGTCTGCCATGACTAAGAGCTGTCATTCCTCATCAAGTCCAGCTCTGAAACCCCAAAGCTCAGACAAGACAAGGTGACTGTTTTGTCAGAAAAGTCCCTGAGGGCGTTGAGGTGATTATCAGGCTCTGAAGGGCAGCCTAGTTCTTCTAGAGAAGTAGCTTCCTTAAGGCCTGTTTTTTCTAGGAGTTAGTACAGATCTGCTTACTGTGGGCTTCATAGCAGATTAAAACATCTTTCCAAGAGTCAATCGGAGCTTTTAAATAAAAACATGACAATATAACTTAGTGGAACTCTTGGCAGAACTCGACAGCTTGGTGTCATGTGAGTATTTGAATGAAGATATTAGTTGACGTGCAAGCAGAGTAGAAACTGCTGCCAAGACAAGGTTTGGACAAAACTCCTGTATGTATATTTTGCAAGGCATCTTCAGAGTGGGTAATCTTTTCAAGTGCATTTAGACTGGGGGAGGAAAGGAAAGAACAAAAGGAATGTGGAAGACTTAGCCTTCAGTAAATTCATATAGGACATTGGGAGAGCAAGAGAACAGACACTTTGAAAATTTATATATGTTTAAGGCAATATATGTTAGTGGGGGGTTGGGGATTTTTAAATTTTTATTTTTTATTTTTTGTTACTAACTCCTTGAGAAGACAAGGCTTACTTCATAATGCTGTCTCTCTCCATCTGGTCATTGCACTCCTAAGAACATTTGAAATGATAGCTACTTTCAAGCAAATTTGAAATGTATTTAAATTCCTATGAGATCTTTGGAAACTGGCACTTAGATGGAGGAAATTTATTCAAAATAACATCCCACTAAAGGTAAAACAGGCAGAATACACCTGGTTCTTTGGAATAAGGGTAAGGTTCTTTTAGTGAGTAAAGTTTGGTAGGGGGACCAAAGGATACAAATTCTTAGGAAGGCTCCATTACTTCTGCTATTTATGATTTTTTTTTTTTTTTTTTTTTTTTCCTTTGAGAAGACTTTCTTAAATTCTGTGCAACAGCTAGGAAGGAAACATGTAAACTTTTAAGTTCACATCCTTCATATTGGAAAGAGATTGTCTTATAAATACTCTTAGATATTTGGTTGTCTGCAAATTCAGTTTTGGAATATTCTCCTTACTGCCATGTTTAAAGATGGACATTTCATGGAATAAAATTTTGAGAAATACAAACTGTAGTGAATCATAATAATAAAGTCAGAAGGTGCTTGAAATGTTTATTCATTAACTAGTTCTAAACTGGTGATCATATTTTTATAGCCTTAATACAGCCTTATCAGAAGCTACAGCTGTTATTTGTCTAGAATATAGAATCATAGAACACCCAGGTTGGAAGGGACCTTGAAAGAGAATCTGGTCCAACCTTTCATGGGAAAGGGAGCCTAGATGAGATTATCTCGCACACTGTCCAACCGCATCTAGAAAACCTCCATTGATGGGGACTCTAAGATGTTGCTGGGGGGGTTGTTCCAGTGAATGAAATGCTCTCACTGTATTAAACTGTGAAATTTCTTTCAACTATTAATAATCTGCCTTACACACCAAGAAGATCTTTCAAGGAATTAGATGAATTTCTTTCCCTCTAGTTAAAGTCTGACTAGCTAAGCCTAATTATTCCAGTTATTACAAAGTTTAATAAACCTGTTAAATCCAAAGAAATCTGTATTTCCCATTTCCTGAATTGAAAGGTATTAGATAAAAAAAAGATTTATTTCATGAGTTGGAAGGTTTCTAGGTTTGTTATTTCTGGAGTGAGCCTTGAGGAAAGCACAGAGGACTTGAAATTAAGACATGCAAAAATTGAATTTGAAGTAGAGGCATTTGTTGGTAATACAATTAAGTTTACACAGTAGGAATAGCTTATTAAGGAGATGTCATAATGACTGCTTCCAGCAAGTGTGGAGTAATTGGCTTGAGTAGCCACTTGATGTCATCCTGGTGCTACAAAATTTGTCTAAAAACCTTTGATTCAAGGAGAATGATTGTTTCAGTGAACTTGTCTCATCTATATTCCTAAAGTTTTTTTCAGATCTCTGCAAACTTTTGCTTCCCCCCCACCACAGTCATGAGGAATCTGTTTAAAAGCTTTCTGATGGAATGCTTAGTCTCTTCTTTTTTCTTTGACTTGAAATAGCTGCAAATTTTTCAAGAAAATGTAACTCTCGCTTATCCCTCATGTAACTAGGTTGATATCAATAGTTACGTTAATTCAGCCCAAATAATCTATCAATGCTATACGAAAAATGTGTAGGAAATCTTTCAAGAGTTTGAGTAATGGTTTTACTTCCAAGATCACTCAGCTGTGTTATGCCACCCCTGTCCTTTTTCCTGACCAACAATAGAACTTTACATAGACAGTTAAATTGTCCAAGAAAAGTTGTTCTTTAATGTTTTCTACTTGGCATCCGACTTGATATAAAGGAGTAAAAGATCTCATTTGATTATTATGCATTTCTTTGTTGGGGAGGGGAGAGGGCAGAAAAGATGTCTGTCTCTTAGATAAACTTAATAGGATTCAGAACAAAATTTTATATGGGCTTTGTGGGAATTAATTTTCTCTGACCCTTTTGCCGGAGTAAAATATCCCTGATCTCTTGAAGTATCTTTCTCCTACCACTCTTCCTCCTTCTACCTAGGCAGATTCCCTAGATCAAGTAATTTTCTACTGTTTTTTTAATTTCCTATGACTTGTTCTTTTCTCTTAACTCATTCTGTTCTTTATATTGGTTCTTGGTTCTGTGACTGTATTTTCTATCATACAATTAGCAATATTTTCCCACAGTGCTCCCCTGGAATTGTAAAATACTTGCTTTGTGAGACTGCCACTTTGTTTTCATGACTCTGTTATATTTACAAGAGATTACAAATTTGTGTCGTCATTTGAAACTTTCACAAATTCTACCTCATTGTGTAATCTAGAAGATCATTTACAGTCTATAAACTGATACAAGAACATCTTGGGTTTTAAGTTCAAGGAATGAACAAGTAAGTGCACAGGCTTACTGGTAATCTGAGAAAGCCTATGTAAGAAACTGGTACTTGTATTTCTGTACATGTTTGTGATCCCAGTGCCTTCTCTGACAGTTGCCTAAGAAAGATAAAGCTGAGACTGAAGGAGTCGAAATGGGTGTTAAGAAAGTGATTAAAGGTACAGTAGTACTTCTATAGGAACAAAGAGAGACTGAAAAGAACCAGGATAATTCATTCTGAATAAGGTGAATAATAGGGATTTGACTGAGGTGAGAAGATTAGTAAGAAATGACTACTGTATTCTTTTTAGCTCTTTCTCAAAGTATGAAGCAGGGAAATAAAGTGAATTTAAAGGACAAAGGGACTTTTTTCCTAGACTATAATCATTCATTGGCATTTGCTGTTTCAGGAGGTCATTAAGACAAGTCAGGAGCTGATTGTGGCTGCCTTTTAAGGATTCATTAACAGCAATTAGTAGAAATTTTTTGAGTACTTTGCAGAACACTACTGAATAAATTGGATACAGGTTCAAAAACAAGGACCTAGAGCACAATGGCATATAAAAAATAGGAGTTATATGAATTAAAGAGAATACATCTACTTGAACTCCCACAATTATTTATGGCCACAACAACTGTTTTAGTTGCCGGAGTGGGGGTGAATATGGTTGTTTTCATCCAAGTTTATAGAAAAAATTCTTTTCATTTGCTCTTCTCATTGACAACAATTTGGGTAAGATTCATCTGTTCAAACTTGAACACTTCCAGTGTAAATATTTGCAAATATTAACTCTCTTGAAGATTTCAGTGAATGGAAATAGATACTTTTAGGGCATAATTTGTATTATCTTGCATAGATGTCTAAAATAGGTCAGACAAACTGTGTTCTAGAAGTGAATTTTTTTCCCCTGCTGCATATTACTACTTATTGAACAAATCTAGACAATAAACTTACATGCAGATAGCTACAATGTAAGCATCTAAAGTTAGGTGAAATGAATCTCATTGATCATTGCTCACAGTTGCTCAGACTTGTCTTTTATAGTTGCAGTCGTGCAAAATGTTAAGAGAAATTATCTACAGCCTCTTCTGCTTCCACTTGGTGCCTCCATTCCATAAATTCTTCTATATTCACTCCTGCAAAAGTGCTATTACAAAATCATATAGCTTTTATTATACTTGGTGATGGGTTTTGGCAGATGTTTATGGAATCAGTCCTCTGTTTATATTAAAAGTTTTAAAATGGGACTGTTTGGGGTCTGCTAAAACCATTGTGTGCAAGAGTTGGCTTTTTTTGTGTTTTTCAAAATTCAGACAATAATATGTTTAACTGACATAAAGTCTTAGTGAATTTCCAGTTGTTGCTAATCCACACGGTGTTCTCATCTATCTAATGATAGTTTGCATACTATAACTGCATTTTGTAAAATATACCTCTGTTCCTGCAGATGAGGTGTCTTAAGATTGAATCTCATTTTTGCAGTAGCTCTTTTCTGTCATCCTAGCCATCAGGAGAAACTCAGAAAAGGTGTAGATGCAATTCGATACGATGTATTTTGCTGGAATGTAAGTGCAGATGAGAACCTGTCTTCTAATGGAGGCAGATGGCCAGCTACCAAAAGCATTTTTAGTATCACTTTGATCATGTTAGTTCAGACATGCATGGTTACTTCTCTGTCTACTTTAGGTTTTGCGTGTATTGCCTTATAATCTTGAATGATTCATCTTCACTATGCTTCCATAAAACAGGAATGCTGCATTTCCTAAGCGGGGGCAACCTGTAGTTGTTCCATAGCACCTTATGTATGCTGGAAGGAGAGTGTTTACTTAGGGCACTATTCCATTCTTCTGATTGATGTCCTACAGAAAACCTCTGGGATTCAGGGAGGCTTAAGTGACTTGTCCAAGACAGCACAGTAAACAGAAGTCTTGCTGTATCAACACCTTAAATAGTGTTAGAGCTAAATGTTCCTAACTGTGTGTAGATGGTTATTAATCTCTTACTGCAAGATTTTGTCAGCATTGATGAATCTTAACCTTTTCTATACTTCAGTAGTTTAGAATATTTTTCATCTATCAAGCAAAAAAAGTTTTAAAATTTGGCATATGTAAACTTAGCTAATTTAAGCATTTAGATGACTTTAAATAGTTAAAATTTATATGTCCTGGATTAATAGAAATCTGAAATGAGATAAGATTTTTCTAGTTCGTACAAAGGAGAATGAAAGCAGAGAAATGACAAATTGATGTATGAGAAGCAATATATAAGATGTGACTGATAAATTATCTTCTGATATGTTAATGAATTTCAGATAGAGAAGTTGGCAATATGATGATGTATTGAGATTTTAATAAAGTAAATTAAAAATTGAAAGGTGATCTGGGTGAAAGAATCCCCAGAAATCTTTTGAAAAAATAATTAGGAGTTTGAACATTTAAAGAGGCTTTTTATAGACATAGACCCTGATATTCACATATACATGCATTTGCATTTTAAATAGATACATCTGAAAAAATCTACTGAGCCTACAGTCAGTACCAGTTCTCCTTATACTTACATAGAAATTACAAATTTTAAAATACTTACTTAGAAATATGTACTGCAGCCTCGTATGCAGTAAAAAAAATCCATATTTAGTGCTAGACTCTTTTCAGCCACCCAGAAAATCCTGCATGCCTATTTGACACTCTTGAGTAAAGATAATACACAGACACACGCAAAAATACTTGAACAAATTGGATATTTGTGATTAAAACTTAGCTTTAGTAAAAAGGAATCAGGTAGAACTTCTTTGTGAAGTGCTATTTTTTCTGTTTTGCTTTCCGACAAGAAACATAAGCAACTACCTGTAGAAAAAATAAGAAACTATTGCTGTGGCAGGAAAAAAAGTAATTGTAGCTGTCAGCTCAGACTGCTAGTCATTCTACTTAACTGGGTGAAACTTACACAGCTAAGATGTATCTTTAAAATCTAAGAACAGGCACTGTGGCTTTAGTTTGTCTGAAAAATGTTCTTATTGGCTCAGCATCTGATTCAACATATTTTGTTGTTAATGTTCATATTGTCATTTTCTATCATTAGAACCATATTATGTAAAATAAGTTTGAGACATAATTCTTATAATACAGAATATTTCTAAACCCATCAGTATTCTATTTACACTACAGTGAGTATTCAAACAATATGGATTAATCTTGAGGAAAAAATCATCTGATATATCTAAAAATAACAATATAACGGATTAGATTCAATGCACTCACATAATATCTTTACATAAAATACATGAGAAGCACTACCCCATTTAATCTATCTAGTGTTCTCCTTATATGATACATCAATTTTTTCTTTACTCTTTACTTCATTATTCTGTTTTAAAAAAGATCTATTTAGCATTTGTTGATCCCCACCCCAGCATCTAAGTAAATCTGCATGTTACCACAACAAGTTTAACTTTTTCCACAAGAAATATGGACACTGTTTTATATGCCCCATGTCTGACGGGAATGCTTTTAATGTTGACTTCTGCTGTGGGGTTTGAAATTTGTCTCAGTACAGAAGCTCTGTTGAATGTCTGCTTTTGCAGTAAATAAATGCATGTCTCTTCCTCTCTCCCTTCTCAGATGTTCCCAGTAGTTTGATTCTACCGTCCCCACCCCTTATTGAAAGACATGGATCCATTGCATTTAAGAAATTCGGAACAGAATTTCTTTTCCGTTCCATTTTTCTTTGTCGAGGTTTATCAGTAGATCAGACTGATAAAACAGCACTGATAGCACTACAGAGAACAGGCTACCTGCCCCTGGGGATGTTTTGCCCATAGCAGAGGTATAGGCACAGTATGGCTGTGTTCTGTCTGCACAGTTCAGGGAGCTGCTTAGGGAATAACACAGTCTTTGTGACTATATATTGATTGGTACAGAATTACATATGTAAAGGATGCTAACAACAGTTCACATCAATAGAGGCTTTGTCTGCAAAGGGAGAGTAGTTTTCTTATTTTTACTCAAAATTCTATAGCATCGGGTAAAGAAATTGTCCCAACAGCACTTGCCTTTCCGTTTTGCAAAATTTTCCCTGGTTAAACATGCATCCAGTTTAACTACTGCTGAAGAAAGTCACAGTAAATTAACAGCTGGCTGGTAAGCCTGGAGCTTTGAAGAGAAAACTGCTCCTTCCTTTTTACAAAAAGCTTTGAAACAATTTAGTTTCTCTTTAGTTATTTGGTCACAGTGATTGAGGTATGGATAAATTGAAATAGATGTGAATTGGATGGAGGAGAGATTACCATCTACCAGCATACACTTCTGGCTTCCAAGGACTAGAAGGAAATTTCACATTGTAATTTTTTACAAAGTGCTGGAGTGCAAGTATTTGGTTGAAGATAAACTAAAAGCTTATCGTGAAATTGTTGCTTCCCAGAACTTTAAAAAAAATTGATCTTTCATTTGTTAATGGGTTTATAAATGCAAACTCAATGTCATTACCATCCGTAACAGACTCGCTAACTTCTAGGTGGTATTCATCAAGAAAACACAACTATATTGACTATCAAATCAGACATTTATTAAATGATGTAATTTATACTTCATTCTTGTAGGCAGAATGCCTGACAGTATTGCAGCATGAATAGCTCTAATCTGTCTTAGCTCCTTTCTTGCATAAACATTAAAGAAAGCTTCATCACTGAGTAATAGTAAAATCCACATGAAATGTGGATTATTGAAGTAATCTAAAGAATGCTATAGGGCAGAGATTGAAAATTTGGAATTTCTGTTTGAAACATGTTACACAAATCTTTTTAAAGAATAGGACATCTCATTATAAGGGAAAAAGAATGTAAAGAATATTATCAACATTGATTATTATCAACAAAAAATATATCCCCTAGATTAAAAAATCTGGGTGTTCATAGAGTTTGATCTAAATGTTCCAAGTTCCTACTGTGAGTCAAATTAAATTAGCAGGAGACTTTGGCTTTGAATTATGCCATTTAGCATAAAATTAAATGAGGACCTGATGAGTAGAGGTTGGCCCCTGTGACTTATAACTGTTTACCTTACGATGTTTTTGTATCATCTCCTCTCTGATATTGCCTATCCAGATAGTTCTCCAGCTAATTAGCTAGAAAGAAGTGTGTGATGAATCTCTCTCCAACTTTGCCAGCTTCCATGTTTGAAGTTCAAGTGGCAAGGTAGTTGCTCTTTTTTCCTCACAAGTTTCAGCTATTGGAAATTTGGGAATATATTAGTGTAAGTGTCTTGGCTTATTATTTTTTAATTAAAGAAAATGCCTATGTTTTCTGGTTGTAGAGAAAGAAAGCATGGATATATGACGCTAGAACACCCTTAAAGCTTAAAAATGGAAGGTAAAACCTGAAGAATATAAAGAAACCTGTGATTTTTCTTTCCGTCTCCTATTTCTTTGGGACTGGCTTATTTTTCTAAGCCAGCTGTGATGGCGGACGGTGCCAGCATACTTTTGAACTTGGTTATCTTCTTGCCTGTTTTTGCCTCGCGTCGCATCTCACGAGGGTCTGGTTTGGTTACTATACTTAGGTGTAAAGCACAGTCTGACTTACCAAGTGTTTGAGAGCAAGATGGCCTGAGTTATCATTAGCATAATCTATATCCAGTTGCAACTAAAGAAGACACACAATTGTTTTCCATTTATGTGACTGAAGTACGTGATAAAAAGATGAGATTAGCTAAAGCAGCATCCCTGCAGATTTAACTTCTCATGACTGGTTCAGGCAGGAGGTCTGAGGAAAGTGTTATTTCCCTAGGCCTTTTGCATGGTGATGAGGTACCATTCCTGCAGGTCAGCAGGTTATGCAGTCTAGGTGCTGTTATTGACCAGAGGCTGCAATTCAAGGTACCTGAAGCCACTGTTAACTTTATTGCAACGAAAACGAGATCAAGCTCTGTTTGAATTCCCTGATGGTAGTCATGATGCATATCTTTGTGAAATGGCAGACAGATTAAAGAAATACATGCAGTACATTGGGCAACTTGCATAAATGATCCGTTGTCTGCAGCTGGTTCACTACGTAGTTGTGTGTTATTGTTGCAAGGGGAGATTAGCAGAAGGGAGCATGACTCTTCACAATGTTTCGCTATCTGTCTCGGCTGCCTGGTAGCCCAAGGTTTAAGATTTTTCATGTTAATATTTAAAGTCCCAAGAGGATTGCATCCCAAGTGCATTTTTGAGCTTCTGATGCTCTGTATTCCATTTCAGTCTTGATGGTTAGGAGAGAGAGATTTTTGGGCCTGAGGGCTTTCTGAAATGGAATAAGCTGAGAGTGTACACTATCTTTTCCTCTGGAGTACTGGGTGTGTGGATTGTTTTCGCTCCAGAGCTCAAATGTGTCACAAATTTAGTATATTTAAAAATATGCTTTCCACCTATAAACAGAAAGCTTTGTGCAACTATACTTTTAGTTGTAATTATTTCACTGTTAGTAGTTATGATTTAAAGTAACAGACTAAGGAAGACAGACTGCAGAAATGTTCTAATCTTATTAAAGAGTCATCACTCTTTGACTTGGACATTGCTTATGAAAAATTATTAATTTAACTTTTTCAGCTTACTAGTGTTTTTGAGAATCTTTTGAGAGGCTGTTATGCTTGCTTATTTTAAATCATAAGATATTAAATACTTCAGACAAATAAGATTTTTATGCTCTTCACCTGTAAAATACACGAAGGACAAGCTACTAAAGAGGCTGAGGCTCTTTTGCTAATGGTATCTTTATTACTCTACCTGTATTTCATCTGTCTGTCATGGCTACAAGACGAGTAAATCCGAATTCATCTCACATCCAGTAAAATTCTGACACGTTTACTTATCTTGAGTAGGTTATAACTGTATCTGAGGTCCTACTGAAGACACAGGTAGTATGAATAAAATATCAGAATACAGCACATTCAAATCAATGGTCCAGATCTGCAGTCTTAGCTCAAGTGTTGTGTCTGTTACAGGTAGTTTTTTCTGGTCAAAGGCTACAGAATCAGTCTTCCATTTGCTTTGTTTATTTTGATCTTCCTATCAATAAGGTACTGGTAAATGCTAAAAGTGATTATTCAGACTTTTCTATTGCTCTTACTTTTGGCATTGTATTATACTATGTATAAATTGGTTAGATATAGTCTTATAAAGTTTTTCAACCACTACTACACTTAAGTCAGTTGTATAAAGTTGGGCGGTTGTTCTTGCCCAGTCTTTTACCACTTAAAAAAAAAATACTGCTGCACTGTCTGTCATTCCTTGATACTCAAAAAGATATAAATGATCATCAGTGAACAACAAAGAAATGGTCAGTGAACACAACTTTTAATCAGCAGCAATAAAAAAAATCTTTTGGTAGTTCAGATAAGATGCTTTTGGAAGTAAAACAAAACTATTTAAAATAATTGTGTTACTGTTAGTGTTGAAAATACTGTATTTATATTTATTTTATTAACTGGTGGTTTAATCAGCATTGAAGGCATATTGGAAAGTGTTAGAATATATTCTGTCATTTGGCTCAGCTTTAGGCGATTATATATGTAAACATAATTACTATGGTACTCTTTTTTTAAGCATATTGGTCTCAAGTTGGTGATGACTGAATCTGCAATGTGTTTTCCTGACATTTTTTTGAATTGAATTAATCCAATATTAATTTATTTTAGATGTGCCAGAAGCATCATCCTATTACTAATAAGTTGAAACAGACAGCAGGAAATGCAGGTCCCTTCCTAGCATTGCCAGAATGCATCTCTGTGTGTATCCAGCAATCTGGGTGATATGTTGACAGAATGAGGCCAGCAATGCAAATAAAGGAATTTCCCCGCCCCCGCCTCCTTGCAGTTTATTGCTTACCATCGACTAATTCACTGACTAGAATTTCTACAGAAAAATCAAATTAAGAGAGAAATAGCTTCTATATTAGCATTACTATCAAATGTTCAGTTTGTGTATTAAGGGATAAGAGTATTATGTTTCAGAAACTAACGGTTATTTCAATTGGCTTAGCCACTTAAGACTAAAGTAGCATTCTTTATGTATATACATTTCGGGCTAGATCTGTAGCTACAAATTAGAGTAGTTTTACTGCAGTCACTGTAGCTAACTGAAGTCATTGCCACTTTACATTAGAGGAGCACATGAATCCAAATGCTTATGTTAAATATCAAATTAGTACTTCTTTTTTAAAAAATGGAAGGTGATTTTTTTTTCCTATACTCCAAAAAATATCCTCAATCATTATGCCTGCTATGTGTGTTAGGATTAGCTATTTTGTCTTAATTGCTTGCAACTATGTAATCTGATTATCTGACATACTAACACAGCACAGAGACAAAATTTATTTTTGAAAGTCATAGTATATGTTTCAGCTTTTACTTTTCTCAGATCAGGAAAGCTCAATTTAAGATCAAAACTATTTATTCCATGAAAAAGAAAAGCCAGAATTCATTAGTAAATGAAAAACATCACAGAGAAGAATTTATAGATAGAAAAGAAAATCAAAGATAGTTAGTGACTGGTGGTGAAGTTGCATTTATGTGAAATAAATATCCTGGGCTTTAGTATTAACATGAGGTAACATAATCCTGTTCCCTTTGATCATAATACACAGATGATCAGGATGGGGAGTCATACAAGCATATATAACTCTACCCAATACTTATTTGATAAAAAGGAGTCACGGACAAAGGACCCTAACAAGATAACAAGCTTCTGTATTTTCTGGCTCATTGTATCTAGTAGCTATGGAAAGCTGGATTAGTATATTTTATTCACACTTTTCTAGGTGGCTGTTTTTGTCTAGAATAATTACCATCTGTGACAACTCAGGTTTTGGACAAAAATAATGGAGGACCCAGTAGCTAGTAAAAGAAATTAAATGGGGCTTCCAAAATTAGTTTGCGGTTACCGATGGAATACATACTCCAATTTGGCAAAAATCTGTCTTGCGGGTAATTTGAGGAGAAAAAGGCACCTAGCCACTCATTTCTACACAAGCATCCTAAGAACTGGGAAAAAGATTTTTCTCAGATTGAAGCCTGAATGTCTGTTTGATGGAAGGGGGAAACCACTTTTCCCAAACTCACAGAAGATGTTGCAAGCCGTCACTTGGATAGCTGAAGCAGCCCTGATCTCCCTCTATATAATCTGGGGCATACAATACTCAGTGTGATTCAGCAGGTGCCCATTTTAAGTGACCATAGTTTTATTTCGTATGCCATTTTTTTCCACTCACATGGAGATGTAAGACTTAGCTATCACCCTACCCAATCTTTGTATTTTTAATGCAAGTGATTAATTTTGTGAACTCTGCCTATATAAAATTGAAATCAGCTGGCAAAAATGGTATTTGTTATGAAAATACTTTTTCGAGGGAGGGGTGGGAGGATGTGACACAAGGTATAAAAGAACTAAAAAGAAAGTGAACATTTTTCTAATGCTGCTAAAAATGTAGTAACTTTTGAATGGTAATTTCTTATTTAAGTCACTGAAACCACAGTATTTTTAACTTTTCAGATTAATTTGAATTTTAAAATTCCAATTTTGTTATTAAACAATGTAGGGGAGGCTTCCCCCCCCCTAAATTAAAGGAAATGAAAACACACAGAAAATTTATTTTTTAAAAGTATGAAAGGCAGTTTACTTGAACCCTGTTCTGCTGTGCTTACTGTACATAAACAGGCCCTAAGTATATGACCCGTTAGCCATTTTTTTTCCAGAAAATCTGTTAATCTGTTTTATTCATTTTGTTGTATGTACACTTGACAAAAAACTTCAATCACATAAACATGGGCTGTCTGGCAAACACATAATGGATGAAGCTCACTTTTAATCTGAGAATAAAATATCCATTGTCTGCAAGGTGAAAATATTAAGAGCAGTATATAGTGCTAGCTCACAGAAGATGCCTAGTGCATGGCCTAAACAGACTTCGGTTTATTAATACAACAAATAAAAAGTCACAGATAGCTCATACTGGAACGGTTGCCCCTGGTTCAGTATGCCTTCAACATGTTCACTTTAGTGCACAGCTGTAGGTTCTGCTTGATTTTGGTTTAGACTGAGTGTATTTTGCAAGCTGTGTATGATGCGCGAGTGCGTGTGTAACTATAGCATATGTTGTTTATGAGCCTTTAATCTTCACTCAAGGCAGCAATGCACCCCCTGCAGATCACAATGTTCCATCTGCGTTACTTGTCTTGAGTTGGATTTGTATCTTGTCAGAGTATAGAAACGGTATCTTCAATCTTCTCATGACAGTTGCACGGCATTTTTCAAGGCTGGCAGTCCTTGTCAAATCAACAACAAAACTGCTGCATCTAGTGCTGGTAATTTTCCATAAGGAATTTAAAAATGCCCAACACTTAGTGTACAGAATTGCTACTTCCCATCCAGTGCTTAGTAGCACTGCAGCATTTCACCCAAGGATAGATGTAATATATTCGGCCTGTCCTACAGTATTGTAGTATTCTCTAATAAGATGAAATACAGTGTTTTGAAAATGTATATTCATGTATCTCCCTAATAGCCTAATGATCACAAAATTAATTCATGCATGTAGAATACTTAGATAAATCCCTGGAGTAGCATGTTACTTAGTCCTGTGCATCATCTTATCAGGCCAATCATAATTTTCATTCGTAGCTGTGCCATATTATGTCAACAAATATTTAGCAGAAAAGACCCTTCAGCTCAGGTTTTGTTGCATTATAGTTGCCCTTGCCTTATTCTTTCCTATTGCAAGTTTGGCTGATACATTCCTAATAGAAAGTTTATGATGGACCAAAATACTCACATCAAAAGAGTTTAAAAAAAAAAAAGAAAAAAAGATAAAATCTTAGCCAGTCTGAGTGGCAGAGGGAGTGGATTCTTCATTACCTGTGCTTTCCTTTTATTACTGCCATCTGATTTAGATCTGTGAGTCAGTGCTTTAGAGTAACAATGTATGAGTTTAGACTAACATTCTTCAGAATAGGAAAAACTATAAAATAGTTGTATTATCTAACAAAGAGACAGAAAATACAAAGAGATTGTTAAACTATTATTAGTTCCTATATAAAAATGTTATTCACTGAGAACTGTAATAAACAGAAGTAATAGTCTTAATTCTGGTATGATAACTGTCTACTTTATTGCAGTGTGACTCAAACCACCTTTTTATCTCAGACAAAACAATACAAAACCAGATAAATGTCCTTTGAGAGAAGAAGTGTACCACCGGTGAAGAGTTTATATTAAGATGTTTTTCTTTAAAGGCTGAGAGGTTTTTGTAATGGAACTAAAAGGACATACAACGTAAAAGTGTAAGACCATTTTGCATCAGAAAGTGGACTTCATGGTGCTTGTTACCTGGGCTAATACATGAGATACTGTACATTTTACATCACGTCTGTTTTACCAGGGAAATATGATTTATGTCAGTCTGGTTTTAATCTGTTATATTTTCCCTAAGTAGCAGATTCAACTTCAAGTACTAATTTATACTTTCCAGTTCTGTTAGTATCTTGGCTTCCAATAATTTTTGAGGAATTGTGGTAAGCTTATGTCACTGTTAATTATCCTTAAAGACATGACAATTCCTCTGTATTCCTCTACAATCACAGAATGATACTGCAGAGTCTTTTTATCCACTGTTGGTTCTAACTTTTAAATTTCTTTTATAAAATGGCAAAACAACTTAGTCACACTGAAACTTGAAATAATCAAAGTGGAAATTATTTGGCCAGTAACTAAATATTGGCCATTAACTGCTAGTAATGATGAATGTGCTAGGCAAATTATTACCGATTTTAATTCTAATGTATCCGTTCATTTCTATGATAAAATTCAAGCTTTTGAAGGAAATGAGGGATCAAATCCACAAGTATAGAAAATAATCATCGACAGGTGTACAATCTTTTAATTATTTAATTTAAATGTTCCTGTCTCTGCAAGGAAATTGCAAGGAAATGTTATTGTGAGTATTGTTATTGTGCAACTCTTACTATGAATCAAGATATTGGGTCTCTCTCTCTCTCTCTCTCTCTCGCGGTGGGGGG
>JAVJGG010000094.1:25749686-25776105 GCA_035590195.1 Aviceda cuculoides | reverse complement strand
CCCGCCCCGGCCCCCCCAACTCTCCCCCCCCCCCCCCGTGCTCCTATAAAGCAAAGTAATAACCTGTATTTTTGTTTTTGACCACACAGATTAAACAAGAAATTATAGGGATTATGACAGTATTAAAATTTTTGTCCAACTCATGAAAGCCTCTGAATTGACAAAGGCAATAAGCAGTCAAACTTGCTGGAAGCAACCCAGTTTTTAAATTTCTTTTTGATGTGCTCTTGAAATGTGCATGAAGACTGAAAACTCTGTATGCAGATGTGCTTCCTTGCAGTAGTCAATCTAATCTTTCTTCAATGCATTTTATAGTATTATCTGTTGACTTCGTATCAAAAAGATGCTGAAGGAGTTGATGTGTAGCAGCACACAATGATGCGCACCAAGTGTATGCCCCCTGTAAGGTTCTCCACAATATTGCCTATGGATATTAAAAAAATGTCTCTGCTTTAACAGGCATTCTTTAAGAGGAACTGTTGCTCTGTCACGGCTGAGCTGTGAAAGAAAAGACCAGAAGTCAGCCCAAGGCCTTTGAGGAGCTATTTAGAGAGGATACAATGCAAAAACCCAACCCTTTTCTGGTAAAACAATGGGGGTGAGTGCAATAGGGGAACCTCTTTGTTTTCTTCCTATTAGTTAACTACTAGGCGCTTTTTGGGACAAGACCCTAGCTGTTAAGTTTCCCAATGCTTTTTCTTTATGTACTAGAGGTAACATATATAGCCTGTATATAAAAAAACCCAAACCTAATATTAGACTCATCTAAGTATTAAGTATGAGTGTGCTGCTTATTGTGGCAAAGGCTAAACTGATCCAGTTACAGCTGCAGTTGCTTGATACTGCTAATTCTCAGTGATATTAGATCAAAGCAACTATAACTATGGCATTTTAACTAAAAAAAAGGAAAGGAAGAGTATTTAAAGTGAAAGCTTAATGTTTGTGGAATGCAAAACAACATCAAAGAGCTGCTCAAAGCATCATAAATTCTGCAGTAGTCTTACACATGACTGTACCGCCTGTTTCAGATGCTCCCAGCAACCTTTGAAAAAAACCTGCATGATCTCTTTAAACAACCTTCTCACATTAAATTTTTTTTCTGCAAACACCTCTTGAGTATCAGATAATGAGATAAAAGTCCTTTGACCAATTTGGAGAAGAATAGTTTATGGTTTGCTATCAATTGTGGAAATTCATAAAGACACTTGTAATTTCTTAAATTGAAAACTGTCTTGTTAATACATCTTCAAATGGATTCTCGGCCTCCAGTTCTTTCCAAAATCTGAGTAGTTTTGAATTCCAAGTGCCAAGTACTTTTTATTTCAGTATTATGTGGATCTGCTACTGACCCCCCTCCTGAGGATGATGGAAGGAGTGTTACCTTTGAATGGAGAAGGTTAGGGCTGCATGAGATAATATTTTTCAGACCACAAAATGAGAAACTGATTGAAACGGTTTGTAATGTTAAAATATAGTCTACTGTATTTATTGAATTCTGTTATGCAGAGGTTAAGTTGCATCTTTGTAGACCATTTACCAAAACAAAACTTCAGATGAGAATCTTGACTTATGTAAAACCAAACCAAAACAACCAACCCCTCACCCAAATGATACTATGCATACTATATTTCTTCTGGTATTAGTAAACTCTAAAATGATCATTGAATTTTATCAACTCTGTTCTTCCCAAAAATTCTGAGCAGGAATGAAGAGTGCTAAGAAATCAAGTAGATATATGCATCACTAATCCATACAGATCAGCTCTCCTTGAAATGTAAATTCCAGAAAGGGACCTGCATTTTCAAAGATGCATACAGCTTCTGCCAACTGGTGTTCCCACATTCAACTCATTTAAAGATTAGCTGTAAACTCCAGAGAAGAAAGAGAAAGACTTGATGCCTGCAAGCATAAATATAGAAAGATGTTAGATTTTTTTTTTTAATTTCATTTTTTTTCTTGGAAGCCTGTGAAATTGAATGTGACAAACAGACATGTGAACTCTTCAATTACTGGCAACTACCTGAAACCTTTGTTGAAGTATACATTGTTTTCAAATTAGTTTCTTGAAACAAAAAAAAAAAAAGGGGGAAAAAAAGAAATCAATCTTATTCAATACTATTAAACAGAATAATCACTGAAAAGAAGCAAAAGAAGAAGAATATGGAAAGTTTTGGAATGTATAAGAAACAGAAAGCAATGCTGAAAGAAAAACTGCAATCTATGGTAAGCTGCTACCAGGTATGTTGCTACCTTCAATACTGTATTTCTGAAATTAGTGGACTGGAATGAGTTTTGTTCATCACTGAGATTGCATTGGTCAGAAAGAACAGGCTATGTTAAATACTATAGGGAATCTGGATTTGGGGCTGCTGTTATCAGATAAAAATGTAGTGCCTACAAAATACAAAATGTTGGTCCAATATGAAATCACCCTGCTGATTCAGAGATCGGAATTTTTCTGGGTTAACTTTTTACTTGACAAATGATAAAGAAGGTATTGTCAGACTACACAACTGTAATTATTACAGTTTGCCTATCCAATGTCCTTGTAAAGATGGTGCATAGACCAGCATAAACATCCTGTTCTTTGGCTAATTTGAAAGAAATGCATTTGTATTTCCATACCTGATTCAGATCAACTTTGTACTTCTGAGTAGTGCCCAGATCTCATCAATATTAATGATTAAGAAGACACAATCTCAGAAAATGTGGGAGAAGTAAATAACGATTTGGGCCATCTGTAGAAATCAGAGCTGTAGTAAATAATCATACTTCAGGAAGATAACTTCAGAGGTTAATTAGATGTGAATGACAAATAAATATAATTTTCTCTCGTACATACAGATACAAGTAGCAGAAGAGATAAAGAGTAAGATTTATTATATTATTTTTAACATTTTACATTTATTGAGGGGAGTATTTGATGATGAAGGCTATTTCCACATAATCTGGCTGGGTCTGATTCTGTCCAGCTTCAGTGTTAATACTGCTACCTGCCTAACATCTAAGCAGCCCCCTCATAAAGTATTAGAAGCCTAAACATTAATGCTGCAATACATACCTTTTAGCCTGTGAAGTAGAAGACTGAATCCCATGTTAGAAACATAATACTCCTATAGGCTGCACAGCAGCTTAGACAGGACACAGATTCAGGATCCTCACCAGGGTTAGGTGGAGTTTGACACTGCGATGCTCAGAGTAGGCCCACACAACCACAGCTCACCAGCGTCCCGGGAAGCTCGAAGAGGAATGCACCTAATGAATGCTTCTACTAGGGTGTGCACCAGAGTTTCTGGATTGCAAGGTACAATTTCAAACAAGCACATCGGCAGCTGTAGTTCTGTCTGGCACCAGATTTAACATTTCAAGTTGACTTTCTTCTTTGGTATTGATATATAATAAAATGTTTACATGAAAAAGGAGAACAGACGAGCACAATACTGTGAAACAAAATAAATATTAAACATAAAACAATTCCTAATGCAGGGGTAGAGGTGGGTGTGGTCTTTATATATAATCCAAGTATGTCATACTTAGCATATTGAACACTGTGTCTGAGATATACGGTATAACAAGATGTTATTTTAACTTTGAGAACATCCCATGATGTGCATTAGAAATGACAAAATAAAAATACTCCATGCTTTGGAGGGCAAGCAAATAATTTTTTTTTTCTTTTTTTTGACAAGAATCCATGTGCTATGCCAATGGAGATATGTAAACTAAAGCCAGGAGAGCAATAAAATAACTAGTCACAGAATACAAACATGACTAATATGGTAGTACTAATGAAGAGCTTTTCCATTCAAGAAGAAAGTGACATAATTTATATAATCAAATAGTTGTACAGTTGCCGATATTAATAATTTTTTTTAGAGTGCATAGAATAACAGTGCAAATTGAGGCTGCCTGGGATATTTTAATGTCTTTACATTCAGAACTTTCACTTAAAGCTTCTTCAAACAGTTCATATTACTAGTTTGTTTGGAAATCTTTTTTTTGTTGGGTTTTTTTTTTTTTTTTTTGCAAACCCAGGACAGTAAGAGTGTGGTTTAATACTAATGATATACAGACAGGGATCTTCTAGTTTGCCTATTCAAAATCATAGATGAAATAGATTCCTTTTATTATTAATTGATTAAGCACTTCAGCATATAAACAGAGGATGAATTATTTATTGGAGCTACTATGTATGCCCCTGTTTAACATACAATTTAACTTATTGTATGAAAAATTCTAGAAGTCAACACCACTATCATTGTGCGTGATATAAAAAATACTAACAACAAAAAATACAGAACAGTTAGAATAATACCATTTCAAATATTTACATTTTTTACACTGTTAGAAGCAGTCATTTTTTCCAAAACATCACAAATCTTGTAACAGGTAAGTATCTGAAATAAGTCCGCTGAAGTTAATGTATTTGCATGGTGAGAGAAAGATCAGAATATGACTCACAGTAATCATACAAATAAGTGAAACTTATTTTTCCCAACATAAAGGGTACCATTTCAGTGAGTTAACAGATGTGTTATTCCAATGAAGCATAACCAGTATGTCAAGTTCTCATAGTACCAATCTTTACAGTTTAGAAAGATATGTTTGAAAGACTTTGTTTCAGGCCCTTTTTAAGAAACAGCGATTCCAAATGCATTAATGCCAGTCAAAGGAATGATTAACCATTCTGTAAAATTTTGCGTTGTGCTCTCTGAAGTAAGAATACAGTTGCTCTAAAACAGTGTTGTTCACAAGGGGATGGGGGCGGCCTTTGGATTCATGTAAACATCTCTCCCTTCCATCACTTCTAATGCAGTAGAATCCCTTGGTTTGGTTAAAATAAAAATTAGAAGACATAATTCGGGAAGGAAGATTTAGAAATCTTTCAACTTTTTGTAATTCAGGAAGAGGGTCCTTGATTAAAGTATTGCCATCCACTATGTGAATCTGATCCAAACTGAAATGCTTAAGCCACTTTTCCATATGAACATCATATAGACTTCTCTGAATAGCTTTGTATTTGGTATTAAGTGCTCCATTCTTAATAACAATATCTTCAAAAAGCTGAACAGGCTTGTGGCTTTCTACTCTGTTGTAATATACTTGGGTATAGTCAGATATAACTCTCTCAGTGGGATCTCTTAGAATGAGCAGCAGTTTAATAGAGCTATTCATGTCATGAATTCTTCCTGGAGCCTGTGGTGATGTAAAATAGCCTGGTGTTTTCTCAATTGTAATTTGATTTCCATAAGAAAATGGCATCAGACTTCTATACCAGTCTATTCCTTTCACATAATTTTCATCCCAGTCAAAGAAATGGACTTCTGTAGCTGCTACCACAATATTAGGATGAATATCCAACATTTCCAGCAAAGCCCTCGTCCCTCCTTTACGAACTCCTATGATGATTGTCTGAGGTATTTGGCGGCTTGTGCCAGGAGGTCTCACCTGTGCTGAATAGTGTTCACTTTTATTGCTGAATAATCCAACTTGTGACTTCAGTGTTTCCAACAGTGCCCCATTCTCAGCAGGAGCACCCTGAGCATGAGTCAGCAGAAGATAAGCTGACACTAGTAGGAAGGCCATGTGGAGAGGAATAATTAGTTCAAGATAATGTTATGCTTGACTAATGAAAGAATAGGAAAGTCCCCTCTCCAGTTGGTTGGCAGAACGCGTGGCAAACACACAGCAAGTTTCTGAAGCATCTGCAAAATAAAATAAGACAAGTCAGTATTTCTAAACCCATCACCAGTTGGAAATTCAACTCACAATTCAATTCACAAATCTAATCTGTGATCACAACAGAAAATTTATACTGAAGTTGTTTGCTTTCCCTGACTTTAGTTCAGAAGAACAAAAAAACCCAGTGTTTTTTTTCCTTAGGCATAGGTGACCAATGATGGATACTAATCCTTCAACAGCTTTTATCTCCTCTAAGCAGAACATTAGAATTATTTACCTGATTTTAATTTCCTGGCCATTATTTGCTTGCTTTGATTTCCCTAGTTCTCTTCTATATAGACACCATATACTTCTCTTGCCATACATATCACACCCAATATTAATAGGAATACCAAAGCATTTTTGAATGTCGATACCTTTCCCCAAATTCCCTGCTAGAATAGTATATCCTAATCTAAATAATAGCACTTGATGGTGGTGCATCCATTTGGTTTCCAGTGAGCTATGGATCATACAAAAAAGGTTCTGTTTACTTACACACAGAAAACGAAGCACAGATATAGGCAAAATTTTGGAATTTTTAGCCCTTTAGTGCAGAAAACTAGTAGTGTGGCATAACAAGAGTGAAGTATCTGAGTTGGATCAATGTGTTAAAAAAAAAAAAAGAAAAAAAAAAAAGAAAAAAAGACAGGCTGGATTCCTTGCAACTATCCAGGTGTTGTGATGTGTAGTCACTTAAGTGTTTGGGGAAATCTTAACAAAATCAAATCTTCAGATAATATTCTGCAGTTCCTCCAAAGCTCTGTATAAGAGATACCTAGATGCTTTCTGGGCACCTAAAAACTTTGCAGGGAAGCAAGTCTGGTTGGAGCTGGATACCTTCTTTTTCTTAATCCACATAGCATATGATCATTTTAAGGAAGTGTTGAATGTTAAATCTCTTAAAAGTTTGAAAAAAACTTTACACTTGCATGTATGTGGACATGCGCATATAAGTGAAAGAAAATGTCACTGTAGCTGTGCTGCTAACACTTGAAATCTCTTGGGTAACTCTTGTATGTGTTATTTGAAACGGATCGCTAACAGATCTGCCATCATAATAGCAATGATAAAAAATTCAGATCAGTGCAACACATGTACTGGAACCACTATGCTTGGATTGCCTGTTTCTATGTCTGAAAATCTTACAGGACAAATCCTCATTGAGAGGATTCTTGGACTTCATCCCACTTCTGAGCAATTTTAACAATTTAAGATTTGTAGGCTAGATCTATATCCTTAACTTGTTTTGTTTTCAATATAGACTGTGGAAACAAGCTATTTCATACAGTGAAGCAGCAGTCATTTTAAAAACAATAACTGTTTTGGGAATCTATTTGAGTTATGGCTCATATTTTAAAAAGTAGTCTCAGAAATAGTACTACTTTAGCTCCTTCTCAGTTCCACTGTCACTTAGTCTCTTTCTTTTTCTGAATATATTGGTCATGGTACTTCGCCTCTTAGAGATGACCTTAGAAAACACAGCCAATTCCCATTTGTCATGGCTCTGAGGAGCACTCAGTATTTCTATTTAAAAATTGTTTACTTTGAGGCTTACTTTACAGACTTAAACATTTAACATAAGAACATTTTTGATAATAACAGTCTAGGCAATGTAGGAGATTCATTAAATCTGTTTTCTAAGTCTTATTAAAACCTACTCTAGCTTCTTGGATATCTAGGGAATGACTCGTTAGCCTGAGTGAGCTCTAAACACACAGATAGATAGCGAATATTAACCCTAAAATTGCCATTTAAAAAATAAGCTATGACCTTTAGTGAGTGAATCTGTGGAGAGCATTCCCTGTTACATCCAAGCAAGTCCTAAAGGGCAACTGCTTCTTCGAGAAGAGCACAGCTTCAACCAGGTGAAGTGTAAGTGAGCATACACTTATTAAATACTGGAACAGTCGAAGTACAAATTGGCTTTGTAATCAGAGACTAGAGAAAATAACTGTTCTCCTTTACAAACTTGAAAGGAAGTTTCATTTTAAAGGTCACAAGTTTTTTCCTAAGAAGTTCACATGGAAGTTCTATTTACAGTTCTCAAGAGCAAGGAATGCAAGCATTTCTGTGGCAATTACAGGACAGAAGAACAGATACATGTATACCAAAACCATCTGTAGTTAAAGTTTTTCAGAATGACCGCTCTTTGGGATGGCAATTTTGGGAACTGGTAAACATGCTATTTAGTGCTAAGGAATCAAAATGCATTCTGCTATAACAACAGCTAATGTTGGTTTCAAAAAGCTCTCATAGAATGTACAACACCGGCCATGCAATTTGAGGCATCACACCCCAGATGACTCCTAAAATACTGGCCTTCAAATGTTAAGCATGTTTGTAGGCAGTGACTCTGCTTTAATGATTTCAAGCCAAATTTCTGGTGATTCACAATATTCCTAAACAGTCCATTCTGAGTAAGGATAGAGCTATGCATAAGATGGTTTTGAAAACACTTCCTCTCTTCTCTGAAGTAGGAATATATGGCAGTACAGCTGCTTTCCAGACCTGTGATGCCAGTAGGCTGCGGTTTGGGAGGCGGGGCAAGGGAGCAGTTAATAGTTCTTTTAATCTGTTCTGAAATGCCAGTGTTAATTTACTTTCTATTAATCTTCTTCTTTAAATTAAAATTCTTTCAGGAAGTTTGAAGAATTGTTTTTGTAAACACCTTACAATTTTTTTCAATTTACCGTTACACATTATAACGTGTATACACCTGTATACATTAGAATACAAGCACTTTGAAACTAAGGCAAGACCAGCCTGAATGTCTGCCAAGCAAGAAATACCTCACAAATACCAAGGTAGAGACATATAGTTCATTATCTAATTTAAATTCCAGAATTATCCCATCTTTAAACAGTTTTATGAACTGATTCTCAACAGACATTTTAGGCAACTTTATTTAACTAGAAAGAAAATTATTTTTAGAGATTTTGAGAAGTGTTCTTGAGACTAACTAGGTTCATATCTTAAAAAATAGATGGGGAGAGAAGAAAGAAGGAATTTCTCTGAAATAAATGAAACCAGTGTAAAAAAAGATGCAAAAGTACTTGAGACTCGGGACTCTGCAGTAATATAGACAGAGGTATGTTCTTCCTAGATCTGGTGATAGATGAAAAAATGCTCAAATTAACTTTTTTATTTTATTTAACACCCCCCCCCCAACATACTAATATTGTTTTATTCCTAATTAATGGATAGTTACCTGGTTTCATGCACCTAAGAATCAGGCGGAAATACTGTTATTCAATGAAGCCTGGAAACCGAGAACTTCATACTTACAACTAAGGAAAGACTGGTCTTCCAAAATATTCTTAGGTTCACATGTGATGTAAGTGAGAGTCTGTTTAAATTACCTTCTGAAATAAGCAGTTCTCTATAAAACACACTTAGAAAGCAAGTAACAGAAGAGATTCTGCATTTTCTATGGACCAAAGTATTAGTAGCATTTTTGAAAACAATGATGTTATTTTAACCAGTTTGCACTTAATTAGTTGTTTTATATAGTGGAAATTTCTTAGAGTCATTGCTAGAACAAAACCTTACCCAGGAAATACTGCCAGAAATAATCAAATTCAGAATGTGCTGTAAAACTGGTGCCTAAATAGATCAAAATTGCCTTTGGGAGCAATTCCATCAGAACAACATTCCAGCTGCAGCCTAAGATACTTGATTGATTTTGATGAAGCTCTAAGATGTTAGATCCTGTGGTTAGGTTATAATTGCTACATAAATGTAAAGGTTTTAAAGATGATTTATCAAATATAATTGGAATGTTATTTGAATAATTTTTGTGTTGCTTTTCTGCCTTTATGCAATTAAATGCACATTTTTAGAAGATATGAACTTCTTTTTATAATGAAAACAATATATTTTACATTGCTGCATTGCACACTCTGAGTCTCAGAGTATTCCTAAGAAATTAACCCCATGATACATGATCAGAATTATAGTGCCTTATTACATGTTTTTTTTCTTATTATTTGGTAGTGTTGGTGTTGCTTAGTAACAACATAAGGAACATCAACAGATATGATACTTATTAAACAGAAATGAAGTTCAGAAAGAAATTCATGCTGCAGAGAGGACTAATTAAGTAAATAATACCGTGGGCTCTTGTTTGGTTTACTTTTTTAAAACCTTAGACTAGACTGGAGATGCTAATACACTGCCTGGAAAATCATTTTAATATTGCAGAAATGTTCTAAAGACCCTTAACTGCTGCACTCTATTGTAAAAAAAAAAACAAACAAAAAACCCCAACTTCTAAATGCCTTATGATTTATCTTGCTTCAGGGTGAAGTACAACATCATAGGGTAAACCTAACTACGTTATTATTACTAATTTATAATATTATTAATTCCTAATAATAGTTTCCACTGGCTGTAATGCTTTTCATTGGAGAATTTCACAGCACTTTGTGTTAATGAACTGTCTGCACCCTATTAAGGCACCATTCTCATGTTACAGGAAACAGCAACTGACCAACCTATAGATCCAGTTCAGGAGTGCAAATGCCTTGGAACGTCAGGGTTAATGTGATCTGCTCAAGGTCATCTAAAAGGTTTATAGTCCAACCAAGAATAAAAACCCCAGGGCTTCCAGTTCCCCTTCCAATTCCAACTTTGTGCCATTTCACGGCAGCTTCTCACACCTCTTATGGTAACGTAGACCTGGGTTACCTGCTGAACTGAAAAGCAAAGAGATTCCTCAATGCTTCAGCATAAGATCTGAGTATTTTGTGGAATATGGCAGTTTCTTCCCACTTGCTCCCCCCCCCAGATTGAAACAAAGTACAAACTCAGGATTTCAAGGTATTTGTGCAGAAATACTCCTGTTTGCTACTGAAGACTACAACGAGGGGAGGTGGTCAGAAGAAGTATAACGAAGCACCAATTTTTGTCTTGATTTTTAAAAATATATTTGGATTTTTAAAAAGTGTACTGCTTTTCCTGTTTATTTCTATTAGATATCAACTCATCCCAACACAGAGATCAGCTACTGAGAAGAGTACAATTCAAACATTTTAAGGCCTACTGGCACACGTAGTAGTGTGGATTTGTAGGATTTGTAACAGCTTAATTACATCTCTATAATTAAGAACATCTCTAATGCCAACAACATAAAAAAAGCTATAGCAGCCTAACTGTATTCACAACTAAAGGTCGTGTAAGGTCAACTGTTTCAGGAATTTTTTTAAAAGAAAACCATACTGTGATGACAGTTATGTGGGTGTAAAGTATCCATATACAGACTGGCTTTTATTCTAAATAACAACAACAACAATAATACAATTCTAAAAGTTTTCAAGTATCTGAAATTAGGCTGGTTTTTTTCCTTTGGTAACAGTAGGGCTAGTTAAATAGCAATAACAAATGCAAATCTGCTCTCCATACAGCTTACATATTTTTGAAAAAACAGGCAAATGAATAATCCAGCGCATATGGGATACATTGCTTAATACAATCCAGTATCAATTTATTCAAATCCAATAAAGCAATGACTAATTCTATTAAATCTAAGCACTAAATGTTAGACATAATACAACCATCAAAAGTCCTCTTCATAATACCTTAATTCTGGTTTATAGAATAGTTTGTGAAATAAAGTACATTTAAAAATACTTCACACATGTCCAATGGTTGAACAAAAAAAGTATCCTCTTTGTTATGAAGTGAAAAGAAACAAAATTCAGCTACTTCTATCCACACAGGTCAGATATGCCCAGACTGAGTTCAGGAGACAATAAGAGCACATTTCTGAGTGTGAAAAATATTTAAAATTTTGAAAAAGTTTCCGACATAGAAACAATTGTGAGCAGACCTTAATTTTATTACAAGCAGTGCAATTACTTCAGGTTTATGTTAGAATGAGATCAGTGAGAAATAGTTGCAACTGAACATGTTTAAAGCTGTGTCCTATAAGTTTCAGTGAGATCTGATTCAGAAGAATCCCAATTTAACTATGCCATGAAACTAAAGACTACGTGTGAAAGGACACTTATCCCAGTGCATGATAACCCTTTATCTTCAGATAGGGCATGAAACTATTCTGCTACACTTTCACTCTATACTCCATTGCCAGATTAAGTGTAATAACTAAATAACATTCCCATGATGTCATTACTGGGCTTTATCAAAATCTGTTAGGAGAGGTTAGCCAGTTTCCATGAATATACACGGACTGGACATGAAGAATACCTCCCACCTGTAATCATGGAAAACGTCTGATGCAAATTGGAGAAAGCAAGAAAGGTTAAGCATGAGTAAAATATAACATTGGAGTTTTGTAACAGAGCTTCAAGTTGAGTTCCAGTGGTCTCTGGTTATACAAGGAGTAGAGGACTAACAAAGTACAAAAAGGACCACAGATCCCAGAGTCAAACAAACATTGCAGCAGTTCATATTGCTGATAAAGAATGTTAATTCTTGTATGCACTTAAGAATTTTGTTTGCTTTTGTTTACTCAAACTATGGACACATTTTTAATAGAGAGATGTACTAAGAATTCTTAAATGAGGCACTACCTAAAAAAATTATCTCACAGACTGTCCCAAAGTGCTGTCAGCTCTCCTAATAACTCTTCTGGAAATGAAAGAGTCTAAAGGTGTCTCTTTAAGCATCAGTATAAAAACTTACGTTATCCCAAAGAAGGACAATGACATTAACATTTTAAAGTCCTAATATCAGCAGTGAATTTATTTGAATGAAACTTTTCTAATGAGATTGCAGTTTTATAACAGCCAACAGTTACAACCTTACAGGAATAAAAAAAGGAATAACAAAGAAAATAGCTATTTGGTGAGTAAAGATAGGAGCTGCAAAGTAACGGCAATTGGCTGCAGGCTTCCCTTCTACCGGGTACATAGACTATAATGGATAAAAAGGAAGGCTAAGAAAGGTTAGCATAAACTATAAACACATTAAATCATTGGCAGGTGATATTAGCAGATAGAAGTTTTGAAAAAGTTTGCTTCCCTAAGGCTAGTATTATATTTTCTAATTCTCTTTTCTGATAACTTGAGACAGAAAATTGTCTGATGATAATATCACTGCAAATATATAGCAGTACCTTATATCCCATAATATATACAGTATAAATACACCAATATATTTCTGAGCTAAATAAACCTTCTACAGCTGTAGCCTACATATTTATATTTTATGGTATCTTTGAAAAATATCATACTCAAACCATCCACATAAAAGTTACTGAATTACAGTTTCATAAAGGCCCTTAATATGTTTAGTCCATAAAGCTAGATACATTCTAAGCATACCTCTAAAGAGACATAAAAAAAAAAAAAAATCTGTTCCTATTAAGACGTAAACCATAGATAGTGGTCAGATCAATAGAGATGACAAGGCCAATTTTATATGTCTAATCACTCTATATATCACTTTGGCATATTTCAAATGGACCGCATTATCATTTTCTTGAATTAAACTTACACCTCTAATTGGTAATTATCCATCAGGACTAATATAAATTGAAGTAACAAAGATGTCATGCCAGGTCTTCAGCCAAATAAGCGGTAACTGTGTAATTATAAAGGTATAAGCTGTAGCAACGTAAGGCTGATAACTAGCTTTTGTGTTTATTTACTAAGGTAAAACTTCAACTTCTCTACCTCTGGTATAATTAATGAATGTTATTAATTTGTCCACGCTCATTGTCACAAAGAACGCCTTAATACCAATATTTAGGAATTAAAATTAGAATTTGCTGCAGAGGATTTAGGAGAGACCTGTCTTTCAAAGGAAACGATTCCTCAGTAGGTCAGAGATGGCAACAGAAGCATTCAATATGGATGAGGACAGGTTAGCTCTCTGTTGTACAAACCAGCAAATTCTTACAGGACATCCATGTCAAATAGGTGATCCTAGAACCTGTTATGCTCTCTTGTAAAGAGCATAGCTTCCTGGCATTAAAAAAAAACAACCACCAAACCACAAAAATAAACCCCTGCTGATCTGAACTGGTGGGGAATCTAAAGCGTTACAACTTCAAGACTCCAAAAAGGGAAGACTTTTTCTCACAGGAGAGTTTTTCTGGGCAGAATTTGTCAATATTACACCTTACGTTTTCAGCAGTGCCCCAGTGCAGGGTGAGAGCACTCCAGGCATCATCGCTCATCAGACATGGGCAGCTGCATGGGGAGTGACCTAAGGCAGCCACGAGTGACGTGTGAGGAGCCGGCCAGGGAGAGAAGCCACAAAGCAAAAGTCTTGCAGGCAAGGAGGCTCCTTTGTTCCCACCTGGAATGCTCTCCTACAGTTAAGCACTTCAGCCAAGCCTGCTGAGCCAAGGTCAGTATCTTGCCCTCTGTTCATAATACCTTTTCAGAGAACTTTTCCAAGGTTCTGGCATTAGTCTCTGGGAAGTAGTTATATGATGCTGACTGATAAGAATTGCTGTATTGGGTCCTGTATAATTCCTGTATTATCTCCATTATACAAGGCATGAAATAAACTGATCCTTCCCTTGGTAATAAGTGCTACTATCCAACAATCAGCAGATTGGAGACCTTCTAATGTAAAATTCAGACACTAAGAGAAGGAGCCAACTTCTTGGCTCAGGAATATACTGAAAAGCACAGGCATAAAGTGAGCTGAGAATTCACTCGTAATAAAACAAAGCAGCTGAAAGGTCAGAGTTGAAATGATCTGGCCTTGTAAAGGATAGCTGAACAAAGTTTAAGAAGCAAGTACTTCATTACTGCATGCAACCAAAGGACATTTTTTTTTTCTGACTACAGCTACTTCTTAATTACTTGATATTTTTAATAGTTTTTGGTTAACTCAGGATTGTGAAAAATAACACAAAGAAAACCAAAAAAACAGCTCAGGAACAATTTATTTTTTTAAAAGAGCAATTTACTTTTTTAAAAGAGTTACTATTAAACAGGGAATATAGAGAAACTGAAAACATAATTCATCTAGACAATTAATTTAATGCTGAAAATCTAATTTTGAAATTTTGGGTACTGGCATAGGCCCTGGTAAGAGACAAGAGCAAGATAAAGGTCAGAGACAAAAGGCCTGAGTGACTATGAATGTTTGATGAAATAATAGGATTTGCAAAACTAAGAAATATACCCAGTCCACACCGAGCTTACGCATGCTGAGAGACTTTGGGCGTCAAAGAACACAAAATTACACAAAAAAAGGCTCAGAGTCTACCTTTGCTCAAAGTAAATAAACATGCAGAACTTAGAGACCACAAAAAGCAACTGCCTAGCAATTCTTAAAACTGATTAATACAGAAAGTAGTAGAAAGGCAAAACTGTGTCTCACACTGGTAAGCAAATCCTTGCTAACAAAAAAGGTAAATATAATACCATAATACAGAACAGGCAAACACATTAGAAAAGAAACAAGTAAATAATACTCTTCTTGAATAAAAACTCAATTAATGTCTTTAACACGTATCCATTATCGAGTTACATGCATGCTCAACGCAGCAGGCAGCTGCAGAGACAGAGGAATGAAAGCAATTGAGGAAACATTTGAAAATGCCTAATAACCAGAGTACAATACAGAAAATAGACATTAATAAAATGGAGTTGGATAGTGCTGAATGTAAGACTAGAGAATCTTAATGCCCTGCATAAATGGTGGTGTAATCTTTAAAGATGTTGAGCATCTGAAGCTTTTGTATCTAGGATGGCTGAGAACCCCACTGAAGGTTGCCTGTTCTCAGACACCGATACAACTGTTTTCCAGCTCAGCAAGATGGAAGAAACATGCTCAAGTATGTGTAATGATTCTCTGGCAAACATTTGCAGACTACCTATTTGCAGGTGATGACCTATGTCCAAACCTTGCACCGTTTCAGAAGAACTTTAAATTTTTAAGAAAACTCAAACACACAGTAATTCAGAAAGATTAACATGAAATTTAGTTAGGGAAAGAGGATCTCTGCTGAAATCCCAGAATTACTTATCACAACCTATCCGTCCTCCTCCTCTCAGCTTTTAGGATCTCACTGTTTGGTCATTGATACATAAAGTGATTTGTAAAGCATAGTCATAGTACTATTTCCCTCCAAGTCCAGTTTGTGAAAAACGTACACTTCTATTTAAAGCAACATCTTCTTTAATTTCGTGGCAATAAAGAATTTTTTCTGCCTTCTGATTATGAATGTTCAGTCCTCTTAACTTAAATATGTGCCCATAGGGGAAATAAATCTGGATTTTAAATTTAATTTGTAACTATAAAATATGGAATAGTTATTTCTGTTTATAGCATGCTAAAAAAGGTAATGCAAGTAAGCAGTGTAAGCTACCAGTTATTGATGCCAGCTCTGTTTTAAAGCAATCGTAATAGATTTTCCTCTCAAGGGAGGACAGTATTTCTTCTAGAAACTATAAATTGTATATATTATTTTACATTTTTAATGCTGAATTTTCATCTTACATTTGTAGTTTGACATTTCTTAGCTAAAACATTTTCACACTCATGTCCCACTTATTCTTTACGGCATCTATCAATTTAAATACATTTCAAGTAAAAAGAACATTAATATTAGGAGCAGGTTAAATTTCTTCCAGAACCTTTCTGTCCAGGGGGGAAAGTCTGACATGGATGTACTTGGAAAGCTGTCACACCTACTGATGCCTTAAAGGGAATTATAGTCAAAATAAAAAGTCACTTACTCTGAGCTTATAGATAATAAACAGTTCAGAGCAAATTTTTGAGATCAGGATCAAGCTGTTACAATCAAACAACACTGAAGTGTCAGTGTGTGAGAAATAAAAGGTTCAATTATTGAATGTGAATGAGTCAATTCCTATACTATGGAGCTTACCAAAATTATATAAGAAATTAGAGAGTAGCACATCAAAAACATTCATAAAATGAAGCTATTCCCTGACATAAAAAAAAAAAAAAGAATTATATAATTATCATTCACAGACTGAGAATGTTTCAGAACCAAATTTCAGTCAAATTTAAAAATAGCAGGAGAAATAAATCAACAAGTCCAACCTATTTCATAAAACATTATGGATCTGCTGTGTTCATAAGTATGCAAGAGAAATTGAATGTGAAGTATTTTAAATTATAACATGTAACCAACTACTACTAAAAGCACCACAAAGCTGGTAGTGAAAGAGGAAAGGAGTGGAGAAAGCAATGGAAGTTACAAAAAGCAAAAAATTAAGCATCTGTAGGCAAAACCATGTTGTTAATAATTTTAATGACCACAGTTAGGTTCTATATTTGTGCAAAAACACACACACATATATAGCACACAGAGAAATAAACAGGCTGTTCTTTACAACATATCTAACCTTAGGAAAATTTAGATTCTACTACAGTGCAGGTATGTAGGAAGGCAAGAGTGGTAAGGATGGTATCGTGGTTGTGATTGGAGTGGAGACTGAATGAATCTGAGTTCAATTTCCACATTTTCCTGTGGGGGCTGGAGCACAAATACCTTGGATAGTGATGCCATAACAAAGTGAGACAGGGTTTGAATCTACAGTTGATTACATGCTCTCCAAGTAGAGCAAACTCCTCAAACTCTGAAATTATTCATATGGGGAGTTGGAGCTCAGCAGCTAATGTGTTTTAAAATTTACACCTCAGCTTTCTTACAAGTAATTTCCCCTTGAAGACAAGCCTTGAGAGTGAAATTTTTCAGAGGCATTTACATTGTTCTGATTTTAGTCTCATAGAAGTCAACCACAGAATAATTTACTTAGTAGCAAAGTTATGAAAGTCATGAAAGTTTTGAAATATTCCCCTCTCTTCCTCACCTTGTGCTCTTCAGAATTGTGTTTCTTAACTTCCAGTCATATTACAAAGGCAAATCCAAATACCTTGAATGTCCAGGTGATAGAAAGGTGGAGGCAACTATAAAATGGATTCCTTAAGATTGTAGTGGTGAGTTGCATTGCTACAGCTGAATAGTAAAGGAAATGTTGTCACCATGCATGTTTAGAAATATATCCAGCTGTTCTGGAGGGATTTTTAAATGACAGAGTTGACAAACTATCAAGCAATATCAGCCCCCATGTTGAAAGATAACAGTTTTAAAGCTATAAACAACACTAAAAATAAGTCATCGTCATTGATATAAATTGGGAGAAATTACATTGAAAAAATTAAGAAAAAGGAAGGGAACCATAATATGCTGAAATTAAACACTCCCATATAATTCAACACATATCCCTTTTTGCTGAGCAGAAGTTTTACATGGCTTTTAGATTCCATTGACCATGCAAGCTACATAGCACAGGGAAAAGAACAGGTTGACATAGTTTTCTTGACTTTTTGACAAAGTACTTGACTATTAGTTTCCAGGTAAAAAGCAAAGATTCAATGTGGATTAAAAAAATACCTCAGAAACCAAAGTGTAGGAATGCACAGGAAATCTTCAGCATCCGGTTAATTCAGAACCTCACACCATGCATCTCTTCAGAAAAAGATACAGGCTGAGAGTTTCAAAGGAGCCTAAGGGAGCTTCAGTTACTAATTCATTTGAAATTTGAATTTCAAATTAGAGATGGACACCTAGATCCCTCAGACTTGCTCTAAAGCCCTACCCTTAGGATTCTTTGTGAAACACTCAAAAATCTCAATGAAAACTTCAGCTTGATGCGCAGTAGTGGACAAAGGCAAGCACACTATTAGTATGCAAAAGCAGTGACAGAAAATGCCAGTACAATTTTAATGTATTTTGGTAAACTAATGGTTCAGAGTGACTAGAACAGTGTGTTTCATTCTGACAATTTCTCTCAAAAGAGAAAGGGAGTTCAGAGGTGGTTGTCAACAGAAGATTGCAAGCATAAGTAATTTGTTAATATAAGGAGAAAAATACACACATCTTTTGACTTTCTTTCTCAGGAGTTTGTACTTTGACTGCTACATTAGATAAATGAACTAGGATAACCCTTGCTCATCCCCTTGCAAGTTCAGGAAAAACATGTTTCAGTGAAACAAAAAGGCAACAAAATTAAAACTGACAAAGTTATATGCTCTGAACAATGGATAATTAAACTAGGAGTGTCATTGCCACTAAATATTACTGAAGACCTATGTAATGCAAACAAACAAACAAAAAGACAGACAGACCAGGCAACAAAGAGAAAGGACATTTTAAAGCTGTATTTCAAAATACAGTGTTTAGTGTCTTAAATAAGCAATCTACGATAAAATAGATTTTACAAGAGCTCAAGGGGAAACAGAATTCAGTTTGAGAAATCTGCACTTCTAGGATCATGACTCGGGCATAGTTCATACAAAATACGTAACTACTTATTTTAATATATTTTCCAAAGAAATTTCATATAAATAAAGACTAAATAATTTTTAATAGGTTTGGATGCATCTGTTTATTGATTTCTGTGGAAAGAGGGGCAGAGAAAAATCTCTATTTCTGACTAAATAACCATACTTTCCACTGTCATAGCTCAAAGCACATATTTTCATGTTTCGCTAACTTTAGTGAAGACAGGAACTATACAACTAGAGCATACAGTTCAACGTTGATATTGGAAGTATAAGCAAAGTTGGATGACTTACAGAAGACAAGAAAAAGGACAGCAGCATGGCAGACTAGAGTCACATGCCAGAGAAGAGGCTGTAAATATAAAAAATGAAATAAGCTAACAGAGAAAGTTAGGAACTCAGATTCTTTTAGATATTACAGATGTCAGGGCACAAAGTAACATGATTAAGTGATGAATCCTAAACAATTGTCTTGTAACAGTCGTTAATGAATTTGAAGATGTTACACTGTACAAAGAAAAACCTAAAAGGGTACATGGTAACAGTCACGGTTCATTTAATTGTGGCTTGTGAATCATGTTTTCTAGACTTCTGACCATTCTTACTGATCTCTGGACTCTGTTGCTTCGTATCCACATCGATCATAACACTGAATCCTAGGCCCATTTCCTCAGATAAGACCTCACTCACACAGAGAACAACCAACCACTCCACTTGGCTTCCAGACTATGGCCCACGTAAATAATCCTTACATTCTTTTTTGCTTGGATGGCATTAATTCTTGGGCAGTTTCTAATCCATCAAATCACATGAAATTCTTCTGTGCAGCACTCTTAGCTAGTCAATAGCTCCACACGTGGGATTTTTGCCAATAAACACTGAACTCTACAGCGCAACTCTCATTCAAGCTGTATCGAAAAGAAAGCATAGGAATTGGATACAAGGCAACAGTTGATATGTGATTAAATGCAGAAAAAAGATATGAATATATGCAGTGAGTAAATTAAAATATAATTAGCCATGAAAGGAACATACTTTCATGTAACAATAACAACAAAGACCTAGAAATGCTATGCCATTCATCTCAATGGAGATGTTAATTTCAGATTAAGTCAAATTAAAACAAACACACAAAAGAAACAAAGCCAGCTCTCCATCTCTGAAGCTACATGCAAATTGAAGCATGCTTGCATCTTGGCAGCAGTTTTAACTGAAACATTTGTTAAGCTTAATCTAAGAAAGGCTATACTGGGTTGGACCAAGCATTCCACTTGACCTGTATCCCCTCTCTAGCAGTGACCCATCATGGACATGTAAGGGAGTGTACAAACCCATCGCAGACATACAGTGATTTTTTCCAAGCATACTTTCCAGTCTGCAGTGAGTCTGAGTTTCAGTGGCTCTCTGAGACAGAATTATTAGCTTTATAGTCCTTAACAGATAATACTTGTAACCAGTCTTACTACTTTTCAAATCAATGTAAACTCAGTTTGTGGCAAGGAGTTCCATAGCATAAGTATATGAAACATGAAAAAATACTTCCTTTTGTTTAACTTAAACCACCTACTAGTTTCATCTCTTGCCCAATGTTCTTGCAGTAGAACAGTCAGTGAACAATCACTCATAATCTATTTACTCACCACTCATGAGTTGATAAACTTGTCATAGCCTCCTTCAATTTTCTTCTTCCCAGACTGAAAACTTGTAGTTCTGCTTGTTCCTTGTTTGAAAGATTTAATCATCCTTTACTTATCCTATTCATTCTTCTCTTTACCTTTTCAAGGTGCAGGTGCATCACTGTGACACTGCTTGTAACCATGATGTTCTCTACTTTGTTCTATTTCTTTCTAAAAATTTCTAATATTGCTTTTTTTTGACTACTATTATTTTCATAGCTCACAGTGAATACACATCTCTGAATATATAATCTCACAGTGAAGTTCTTGAACAGTAATTGTCAGTCTGAAGTCCATTCTTGGGGCACAAAAAGGCTTTTTTTTTTACCCTTTGAGAACTACTTTACATTTATTTACCATGAATTTTACTTGTCACTTTATCACTCAGTATCACTGAGGTGCTTCTTTGCAGTTGGCTTTTATTTACCCTGTTCTGAATAACTTAATGTCACCTGCAAATTTTGCTGTATAAAGACAGGCTTCCTGTTCCTGGTGCATTTGAAATAATGGTAGTCTTATGTCTTTAACAAATTGTTTTGTAAGTTCTTTTTTAGTCTACCTTATTGTGGTTTTTATGTTTCTATTATCCTCAAATAATGGAATAACAGGCATGTCTTCATTTCTTACTGATTTGTTGGTACCTCCTTGAAGAACGTTTATCCAAAATCACAATTTTCAAACAGTCTAAACATACACCTGTTAGAGATGTATCAAAAGTAGTTGAATAGAGCCATTTAAGATACAGTCAAATGAATTAGAATAATTCAGGGAACCTTTTTGCATTCTAGAGGATTTTAATTTGATACTTAAGTCCAAGAGCAAAGACAAGCAGATGGTTCAAGATGCCAGTACACTGCTTTGGAAGTGGTCTAGATGAAAGCATTCTGCAGTGCACTTGTTGAGGTTTGATGATGTTTTTTGCAGTAAACTTCCTCTACAATAAGTATAGGATACAAATCCCACCTGCCAGTAAGAATTATTTGCACTGAATTCAATAGCTTTGGAAAAGCTCATAAGAATGGGTAAAATAATGTTAATAAACCCATAATATCTTTACTCCTGACATTTTATTATTTGGTTAAGACTATGCAGCTTATCTGAAATCGAGCTATAACTCTATGCACTGTTCATTCCAAAACACGCACACACCTGTTTACAGTAAAATCACACCCATCATCTACCTTTATCCAACTGTTGTGTAGTCTCCATGATCTTTATCTCTCCTATTTAACTTGCTCTGCACTCTAAGCATTTACCTTCATGGATTCACCTTTCGCCTTTTGTTCCTGCACTTTATTCCTCCCACCTTCTTTTTCAGTTCTCCCCTTCTCTAGTCCCACCTATCTTTGCCTTTTTAATTACTGTTAGAATGACTCACACCAATGCTGCCCAACACAGTTTATTAGCAAATACAGTTTTCAGTTGCATGCAAATCTGCCAAAAAACTGTCAGCTAAAATTCTCCACACTTGGATGCTTGCCCAAGGTGATATTTTTTTTTTTTTCTTCAAAACGGCAACTTACTGAGCTGAGCTGCTTCCAAGAATGAAGCTAGGGAAAATCACATTATTTGTTAAAGTTATAAAAAAAATATACAGCAACTTGCTCTTTGAGAAGCTTTAGTGTTGTTTTGTTAAACAGGGCTTTGTAATATAACAATTGTCAGCATTTTACTGAGCCCATGAAAATTTCCCTCAAATTTAGCCAAGTTACAGAGTTTCTATTAATTTGTTTATACACATACAACATCTTTTTTAAAACCTGGTTGCCAAAACTCTCTGAATCATCCATTGCACACAGCCTGCTCCACCTTCCCATAGCTTTTTTTACCCCAAACCTGCCCCACCGCTCTGCACAGCAGCTGCCAGGCCCAGCAGCAAACCCCCGCCATGGGCTCAGTGCTCCCTGCCTAACACCCAGGCTGTGAGGCAGCGGCCACGCTCAAGTGCGCTGCAGTGAAAAACTGCGCAGCACAAGGGAGCATAAAAGCCACGAGGGTGCTGAAGAAGCCAAAAGGAACAGACAGAAAGGGACGAGACACTTGGAAAGGAAGACCAATACTACCAGGACCAAACAGGAGCTGGAGGCTTAGGTGTTTGTAACCACTAACAGCCCATTCCCTACAGACTCCAAAAAGTGAACCCAAGAGAGGGAAAACCCTTTCTGCAACTAAGAGAGGTTTCAAGCTTTTTAATTTTAAGAGGTTATACCCACATTTTCCCCTATTTTATTTTTAAACAATTCTTAGATATGGTTGAAATAGGTTAATTTTGAGAAACATTCAGCTTAATCTAGATGATTCACCTGGAACAGTTTCCTCTAATAGCTGATAATTGGAGCATTATGAAAAACTGGAAATATGATGCTATTAATAAGTGGTATGAAATACAGGCATCGCTTCTAGCTTCCTCTATAGGACAGGCACTTGCATATAAACATTTACAGACCTGTCTGTGCTAACACCTTGTTTGATCACTTCTCTGAGTTTTCTATAGGCTTTTGAGTGAATCTACTACCTTGATGCGTCCACTGATGTCTGCAGATCCTGAATCAACAGCTTCCTCTGCTGTGCATGAAAAAAACAATTATCATGAACATGAGCAATAATTCATATACACATCTAAATTCACTGCACATAGGATGCCCACACACTGTGTTGTTGGAAAATCCCTAACAATAATATGTGAACTTCTGACTTTTGCATTCCAAATATTGACCAATGTGTTGCTATTTAGACGCATTATTAAGACACAGCTAAGATGTCTAAATTGTATCCTGATTTATTTTTGTCATCCTGAGCTTTCCTTCCTCTATCTCTACTTCCACTGGTTGCCTCCATCATATATGGCATTATGGTTGTATTTTAGACTGCCAGCTTTGTGGCCGTATCATCACATTTAAAGCTTCACAAAAAAACCCCCAACAACATGCATGAAACAAATACTACTAAGCACAACAGAAGAACTGAAAGACAGCAAAAGGACTGATAGTCTGAGGTATTCCTACATCATTCAACAAAATAAAATAACAAATGACAATGCAATTTAGTCTTTCATTTCTGCTAACCAACTGTTTGAGATTTTAAGATTGCACCCAAATTATAGGTAACTGCTGCATTTATAGGTTTAGCATTTCTTTAAATGATTGCATAGACAGTGGCATCCCCACATTCCCTTAACTACCTGTGTAAAAGTAATATACATGCACTTAAAGGTTATTAGCAGTCTGAAGAAAAAAAAGTACATTACTGTCCAAAAGAGTTCTGTTTTACAGAAGAATCAAGAAAGGAAGAAAGTATGCTTCAGAGAATTAGTTAATGTATGTCACAAGAACTCAATTGAGGGTGGAGCACACCTATATGAGAAAGATATATACCCCAGCAATGGTGAAAAAACTAACAAAATCCTTGTTATATCTGCCCATACAATATACTGCCCATGCAACAAAATTCATACTGTATGAATTTAGAACATAAGTATATCCTAAAAAGAGAAAAGTTGAACAATTATTTCTTGGTGGTAGTCTTGTGTAGCAAGAGTAGTTCCAAGATCTCTCTTATCCATAAGCTACTTCAAAGACATCATGGAAACTCCATTTTAAACATAAAAAGTCTTCAGCTATCTCTTTAGGATCTGATGCCCAGTGAACCTTCTCATTTCCTCACAGTCCTTTTGCAGTTCTGAAGAAATAAGACATTTAATCCAACTTTGAATAGTCTTAAACCTGCTCAACTTTACTGCAATTTCTACCTTGAAATGCAAGATTTCAAGGATTTGTTTCTATTCCCATTCTAACAAAAGCTGCCCGAACCAAATTTGTGTAAACTGATTCTTCTTTATATTGCAAATACAATTACACCTACACTGAACCTTTCTTCCCCCAAACCCCTGAAGCTTGTTTGTCATGACTAAGGACTTTACTATTTCTTTAACAAAGCTCTTATTTTTTTCTATGCAATGTAACTTCTTTTTTTTTTTTAAATCTAATTGGTGGTACATTAGTAATTTGCTCCACTAGCAAATTTCACTGAATATTCCAAATAAAATATATGAACTAGAACAACTGAAATCAGTGAAATAAGCTGGTCAGTATACTGGTCATACATAAAGTTTGTTTAAAATGGTCACATATAAAATTTAAGTAGATTAATGCATACAGATTCAAGGTTCTTCAGAAAGTAAGCAAGTAATAAAAAAATCACTTTTTGTTTCTCATTTCTTAAAACAGAAGAAAATAGGTTTTGATGCTATTAAAATGTTAGCAGTTTATGCCTTTGTCCAGAGTACTGCAATGTATTTAGGGTTCCACAGTGTTTAAAAAAGCATTAACATAATACTGACTTAAAAAAAAAGAAAGAGTGCTTAGCTGTTGACACATAACATTTTAAATGTGTACAGCTGTAACCCTTTTCAGCATGAGAAGATAAAAAGTCTCTAATATAATATACATTTGAAGCAGAATCCACAAAAGACCATTTGGTAATTCACAACTTAGTTCTTGAAGATCAGCTGTCAATCTCTCAACTAACTTTTAGAGCTACATTTTCACTTTTTCTCTCTATTCAAGACATGAGTGAAGAGAGGTATCTAATAAAGCTCTTTCTTAGCCATGTTCTTGAATTTAAGCACACATTAGAATTCCTTGAGGTAAAAAAGTCATACTTAAGAAGCCTAAAAATGTTTGCTTACATTATTTTGTTGTCCAAAGTTTCCCCTAACAAAGACAACCAAGCAGAATATATATATAATTATTTCCATATCACGCTGTGATTTCAGCAACATCTTCTTCAGTTGACATATCTTTCACATCAAGTACTGGAATATTTTAACTAGATTGTTGTATCTGGCACTTGGACTTCACTTCAGCAAGTATAAACCTTTAGGCTCATGTTAATAGCTCACTTTCAAAACCCATCAGAATTGCTCACACATTCTTATTCAATACTTGATTAACTGTGACAAATGAACACCCAGAACCAAAGACGCTCAAACTAGTCATGTTCTATAAAAAATAGATTCAGAAATATATACACACAACATTTCAGGACTCCATAGAGATGGAAACATAGGGCAACTTTTTCAGACACTTCCAGTATATTTTAATGTTTCAGTTCTAAATAGACAACCTTTAATATCAAAATCCAAGTTTTCACAAATGCAAGACTTCTACAAATACAGCCCATATTAACAAGAGCAGCCAGGTACACATCACCTGATAATAACTATGCCAAAGAGCTAAGAACAGAGGCATATAAAATTAGTAAGTACTTTTAACAATATGTGTTTAATATTTTTCAAGGCAATAGAAAATATTTTCTGATATTATTTTCTTTGAAAGGGAATATTTGCTTATATGTGCTTACCATTATCAGCACTTATTATTTTCATATGTCTATCGGAATAAGAAAGTTAATCATGCATGTAGATCTGAGGTAACAAACAGCTTATGTTACCTACATGTTACCAGTTTTTAATCTTAGTGATGGAAAATGGTATGTAGTATGACAAATAAAAGGAAATGCTTTAGTCCCATGCTGCAGGGACTTTCACTGACCTCTGAACTATTCCTATACTAAATTGCTACTTCATTTTTAATGAGTGTTCTATAAATGTAGTTGTTTGTATTCTGAATCTGCAAATATTGCAAAAATTTTGAAAAATAGGTCAGTTGCTGTCGCGTCCCAAAGTTGGAGCGACTCAGGTTCGTGGATTTCCTTTGTCAGAATTAAGGTGAAACGACACCAGGGGAGTGCAAACAACAATCAACATTTATTCAACCTAG
>JAVJGG010000094.1:25714118-25743405 GCA_035590195.1 Aviceda cuculoides | reverse complement strand
GTACTAAAAGAGATCTACCCCTGGTTCTGATAATTTTATTTCACTTTTCCATTGTAAACTTTTTTCTTTTTTTTTTTAAATACCTTGTCATTTCATTGTTATTTATTCTTTGAAATAAGAATTTCCTCTTGCACCTCTTGACTGAAATTTTGGTTGCACCTATAATGAAATATTTTCTGCTGTGGAATACTTGCAGCATGCTGCCAGTGATCACCCATGCTGAGAGTCAATCTTCAAGTTTTCACCTGCCTGCAAGTAAAATGACTTGAAATGTCCACAGACAAGTTGCCTTGCTACTCCTTTTCCCCAAATATTTGCCACTTCAAAGGAAAACATGAGCAGAGAAATGAATGTTGGGGTAGGGGATCCAGAAGAGATCCAGAAATTGTCTTTTAAGATTAAAGAAATCAAATTAAAACAAACTGTCAGAGGGTAAATGGTCCTTTAAGAGGCTTACTTGAGGAGAACTACTTTTCAGAACCCATCTGATGCAAATTAATTTGTGTTAGAAGCCTGATATTCATCTCCATGAAATTCCTTCCTCTCTGTTCAAATCAGATTCTTATTAAACCCACTGAATAGCACAGTAAATACAATAGTCTAGTGAAATCTCTGGGACTTTCCTTACCCTGTAGCCCACCTCTCAGAAATCAGGAGAATTTTATCTGGCCAGATGAGAACAGAAAAGGCCATGGTCCCTTTTAAGACGTGTCATTTAGCTCCCCTCCTCCCATTGAGATTTCCTCCTCTTGTGATCTTCGGATTCCACAGCAATTATCAAGAGATGAAGCTGAAAATCTATTGCCTCCATGCATTTAAGACAGTGAGTCTCTGCCAGGACATGTGAGAGGGAAGGAGTAAGCTGCACAACAAAAGCAAGGGGACTATCAGCTTCATCCCCTTGTGTTTAAAGCGCTGTCTGCTCTCTCTGAATGGTAGCAAGACTGCCACAAACCCTTTATCAACTTGTAGTATTTATATGTGTATTTTTAATAAGCATTTGTCGTAAATAGAAAATGGTAAAGTTCGACTAACAATTGCATTACAAGAGTTTCTAGTATAATGTGATTTCTGTTGTGATTATAAAGCTGGTACATACAGCACACGTCACATACGGTCAGTTAATTAGTTTCTGAAGTAAAGCATGACTAACCAACATCAAATGGCATGTAAAATTATAACTATGCCATTTACTCTCCAAGAAGTATTTAGCTAATTTTATGCCCCATTTTTGGCTTCCAGTGATTGCTTCTTAAATTAGCATACTTTGTTGATTGTAACTGTTGTCCTCTGTGAAATACATGTTGAAACAGGTAAACTTAAAATGACACAAAAATAAGCTAATTTCCATAAACCAAAGTATTCTGGCTGCATCCTGCTGAAAGGTTTAAAGATCCACCTAAACTACACCACAGACAAAAGTAAGATAGGAAATGTTACAGCAAGCAATGCTGTCAAACAGTAGCCTCACACATTAAATCCTCCATCAGAGAACAAAGAACAAAAAGCCTTTGAGCTCCTTGCAACATCAACTGCCACTTACTAAATATCAGTATGTTACTAACCATGTTTTTAAAAAATATATCAATAAAAAAAGGTCGCAAGAAAGCCACCAGTTAAATTTAACTTTTTTTTTTTTTTCTGTTCGAGAGCGTTGCACAAAGGAATGTTATCTCTGTGCAAAAATCCAACACCTTTTTACCAGGATGTAAGAAGCACACAGTGTTTTGTGTAAAGCTAGTTTTGCCCTGAGTAAGAACTTTCTGGCATAAAACTAAATTAAAAAGAACAGATGGTTGCAGGAACATAGTAAAAAAAAAAAAAAAAGAAGAAGAAAAAAAGAAAGATATCAAAGCATCACCTTCTCTTTCTCTAAATTTTCCCTGAAAGAAGTAGAACAGGAAGCTTTAAGAAGTTTAGATCATCTAATCCCCATGAGATTCAATCAAAAAACTATTATACCAAACACTTTATTTATAAAGAAGTGCTAGATGCTCAACATGGGCTAGTCTGGATACTACTAAATGGTCTAAAAAAGTCTTTACTGGAAGTTATTATTTAACATAGAATTCATCAAACACAGTTTGGTTGTAAGTCTTACCTTGTTCTCTACCTGCCCTGAAGACATGGCATTGCTGGTAATCATTTACCTATGGAACATTTCCAAAAAAATGGAAAAAAATACTGCTAGGTAAAAACCAATAAGTATTAATAATGTGCATAAAAGGAAAGGTATTTTTTAAAAAAATATAGAATTCCTCACTTTCAGTCATTCAAGAGTTGTTTTTGTATAGCTGTCAGACAGCATTATCTCTGGAGAGAGCATGGGATTACACTTCCAGTCTACATCTGGGCTTGTTGAAAACTGACATCTTCTACTAGCATAAAATATAGTTTATAAACAAAACAGCCCCTAAGAGTTAATGTAAGAGCTACAATCATAGCAGCATTAGCAGATATACATGAAGTTGCCATGTATGCTCATATCAAGCTGCAAAGTGCACCAGCAACAGCTTCAATGCACCTACATTAGAGCTACTACACGTGTGAACTCATTATTGCATGCACGGGAAGTCTACTCCCTTGCAGGAGCAAACTGTATTTACATCTTTATAACCTATATAAAAGCTTACTGACTTCTGTAGCCTATGTTTGAACACAGGGATTTACTTGATTTGACCTCAGTCCAGGATGAGATGTGGTATACCTATCCATGGATACTGTGAATATTTCCCATTAAAACTGACACATTTGGAAATATAGCATGGAAAAGTCATCAAATGTCAAGAGCGAACAGATAAGCTTAAGGAAAGAAGTTAGGTCTGGCTTGAATCTTTTATTTGTATTTAAATGTGTGCAGATTCTTTTCTGCAGTTAAATAATGATTTTTTTTCATATGTACAGTCTGATCATGAAGGTTATGTTTAGTATTCTGCAGTAATACAACATTTTAAGGAAATTATAAGAATATCAATTTCATTCTAGACTTTGATGCTCTTAGAAACAATTATAAAGCAGCAAGAATTTTAGAAAACAACTGTTAGTGTTATTTAATTTTAATCAGAGATCAAAGTTACGAGAAGTGTTAAAAGCATCAGAAGTTTCTCAGAACAGCTTTACATCTGAGTAATTAAAAGTACAGTTACCTATAATTTTATCAATGTGAAATATGGATAACTCCAGTAATAATGACTATAACATATAATCTATTCTGTGGCAGATCTTCAGGGCTTCAAAATAACAAACAAGAGTTACGGCTGTGAGTAAGGATGCTATTAAAAATATTGTCCTGTGTTACTTTTTAGAATCTATAATAACTATTAAGAGCTTTTTTGTGCTACAACGGTATCTGTACAGGTCACCATAGATGGGAGGAAACTAAAAAAAAAAAATGAACAAAAAAACCCCCTTGAAGATTGAGATTGAAGAATGTGCAATTAAAGCATACTCGGTATCATTTCGTGTCTAAAATATGTAATCTAGCTAGCACTGCACCAGGCCATTGCAAAATACTTGAGTCTGTAGTAAAAGTGATACATTCATCAAGATTCATCAACTATATTTTAATTTGAAAGTTGGTAAGTGAAGGCATATATATAAATACAAATAAAAGATTATTGTGGAGTATCTGGAGGGTATCCTTGTTTATTGAAACAATAAGCACTGTTCTTTACCACTGCTGATACTACTAAATCACTTTAGGAGTAAAGTTTCTATTCAAACTTAGTTACTTGCCTGAAGTTATAAACCGTTGCCTTTGTGTATGTATCATGTTTCAAAACAAATCACTATGTGAAGCAGCTCAGAATACTCTGGTGTGCTTGTAACACCTTCAGTGGAGCTCATTTTTCTGAATATATTAAGGAAGAAAAATAAAAATTTCAATAACATCACATCATTTTTATCTATATTTATCGGACAAGGAAAAAGAACCTGACTACATTACAGTTAGGCTATTAAAAGGTGCATAACAGGAAGTTTATGTATTTATTTACTTGTAGAACTGGTAGGGATCACTGTCTGTCACAATTACAGCCACAGCACTTCATTCCCAACTAGACTTTACCAGTGTCTATTAGCCCACAGCACGGAATGTGGGATTCATTCTTATCAAACTGATGAATCTCATTGTGTCATGTCAGTTTTCAGCACCACCAACTGCTCAAGCACATAAGCATCAGCAACTAGCAGGTGCTCTGTAACACTGTATGGTATAATTCAGATCTGTGCCCTACACTGTCCTTCCTGATTTTCATTTTAAGAAATGCGTTTTCAGTTTCTTTGCTGTGTTACCAATTAGCAAATGCTAAAAAGGTGCTGCCTGAAGCCGTATCCAGTGTCCCAAAAGGATAAGCTGAGGAAAAGAGGGGCAAACTAAAAACAAGTCAATATAAAATGTAAAAAAAATTTTTTACAACCTATTAGAAACAGAAGGCAATCTGGTAAAATTTTAGACAATGACAACAGGAAGTAGCTTATATTGTAATATTATTGTATATTTTGCTCCAATTTTCCTAAAAACAAATCCTAAAATTTAAAAATAAATTATCAAATCTGGGGGGAGTTTAAATGGGTTATTTTTAAAGTGACAGATGAGATGATAGGATTAAAGCATTCTTTAAAACAGAGTTGCAGGTATAATAGTAATTAATCAGGATGGTAAGAGACAGGGAAAACTGTGAATTAATGATTTTTCAACTCAGGAAATTTTTGTTGTTGTTTCTAAAAATATTTTTATAAAAAAAAATTGAAAGATGTGAATGGTGCTTCTGTGACAGTGGCTTTGGGGGCAGAGACAGTACCTTTTTCTCCTCTCTGAAGAAACAGTTAGAATAATCACATTTCAAAAAACATTTTAGAAACCCCAAAATTCAAGTTTAGGTTAAAGACATTGCCTCAAGAACATCTACCTCTATATATACCTATCTCTAAACCTCAGTACATGGATTTGCATTTGCAGTTAATTTTCTGGGAAATGCATCAAAACCAAAAAGCCTGAATAAAACCTCATTTACATTTACATTTGATGGCCAGGATATCAAAGCTTTAAAACTTCATAAGTGAAATGTTCAGCAAGTGATTTCCTAGAAAAGCATATCAATACAGAAAAACACCTTACCTAACACAGAGTCATCATAGATAAATAATAAGAGAACAACAATGAAAATTCACTTCCACCTAAAAATATGTTTCTAAAATCTAAAGGCAATCTTCTTCTATCTCAGAGTACTATTATCTCTTTCATGGCTAAAAGAGGAAACTTGACAGTACCAGAAATGCTTCTGAGCCAGATTTGTTCTTATTCATAGATTGTTTATACTTTTTTTTTTTTCCAAAACACCTTTACCAAATCACTCCACTACAGATGCAGATTATGATTCCTCTGTAGGCAACTAAAACCCCAAAGTTAGACCCTTCTAACCATGAGTTTCATACCTGAAATATAATCTAGGCTGTTGATATGTATAACACCTCATTTTGAGAAGCTCCAGTAAAACTGAAGGGTATTATTACAGAGGCAGTTTCTCTAAGCAGTTAACTTAGCTTTGTGCACAACTGTAAAAAAAAAATAATTTTGGAAGTTGTCACTTACTCCTAGTCAAGACAATGTGAAGTTGACCCAGATATCCTTGGGTGCTAAATATACCCAGGAGTTCATCTCAAAAAAAAAAACCCCACACCAAGAAAACCTAAAGAATATTATGGCTACTGAGAGGTTTTGAATCTATTTAAAAGATTCAGCAAAACAGTCTACTGCCATGGGAGCTGTCAACATTACTACTTTGGCAGGGGAGGGATATATGACAAGCATACTAAATTCTTTGGGTTTTGTTACCCAAGAAGAAAACTAAAACCAGAACAGAGATACAATTCTTAATGGTACCAGTAGGTTAACTGTCACTTTCCTAGCCAAGTAATCAAGGATTAGAGGTTTAGCTTCTGAAGGAAAGTTTTTGTTTCTAGTTTTCACTATTCCCACAAAATAAAGTCCTCATAAAACCCTGCCATCCAATCTACTGGAGACATATATCCTAATGTGAAAGTAGAAGCCTGACAATCTTTGTGTGAAAACTTACATGGCAGACATGCTACGATAGGAAAATCTCAGTGTAAGGTTTTCTCTCTGCTGGCTCTGCATTTATATTGATTTGCTTAGTTTCCCTAGGATTACTTCACAGGTGGGGAAGTGATCTCCAGGCAGAGAAAGGCTGGTCTCAAAAAGTATTTCTTATACACAGCTTTGCCTTGGGATGTGTCACTAGTGACATGCCACATATTATATCTATCTATCTCTCTCTATATATATCAGTTAGCCAGACAATAATATGGAATGGCTGCAGGTTAAAAAAAAAGAAGAAAAGTATTCACATTGAATCTCTCCTTCCACTTTCATCTGTTAAAACATTTTAGACTTGTTAGATGATAATAGCTAAGATCACCTGTTTGGGTGGCACAGGGTTGAAAAATTTTAGACTTGTTAGATGATAATAGCTAAGATCACCTGTTTGGGTGGCACAGGGTTGAAAAATTTTCAATCTCATACTCAAAAGTTCTATCTACTAGGATAAGAGGCATGAACACTTGACCTGTCTTCAGCTAAGTCTGTGAGAGGAAAAAAAAGGCAGTAAAAAAAACAGACCAAAACAAAATAAAACAACAAAACCCAAACACCAAAACCAGAAGCACCATCTATTGAAAATTGCTTTCCTTCCCAGGTTCTGGGAGGGCAGAGAGCTCCTTTGTAAGGAGGAGACAGGTATAGATGGGGATAGAAGGAATGTTCTCTTCTCCCTTGTTCCATAATTTAATTGAAGATTTGTTCTTTAGGTATTTAAGTTTGCATGAAATGAGGATCTTCTGTGTAATCAATGCAGATGGTGTTCCTATCTTAGACAGTTGAATCAGTCTCTGAAGCCACCACTGACTATGGAGAGCCTAGACACCTAATTTTAGCTTTATTAGGTGCCAAAGTTGTAGGGCACAAAGAGGGATGTTTGTGTAAGCACATGATGGAACAAATTATCTCTGACTAGTTGCCTTCAGCGTTCTGAATTCTAACGGATCAGCATTACCTAAATATGGCCCTTGGCATCATCAGCTCCAAATGATTCTAGCATGAGATACAACTTCCCCAAGATTACTTTCCCAAATAAGCTTTGAGACATACAGAAACAACCCATACCTAAACAGTCTTCAGTTCACCTCTGAGGTACTGATGGATTTCTAGCAGCCCAGAAAGCCAACTGTATCCTGGGCTGCACCAAAAGAAGCGCGACCAGCAGAACAAGGGAGGTGATTCCCCCCTCTACTCTGCTCTGGTGAGATCCCACCTGGAGTACTACATCCAGCTCTGGGGCTCTCAGCACAGGAAAGACATGGACCTGTTGGAGCAGGTCCAGAGGAGGGCCACAAAAATGATCAGGGGGAAGGAACATCTCTCCCATGAAGACAAGCTGAGAGAGTTGGGGTTGCTCAGCCTGGAGAAGAGAAGGCTCTGGCGAGACCTTATTGCAACCTTTCAGTACTTAAAGGGGGCTTGAAAGAAAGATGGGGACAGACTTTTTAGTAGGGCCTGTTGCAGTAGGACAAGGGGTAATGGTTTTAAACTAAAAGAGGGTAGATTTAGACTAGATGTAAGGAAGAAATTTTTTACAATGAGGGTGGTAAAACAGTGGAACAGGTTGCCCAGGTGGTAGATGCCCCATCCCTGGAAACATTCAGGGTCAGTCTGGACAGGGCTCTAATCAACATGAACTAGTTGAAGATGTCCCCGCTCATTGCAGGGGGGTTGGACTAAGTGACCTTTTAAAGGTTCCTTCCAACCCAAACTATTCTATGATTTAAGATACCAGTCCTATTTCATTAAGGTAGCAAAAAGTTGATTATTTGTCTGAATCCTACCTTGGGCCCAGAAATCTCAGCTTACTGTGGTTGCTGCCAAGACTTCCTAGTGTTGCCTGTGTCTCAGGCAGCTATTAGTCACTCTTGCAACATCACTGTGTTTCCCACTCTGAAAAGCATTACTTCATTTTCACCAATTATTATCCTGAGTTCTCTATCACATCTCCTGTATCAGAGGACATTTTCTTCCTAAGGTTCTGAGTGAGTTCCTTAGGTTGACAAGATCATTAGGATTTGTGCCAATGGTGAATTTTGGGTCCGGTAGTAATGTCAGGATTTTGCCCAAGACCCTAATCTCAATCTATGATCTAACCAAAGACTCTCTTAGCAATGGCAAAATAGGCTTTTCTAATTGACATAAGCAACAAACTCTTCTTTTCTGAATGCAGACAACATTGGCCATGAATAATAAAGCACAAAGTTAATTAAATTTCTGTATAAGATGTCCACAATGAATTCTGGTATCGAGTGAATTAAGAAACAACTAAAATCAGCAAATGCAGTAGAAACATTTTTTTTTTTAAAAAAAGACTATCTTCTGTACATCATACTTCCTGCAGGCATCTACTGCTTGTGTACAGAGTGAAACAGTACAAACATCTTCCCTGTGGTCAGAAGTTTTAATTCTGATGCTTACTTTTACGCTGTAGTTTATTTCCTTTACATCTCATGATTTGTATTGTGCAGGAGTCTAACACAGGTGACACATTCTGTGCTTGAGTTCTGGCTGATCAAGGTAGCATGGAAGGATGGTATATGCACAACAAAAGTACTGGCTCCAGTCGGACCATCTTCCAGAAATTTTCCTTCTAGATTAATTAGTGCTGAATCACAGTAGTAATAGCAGCACAGAATGTTGATTCTTCAGGATACATGTTTGTCTGCAAATAAAGGACTTAAAACACCATCTTAGAAATGTTTGGCAATCCCTCAATATATACTACTTTTGCAATTTAGTAATTAATCTGTAATTCTGAATATCTTCAGCTACAAGCCTTAAATCGTAAAATGCTTCTGAAAATCTGAGTGCATTTTCAAATTACTTTATTCTGTGGAAAATTTAGCTCAGGCTGAAATTGAATAGTTATCTTAAAAAAAGAAAAGTCTGTTTTGATTTGTACACCTAACAGAATAAACTTCTACTTGCCTTACTTGCCTTATAAAATCTGACAGATATGTAATCAAAAAGCGAGAATAATTTTTGGTTATATGATGACTCAGAATACTTTACCTTTTTTCCTATTGGAACAATAGGAACTGATTGGAGACATAACCCACAGGTTTTACTGAAATGCTTAACTTTACTGAAGTAATTAGACCTAGTGCATTCACAGAAGGAAATAAGAACATCAAGATCTTTTACTCTCATTTCAACACATACATGCTTCAGAATAAAAGGCAATTAATTAAGAACATATGGTTTAAAAAATTGTTTTCTTCCAACAGTATTTTAGCTATTGTTCAGTTGGCTTTCATTAACTTGATTCTCATCTCTATCATCATGTAAAGCTTACTTATCTGTATGAGATTTGAGATATTTCCAAATAATAAAAAAACCAAACCCAAACCCTCCCACTCTAGACCTCCCTCACAGTAAAAAACTGTTTTCTTTTGTTCAGATGGAATGAATGTGTTTCAGTTTATGCTCATTGTCTCTTGTTCTGCCACTGGGCACCACTGAGAAGAGTATGGGTTCATCTTTGCACTCTCCAATGAGATATTGATGAACACTAATACAGTCTCCCCGAGCCTTCTCTTCAAGCACCCACATCTATGACAGAGAAGATGAGACACATAGGATGAATTGCCTCCAATACCTTTTTGCTATCAGAACCACAAAAAAGGAAGTCAGTTTTCTAAGTGAGGCAGAGTACTTAAACATCTATAATGTTACTATTAACAACAAAGGAGCTTGCCTATAAGGAGGTCATCACAACAGTGGAGCCAGGCTCTTCATAGTGTTGCATGGTGGAAGGACACAAGACAACAGATGTAAGCTGAAACATGAGATATTCTGACTGCATATAAGGAAAAGTCTTTTTATGATGAGGACAGTCAGACATTGGAAAAGGTTGCCCCAAGAGGTGGTATAGTCTCTGTCCTCAGACCTTTTCAAGACCAGACTGGGAAAACCCTGAGTAACCTGGCCTGACTTCAACACTGACCCTGTTTTGAGCAGAGGGCTGGACCAAGATAACCACCTGAGGTCTCTTCCAATCTGAATTATTGTACGAGCTTATAATCTATGACAGAAGTATTCACAATTTATTTTTAAGGAACTGAATAAGGTCTGAGCTAGCTCTACCACTACTAAACCAAAAAAATCCAACCAGAACACCCAATATCTATGTTATGGAAATACACACAATATGACCACAACACACTCCTGTAAGAGCTGTATGGGAATAGGAAAAATGGTCTTACAGTAGAGGTAAGATAAATGCTAATTCTGTAATAAGTTCCAAGTACCCACACATAGAGTAAGAGTTGAAATGGTACAGGAAACAACATTTTTAGTAGACGCACATTGTTGTCTTGCACATTACCTATGCTGTAGATTACAGACTCTCATATTTTTAAGCCAGCCTAGATAAAAGATCATATTACCCACAGCTTCAAAATTATCTACGTTTATAGAACAACATAAAAAACCCAACATCCCATTCTGGAAGAATTAATCTCTTCCCAGTTTCACCATGACTAAGATTTTTTTTTTTGACAATATAGTTCTTGTTACTGAGCAGTTGTGTAACAAGTCATATGCAAGAGGCACGTTCAGTCCTTTCCCATCCAATACCTAGGCTGGCTTCTCTGACATTTCAATGGAAGCAGGTGCAAGTCTTTCAAAAGTGTGTTGGAGTGCACTCTGCAGATTTAATAACTGCTTCCCCAATGGACTAAAGTGCTCCTGGTGCTCTAAAAACATAAATGAGAAAACTGAAGTTCCCTAGAGATCCCTTGGGACAATTACTCAGATCAGAGATGGAATGCTTCAAAGCATGATGAACTTGTTTTTTCCATTCTTATCTTGATTATTTCAGCAGGAAAAGAGTTGGTTCTTGCTAAAAGTGGGATCAGCTTGACTACAGCTGACCTAAACAGCTACATAAAATTGCAGTGTTCTCAAGGTTTCTTCTGATTAAGGAAAGAAACAGATGATGGAACTTGGTATCTGATGCAATCTTGCTTATTTACAGAGAGTGTTTAAGTTCCACTTTTCTTAGCATGACAAATCACAAATAGGCAATTGTTTTCTCTTCTTTACTACTCACCTCCATCTACCTTTCCATCTAAAGAGCTCTCACAAAGCAGTGTCTGAATTCACACTTTTTGTTTATGCCAAGTCATTTATGCAAGGTCATGAGTATTTGGCTCATTTTCACCTTTGTGTCATTTCCTCATTTCTCCTAAGAATTATTCAACAAAACCACTCAGCTACATCTACTGTTACTTCAGTGAGTGACATAACTTTGGTTTTGTGCTTCTTGAATGAAAGGCAGTGGCTCACCAGCCTCAGTTAGCATTGTTACAAATAGAGTTTAAATTAGTCTGTCATCGTACCTAAGTGTGAAAAATAGTGACCCCATGCTTCTTCAGGGAAGAATTCAAACATTATACACCCTTAAATACTAAAGTGCTTTTACTATTTTCCTGATTGTCCACTTATGCAGCTACTCTCAACTACTGTGATTGTAGTACCCAAGAATTGCATTAAATGACTGGATCCGTTTCTGCTTTTTACTCTAAAGGTGCAAGCAATGAAAATTATAACCATTCTTCTGTGACACTTCTGTTATATGGAATTGTTCCTTTGTTAGCTTTCTAAAGAGATAATTTTTTCCTTCAGTGGGATCTTACTCTTACTGTCAACAAATTCAAACAAAACATACAATAAAGGAATAGGGGTCCTTTCTAGAGAGACAAGAACTAACTAATACAATCCTGTGCTGTGCTATGCTAATACTCTACTCTCACATAAATCTTTCTGACAAATAGAGAGGAAAGACAGCATATACACCAAGATGATATATAAAAACCTAAACCCAAAGGTTTCAACTTAAGAATTAGAATGTCAGAGTGATGTTTAGGGCGTGCAGTCTGTCTTCCATGAAAAAAACCATGTTGTCACCAAGAAAAAAACAAAAAGAGGGGAGGGATAAAAGGGAAATGGCTATTTTATTTAAAAGCAAATAGCAAGAATTTCAAGCTGAACAGATGTTACTTCCTTACACTAGCCTCAGAAATGACTGAACACAGAATTTAAGATGACCACGAATAAAGAGCAGGGAAAAAGATGAGCATCTGCCACAGCCAAACCCCCCAACTTTCTAATGTTGAAGAACTGAGTATGGGGCGCATGCAAGATTAACTTCACAAAGTTAATTTTGGGTGTCTCAGATTTTATAATGCCAGAGTTAAAATTGCTCCTTTGCACCATGGACATTTTACAATTTCTTTTTTTCACCCTACATTATCATCAAAGTAAGACAGTCAAGGTAGGCAGACAGCATATATTTAAACTAGAATTTGGCCAAGGTTCTGGGGCTAAAACCTTGGCTTAAGGCTCTGTGCTTCCTCCTGATGTCTAACACTGGTTCAACATCAGCACTATAGCATTATCACATTCTTACAGCATCTATGTTTTTCTCCAGGAATTGGCTATCACTGCTAGAAACTGTTAATTTCTAACCTCAGCTATCTGTCAACACATGGCTGCAGATGGATTTCAGACACCAACTGTATGGATGATAAAACACTAGCTTTCTACAACGAGGCTCTACAGTTGAGCCCTTCCACACACAGCTGCTGGCCAAGTGTTGATTATTCACAGCAGAAAGCTCAGCTTTTTCACTGACAGCCAGTCTGAGCCCCATCTTTATGATTCACCAGTAAAATCAAGCCCAGTAGATGCAAAATAGACTCTCAGTTCTTGTGTTCTGGGCGCCAAACGCGGAATCTGGTGAAGGGCAAAGGCGGCCATACTTAGAAATGGAGTGCACCGTACAATCAATCACTTTTTGGTCTGTAAGAGAGGCGGGCAGGAAAATGGATGCCGCTGGGCTCTGCAGGCAAAGACAGTCCTCTTTTATATTGGTGTCATATGGAGAAACTGGATTACCACATAATAACAAGTCCAATGAGCACAGTCTATGAGAGTAGGATAAAACCTAATTCATCACCGGATTAATCCCAGACATTCCTCTTATCTAGACTCCATTAAAACATGGACATCTATCTTTCCACCCTGTTGTTCAACATGTTTCATATCCTTTGCTCCCCACAGAAAGAATAGTACATCAAATTTTTTATTGTATTCCATTTACTCTCTACTACTGTCTTTAAAATAACAGTTTCACATGCAGCAGGTTAAGTCTGCTATTTCGCAAGAAGGTACAACAGTATTTTTAACCTGTCTGCATTTTCACTGGGAGATAATGTGAATCTATGACTTGAGCATGTGAAGTAACTATTCTCAGACAAATGCACACAGATGGGATCTGAGGTCACATCAATATAAGAAAACTCAGGAATATTAAACCAAATGAAATGCAAAATATATTGATTCATGTGTAAACATATTTCTTAAGAAATAAAATGGCCATTCAGTGAATACACTGAATGGAGACAAGGAAGAAGTGTTATGTACCTATTGACTTAATATGATTTAAATAAAAATGTTTAGTTCAGTTTAACTTTGAATGCTCCCATGTATATATGAGTTAACAAACTTCTATGTCTTCAACTTATTTATGCATATAACTCTCACTTTTCTTTTTCCCCAGCTACATTATAGCTGTACTGAAACAGTGCTTTATACACCAGGTATTCTTCTAACAGGTCCTTCTATCCCTCTGCTGATCAGCACACTTCAAGATTTTTCCATTCAGTAGATACCCTCCATTTTAATCTTGCCCCAGAGTAATATTACATATCTGCATTTAACTACATGTGACAGTCATTTGCCTAAATACTTAACTAATCTAAGTTCTTTTGTACAAAATGTAACTGTATTGTTTCTCCCAATTTAGCGTAATTTGCAAAGTAGGAAGCTTTTCTTTCAATACCACAATCCAAATATCACCTAAAAGTAATTAACAGTTTTCTCTATGCCAGCTCCTTAAAACATTTTTAAACTGAAAAAAATACATTTCAATATATCACCTTTCTTCTGCTGAGGTCCTTTTCAAAATTTGATATGCCATGGGATTTTTTTTAAAAAATGTTAGTCTCGCTTAACTATTAATCAAATATACGGAATGTACTCCAATATTAAACAAACACCACTCTCAAAAGTACACAATGCAAGCTCAATTTAAGCAACTGTAACTTCAACCGCATACAGCTCTATAGATTTCAGCAGAACTAATGTTATGTCTGCAAGTACTTGTGCTAAAGTAGCTGGTGAAATCTGACAATTAAAAACCACTGTGTTTCAATTAGTAATTTAAAGAAGGTCTATTACTTGACTTCGGTGAAAAACAAGAGGAAAAACATCATTAGAGTAAAGCAATTTATTCTGTTTACTTATAAGCAAGTCTATGAAAAAGCATTGTGAACATATATTAAAGTACATAAATATATAGGACTAGATTCTTTAAGCATGAAGTCAGAATTTGAAAAATTGACTCCTTTAAAATCAATCTAACTTTCAGAAACATTAAATATCAGTTCTCCATAAATAGGTTTTTTTAAATATACCATTTGGTAGAAAAAAACTGAGAGCATCCAAAGTTACTAGCCAGTTCTGAGACCGTGCTGGTAGTAGCACTATTGGACATTCAAATCTGTTCTTTACTTCACTTAAGTGTACTCTACTAAATAGACAGCTTTGTTGCCATCTAAATACTTCCCAGGTCTTTTCCCCAAATAGCACATTACAGCAAATCAGGTGATTTCCAGCTCTTGCATTGCAACCGCATTTGTCCAAGGAACTTAAGGAACCAGACACCACACAGCCTTCTTTCTTGGATGCTTTTGGCACACATTAGCACAGCTCTCCTAGCTTCTTGGGTAATGCCAATGTCACCATTCTTCTCCAACTGCCACAGGAGGCATTCAGGAGACCATGGGAAACCAAGAACAATTGTATTGCCTGGAGGGATCTGAACATAAACCTTCCACTATGCCTGCCCATCTATTTTCAGATGCTGGAGGAAAATCAGAAAAACAAGGTCCATTCCTGACTTATTTTGGGAAACTATTTCACTTTGCCGGCATTAACCAACTAACCCAAGATCAAAGGTGAAACTGTCTCTGAGGCAACTGTCCTTAAAGACAGCAAGATCTGAGGTGCAGTCCGCTTCTTCAGGGGAGGGATATGGGCACTATGGCTGTATTCTCCAGCTCGTTAGTATTTAAAGTAATAAACCAGTTTCAGTGTAAAGGTCCAAATCCAACATTCTGCCACAAAACATTCCATGCACTAACCATCTGGACGGGCTCCCAGCAGGTAGAAGATGTGGATTCAAAAGCATGTAGGAGACAATCCAGGTTTCAAATCCTGAATAAGTCCTGTGCTTGCATATGCTGTGCTACTAAATTATATACCACTGTCATAGCCAGTAGCTACTACACAGAAGTGAATGATAATATACTGAACATAGCTTCAGAAAAAAATAAACTACAGGTATCTATATCTTTTGGCACCCAGTTACTTCCAAAATTTTTTACTTTAAGATGTGACAAAAATGTCCCAAATTCAAAGTTCATTTACATCTAAAGCTGGTCAGCCAAAGATTTGTTCACCAAGAAATATGATGCTATACTCTACGGTTTCTCCTGCAACATAATAAAGACAAGTTTCTCAACATTAAATGAAAAAAAAATAAATTACCCAGTGCAATGTATAAGCAAATTGTGGCAAGACAAAGCCCTGATTCTACTAAATTTACTGCAATACAAATACCAGGTGAGCCTATTTGAGATACCTGAACCACTGAATTATTGATTTTGTCAAAATACAGGTGAACGGGCAGAGTTTTGACAAACTGGTGTCATCTACTGAGAAACATTTCAGTAGAAATTTCCATCCCAAGCAGCACTAATCAAAACCTGCAGTTCAACAGGGTTTGCGGTTTCATTTCAGAACTCATAAAACCAGATCTGGGAGACTGGAAGATGGTGAAGAATGACAAGCAGAGAGGAAAAACAGAACTGGACAGCAAGTGTGAAGAAAATAAAATTAAAAAAAAAAACAAAAAAAACCCCACCAACCCTGCCCCTCCTCCACCAAACCCACAAAAACCCCTAGAGAAGCCAGAAAAATAAAGCAGAAATATGCATCAAGGAAACCACAAAGGACTTAAAATCTGAAAAAATAGACTGTATAAAAAGAAGTCTGCACTAGATATTGATTACACTTAACAACAAACAACAGGAAACAGGCAAATGAATAAGAAATCAGAACTCATAAGAAACGTAAAAACTGTAACTAAAAAGAAAACGTGACTAAATTACACTGAATGTTCCTCCCTCTAGCACAGACTAAAGCATCTTCTAAAAAAAAAAAAAAAAGACCTGCATTATATATTAAAGTGAGGAAGAAAAACTTTATCATTAGCAAAGAAGTGGGTGGGACCTTCTTCTGCTGTACCTGTCTGAATAATGCTGAATGGGCCTTAGAAAGGGTTGTCTAGTTATTTTGGGGGAAAAACATTTATAGCCCTTCCCATCTCACTCAGACTTCCTAAACTCATTCCCTTGACATAAAATAAAAAGGTACCGATTCATAAAATTTCAAATAGGCAAAATGTTTTCCTTATGACCTTACAAATTAGAATGCAATATTCAATATTCACTTTTCAGAGCCACCCCACATTAAACAGCTAAGTATTAAAGCTAAGTAGGTATTTACTCAGCATCAAAATTAGAGTAAGTTAGACATTAAGAGGTCAAGATGGGGGTATTTTATACTTGGATATTTAGCTAACTGGAAGGTAGAATTTGTGTTCTGAGAAATTCTGAAGCTTCAGTAGTACAAGAAATTATTCCACTTAAGAAGCAAAATTTCTTAGATAATTTGAAGAAGGGGAAAGAAGTTCTCCCCAAGATCTTTGTTAAAAGAAAAAAGAGATTTTCCAAAAAGTTAGGTGAAACAAACTCCCCTAGCTATACAGATTTCCTGCTGCCAGCATGGTTAAGTGCTGCCTTACAACTGGAATTCCTGGGCCTTGTAGTTCCCTTAAAGTCAGTCAGGAGTAGGAGAGAGTAATTCTATTAGACAGAATTAATACTTTCTCAGGAAGTAGTAAGCTGAAGTAGTGTGTCAACAGATACATTTCCTCCAAAAGTTTCAACCAACCCTACACTGACACCTAAGATTCCTTCATGCCTCATGTAAGTACATTTTTAAGTGGTAAAAACAAGCTCAGCTCAATTACACACTGCAGTAGGTTTAAACCACTGTACATGAGGCGTACTATTCAGTGAAGACCCATATTCAATAGCTACAAAACCAAAACTTAATTCTAAGTCTTACCCAAAGGTTCCTATATAACAACTCACTGCATATGCTTTGGTTGCGCCAAAAAAAATTTGTTTAAAAAAATAAGATTATAATAAGATTGTAAAAATAAACATTGTTATAATCTTATTATCCTCATTAAAATCTACAAATGAAAAACTATAAAGTATCTGTTGCTATTATTAACTGTACACAATGAACACACTTCATAGGACCAGGACCAACAGCACGTGACTGCACAGCCAGAGACTGAGTCAAAATACTAATGCACATATAATAAGCTATATGCAGAGACAATTGGTATTTTTGGATTCATAATTTTTAAAAATTACTCAGCAATCCTAACAGTCTTCTCTCTCTGAACCTTTTTACCAAGGAATCTTTTATAGATAAATGCAAAATCACCTCCATCAAAACAAATACTTGCAATTTAAGACCTAGACAGTTATTTCCTTCCTCACATATATATACAGAAATGATTATTTCCATCTAATAAATGAGAATACCTTAGGATCACAAAAGTAAATTAGAAACAGCAGAACAGCCCATATTTCTTTATCTACAGTATAAAGTAATGATCAGCTTGTACAGGAGTAAGATGTTAAAGCATGTATAGTATTATCCTATAATTGGCCAAACAGTTAATTGCCTTAATCAGTACATATGATACTATTTGATTTTTTTTTTAATGGAAATTTTACACTCTGAATATTAGAGTTTTTGCAGAAACATAACAAAATGCTTTAACAGCATTTCCTTCCAGTGCAAGCTAGCACAAATTTAAGTATCTCCCAGCGGGCAATATAGAGCTATGTTCGATGCCTCTGTATTTGTATTGGCTTCCATTTGATTAAAGGAAACTGCTTCATTATAGAAGCAAAGTAGAGCAACTCCTTGGAGTATTAAAGGACAATATTCTGTGCATACGACCACACAAGGATTAAAAAGAAAAGAGATACAATGCTCTTTTCTGAATACCTGATTACTCGACTTTGAAGAATGACTCTTTAGTGAAGATTTATATTATTTCCATTTTCTAAAACACCATATGTAATTATTATAACAGTCCTCTTTTCAAGATGAATTTAGTTTTGAAATTCCTGTTTTCTATCACTGCCACTATTTATGCTATCAGGATACAGGAGATAAAGTACAAGCATAAAAAGCCAGCCATCAAGTATTTAAATAAATGTCTTAAACTTCCATACTTTTGCTGAGGCAAGATTAAAAAAAGGGTGAAAACAACAAAAATATTCAGCTCTGTAACCTGCTGAAGAGGCCTAATCTCTCAGGATTTTTTGCAGTGTACAGGCATGGATCTTACTTCAGGATCCAGAAACTTGGAGCTAACATAAGAATGCAGTAGAGTATGAAAATAACAAGCCTTTTCTTTTTCTTCATTCTCCAGTGCACATGTCAGATTTTGAATTTAGAAAACCCTAGAAGCACAAAAAACTCTACGCACTGTAAGGATATTTCATTAGTCTACTCCAGGAGGGAAGGAAAAAATATCATGGCCAGAAAATCAGTGATGCACAGATTACCAAAACTACTGGAAGATTCAACATTTAATAGTATAGAAGTCAAAGCTGTAAAATGAAGTTCTGCACATGAAGTAAACATTTAAAAAAACCCAACAAAACACCATCTAACTAAACTGAGCTATTTATTTATAGAATAAACTAGAGGTAGCATGTGGTACAAAGGAAGCAGAGTCGGATCTTTCAGAGACTGACAGAACCTAATGTTTGGGGATTAGGTCTAAAAGATGTCCGACTGTTGCGACCTAGAAAAAAAAACCACCTTAAATGCTTATTTTCATACTGCATCTTAGGAATCTATCACTAGAAAGTGTCAAAGTTGACAATTGCAAATGATTTTCCATCTTAAAACTTGACAGTACTTTCCTTCATAAATTGTACAATGGGAAACACAGTGGTGTGGGAATTAATGTAAGGCAAGTCTGGAAGATACTTGAGAATCTGGCTGTTATAAGACATTAACTTTTTTATCCTGAGAATTATCTACGTTTCCTTCATATATGACAAGGTCACAAGATAAAATATTTCATTACAATATCTGTCTAAGGCTTATTTTAAAGAATTAGTTTATCTAGAAACAATTAATAACAAATTCTGAAGTTCCAGTAAAAAATTAATTTTTTGCATTTTGTGTTACAAAATATTGTTTGCAAGGCTTGACCACCTTTAATTTAATGCTTCCTGTATAAAATGGACAGAACAGCTTAGTTGAGTAATATGTCATTTTTATGGCTATGATTTGAACTAGTTAAGCCACGGAAATAGATGACAGCTACTTTTTTTAATCTTACTGTTAAGTAAAGCTGTAAACCTTTTCCTTCCAGAAATAATCCTCAAACTGATTGCTGTCAACTGATTGCTGGAGGGAAAGTCTGTCAACCAAGGAGGGTGGAGACAGGAAAGACAAGCTCCCCCTTTCCATGTGTAACCACCTTTCCACAAAAATGGAAGCTAAAACTGACATAATCTTTGTAAATTAAAGCTCTATTCTGTATGAACCTTTAAAAAATTGTTCTGCATAATAGCCAACACATTAATTCAGGAAAAACTACATCTGACTAGACTCCATTATCAAAGAGACATGATGCTATTCAAGTGTTCAGAATGAAACCCTGTATTTTTGTTCCTTAAAAATGAAAGCGTATCTTCTAGGAGCTGATTTTGGATACTGAGGGATATAGTCTGCCCTTTACACACTTCAAACAAATGTATATCAATATTCAAACTCCTATCAGGTTTCTAAGTTTAAAATATATTGGCCCTATACCGTTCATTTGTAGAAGATCACCTACCTGCTTCAGAGGGTGCAATGATCATCATTAATATCTATAAAGAGTTTTGCACCTAGTAAGCACTATATAAATGCTAAGTTATGACAAGGACAGAAGTAACCCAGTTTCTCTCCAACCAGAAACTAAAAAATTAAGCTTGGTATTTGGATTACTTTATTCACTCACATCTCTGCTAACATATTTTGCCATTTATCAACACAATCTATCTCCCTATTACCTTGCTTCAATTTTTTTTCAGATATCCACTAAGATCCCATTGTAAATAAATACAATTTTAGAACACATTTTCTACAGCTGATCCCTGCAAAAAAAGGAAACTCTTCCATTTGCAGTTTATACAAAGTTTAATTAGGCATCTTTTTTTCCCTTTAAACAAAAAGGTAGGACTTTACTTGCAGAGGTTTAACTGTAATACACAACATGGTTGGTTAGCACTCTGAAGAATCATAGTAGGGAAAAATATTAAATAATTTTCTCCATTGTTCTGCAGGTAATGTGTAACATTTTACCTAATAACTGTATCTGCATCTTTTATAGCACCAGTTGAAAAGGACTTGCTTTGCCTTTCCAAGTTAAACAGATGTACAGCGTTAACAGGAAATTTTAGACAACAACAAAAAGAAGAAAAAAAAACCCAATTATTTTTCTGAAATTCAGATGATGAGCATACACATTTATATTGATTTTGGAAATAAAGGCTAAAGCTGCATACTTGCACAGGTGGCCATTAGCACTTTTTTGATTCCTACCTGTTCACTGCAGCTTAGATGCCAAGAGCCATTTCTCTCCAAATTCTGGAGGCATCCTGAGATCCCTCAGCATCACACAGAGAAGTAAAATTCTTCCATTTTTCTAATGGAGTTCCTACAGGACGTGAATTCAGAATCAAACTGCAACGACTAGATTGCTTCTCAAAATCAGCATCAAGGTATTAGTTGAAAGTATAGTTAGCTCATCACTGTGTCCCTAGGACACTGTACCTTCATTTCAAGGAGAAAAAAGAGAACCAGCAGTTTCAGTATTTTAAGTATTACCTTTTGCAGTATTCTGTAAATGGAAAGCTTTCATTTTGATGAAAAGGTTCCTTCTCCTCATTCTTCTATGCACACACACACAAAGAAAACACAGCTTTTTAGCTAAAAGCAAATGCACCAGTGACTTGATAAGCCAACAGAAAACTCCTTCTGTTCTAGTAATATTGAATATTTTCCTGAGACAAAGCTTGATCCTAGACCAAGCTTAAACAGAGCACTGAGTATCTTAAGCTAACAGAGCTGAAATCTTAAGCTTTGTTTACAATGAGGGCAGTCTAGTATCTCTTCTGCTTGCTGCTGCTGGCAAAGCAAGTGAGTGTGGCATAGCAAGAGAAAATGTGGAATACAGATGCAATTTTTCTCAAGTTTTTTTTGCCATTTGAAGCAAGCATATAGTTAAAAGCCCTTGCATTTTTCTAACATAAGTTGCACAATAGCTTCAGCTGAATGAAAGGCCATTCAGGCTTCATGAACTTCAGCCATAGCCTGATTAATTCACCCCCATTTCATAATCAATTTCAAGACATTTCAAAATCTTTGTAACTGTACCAAGCCCAGAGGGTCCTTCTCCCTTAAAAAATGAGGAGGTGAAATAAATTTAATGCAAAAAAATGCAGTATCTGCGTGACATATAAAATAATACTATCTTGCCTGTGTCAAACACATGGTATGGGTAATTCATGCTAATACACTAAAACATAGACAAAAGGACACCTGTCAATTAGTGTGTGTGTACACACATGTGCCACTGCTGTTAAATCAGAACAAAGAAGGATGGTGAAAAGACATTTTTATCTGTTAATTATCCTGGCCACACAGCAGTAGTAGTCTACATTATTACTGATGAAGTATGGAAGTGAGGTGAAATGAAAACTGGTAGAACTGCTGCGCTTAGAGGACTGTAATCAGTGCCACAAAACTCAGCTGGAGGCCAGTTACTAATGGTGTACCCCAAAGGGCTGATATTGGGGCCAATGCTGTTTAACATTTTCATTAATGACCTAAATAATGGGATTAAGCACACCCTCAGCAAGTTGTCAGACCATATGAAATTGGGAGTAGTTGTGCTGCCAGAGGGACCTCAACAGGCTGGAGAAATGAAGTTCAGCAAAAGGAAATGCACATTCCTCAACCAGAGAAGAATAACCCCGTGCACTAGTAAAAGGCTAGGGACCCACCAGATGGAAAGCAACTGGGCAGAAAAGGATGTGGGAGGTCCTGGTGGACAAGAAGTTGAACATGAGCCAGCAACATGCCCTTGCAGCAATGAAGGCCAACACCCTCCTGAGCTGCATTAGGAAAAGCACTGCCAGCAGCCTGAGAGAGGTGATCCTTCCCCTCAGCACCAGTAAGGTCACATTTGGAGTACTGTGTCCAGTTCTGGGCTCCCCAGTACAAGAAGGACATAGACACACTGGTGTGCATCCATTAAAAGGCCACAGAGATGATAAGGAGATTGGAATATCTGTCATATGAAGAGAGGGTGGGACTCTCTACCCTGGAGAAGGCTCAGGAGGGATCTTATCAGTATGTATAAGAAGACACACACAGACTCTTCTCAGTACCATCCAGTGAAAGGAAAAGAGGTAGAAGGTATAAACACAAATACAGGAAATTCCATGTTAACACAAGAAAAAACAATTTTCAGCTGAGGGTTGTCCAACACTTAAACAGCTTGCCTAACGAGGCTGTAAAGTATCCATCCCTGGAGATACTCAAAACCCAACTGGAGATAGCTATTGGCAACATGCTCTAGGTGACCCTGTTCTGAGCAGGGGGGATTGGACCAGATGATCTCCAGAGATCCCCTGTACCTTCTCCAGTTCTGTGATTCTGTGGGTATATATACATGTGATCTTTTATGTAAGCAGCAGCATTGCATATATAAAGGCAAACTACTGCTATTTAGCATGATAATGTTAATGTCCTGTCCTGAATTTTCAATGTATCACTTATATGACATACTCTCCTTTCTTATCTACAATTAAAAATTTTAAGTATGAACTAAAAGTAATACTACACCATCATATATCCATGGAAATCTTGTTACGCTTTGGGGATTAAGCAAAATCAACACTAGTGAAAGGTTTAAAAAAAAGTTGCAATGTCAAAAAGCAATAAAAGTAAGATTAATGCAAAATACTATTTATAGGTTAAAAAGGAAAACATTTTAAAAATACAGTTGCTTCAAAACCACACTTTAACGTAATTAATGAAATGTACCCATATTCTTATTCCAGGTCAAGTTATTCAAGCCAATGCAGCACATATGTTCCATTAGTAGCTTTTCCACTTCACATTTCAGTTAGAAACATCTATTTCATTAATACAAAGGGCTTACCTTTCTTCTCTAGGCTTAAGAACTTCCTAATCTATTTGTTAGTTTTAGCCAAAGGGGCTTAACTGATTTTTTTCCCTATAGAAATTTCTTCAATATGTGAACAGAATAGATTCTTACATTAAAAATTGGAAACTTCTAAATATGCATAAAAGTGTAATGGCTTTTTGAGGCTACAGACAGAGGTGCAGTCCTGCAGCAACATTATCAAGAGATTCTGGTCAATTCCACAGCTTCCATTCAAAACTTTGTAGGCAGCAGGAAGACTGATGAAACTCTGGTAACTGTCACTTGTTACACAGATACCAGTAGAAATAAGGACTGGATTGACAATAGGAACCCGCTTTAACGGACAAGAAAAGTCTACAAAAAATAGACAGACAATCCAGCAAAAAACAGAATCCTGGAGAGATTCTTCACTTTTGAGGTCAAGGAAACTTGGACATAAAACTGAGAAAAGGGTTTCAAAGTCCTTTCAAAAGCAAGACATAATTTTCTTCTGTGGAGCCACATGAACTAGCTGTCTTCCCAAAGTGATATCTAGAGAATTAGAATATCTTGATACCATTTCAACAAATTTACTAATCACAAACATAGGTCAGAATAACCTAAGTAAATTTAAATTATAGAGTCACAATTACTACTTTCCACTTCGATAGTACATTTTCAGTAGTAATTCAATGACTTAATTTTCAAGTGTTGCCCATGTCATGAAAATCCCACTATATTCCACCTCTATCCTGGTTTTTTGTTAAGTCTCAAGAGAACACCATCAGAGTAGCTGAACAGAATGGACAGTAATTGTAAGGGGGGAATGGGGAAAGAAAGAAGCAGTAGGGACACAAAGCTGACCTGGGAAATTAAACCAAGTATTAAAAAAAAAAAAGTGTTTGGATCAGTCCCCTGATCTCAATGACAATGGCTTTTGAGCTATTAAATTATGCTTCCTCCCTGGATTATTAATGGATTGGCCACAGGGTAGGGAATTTACAAAGGACCTAGTATCATCCTCAGAAATCTGTAGGGTACTACTCCTTTTAAACAGTGAGTAGCAAAAAAAAGCTAGATCAAAGTGGAGAGTATATTGGAGAGTAGCAAACGTGGTGCTTAGGTGTAAGAAGAAAGCAGCAAGTGACCTAGGCAATTGTTATCCTGACTTCAGTGTATGAAAAGTTAGGGTTTTCTTTTTTTCAATTACACGGTAATTAACAATAAGGAGGACAATTTAAAAAAAAAAAATCAGGATAATTTCAACGTAACTTTGAAAAGATATATTAGTCTGGAACAAGTAAGTTTGAAAAGCAAATATTAAGTCAAAGGAAATCCAGACTCCAACCTCACCAGATTTCAGTAAAGAATTTGATATGGTTTCACCCAGCAATTATTTACTGAGTTGGAAAAGATAGCGTGTAACACAAAAATGAAGTGAATATAAAACTGACTAATGGTGACATATTGAATGGACTTATTTAAAATCTTTCTTCAGACTCACCTTATTTCCTGTCTATGAATCTGAAAAAAAATAGAAGGGTTTTGATAAAAACTGATTACAGGAAGCACTTTTGATCCAGGGCAGGCTCTCGCTAACTTACAGAAGAAATTGGAGGACCATCAGGATAGGCTTATTAGAAATGGGAAAACATTTAGCAACTCTTTAAAGCCACATGATTACAAATAGCAGAATTTCTGTGATTACATGGTGTCTTATCATTTGAGAGCAACAGGAAAAGAGAAATCATACACCTATGTCTAGTTTACTGCAAGAAGATTAAGCCAACCTGGCATACCTGTAAATCAAACTTGATCTTCACCAATATCTGATAAAGTATTTTCAGTAGACCAAGTGGAGCATTAGCACTATTATTCAAGAATTTGAGGAAACACTTCAGGTACAAGGTATTTGATGCAGGTAAGGTATGTTCAGAATTCAGGAGAATCAAGTTACTAGGCTCTGTATCTTCCTATTTATTCTGTTTTATGAGACAGACTAAAAGGTGCTTGCTCTGCTTGTTTGATCCTAGCACACAAAAGCTGAGGAAGGCACATGATCAATGTTTATAATTTATTGAGGGCTACACACCAAGGAAGGAGTTGGTTTTAAATTACAATACTGAGATACTAAAAATTAGGAATCAAAGCATATATTTAGGCTGGAAGTTCAAAGAAAGTTAGTAAGCATTAGGAGAGAGATTTTGAAACATCTTTCCAGAAAGAGCAACAGGGCAAAGTACTTAACCAGCTTTAAGGTAGACTGTGGTGACTTTATGCCTGAGATTAGATAACACTGTTGCCTAACTCAGAAAGGCCTTTTCTTCAGCCCTGAATTACCACAGTGAAGAACTGCTCCCTATTCTGCTCCCTCTCTTCCCAGTCTTTTTGTTCCCTCTATTCCCACTAAAGTTCAACTGGGGCTATGAGAGGACTACATGCAATTTTTTATCTTTAAGAGAAAACAGTCTTGAGACTTAAACCCCTATCCCTCTAGCTTACATATTTTTATAGAATGTTGCATCAAAGCAGTTGACTAGAAGCTCTCCTTGAGATCAAAAGATTTAATCAGCAACTAAACAGAGCAGTGCATTATGAACATACTGTAATGATATTACCTCTTTAGGTCTTCATTCAATATTTGTCCTCCTTGCCAGTTTAATGGATTCCTGCTTACTATATAAACAGCCAGAAAAGAAATTTGATTGTACTCTGTGCACACATGCCTCAAATGCTGGCCCTATCCTTTCTACATTGATGTTGCTATCCAAAAACTTCACATAAACTTCTGTTAGGACGTACAGCTACCCACATCCCTTGTAATATACTACTTTTTATGTTAATCATTGAACAACCCATTCAAAAGTTTTCTTATGGCAGTGTGTAATTAAAAAACAGCTACAGAAAATAGAGAGGGCACATTCACATGACTACAGATAAGGACCAGTTGCCACATAGTCATTTGTATAGCATTAAGAGAACATTAAGCAATGTTGCAGACAGCTAACTCTTCTCCATTCAGCTCCTTTCAAAGCTATGTCCATCAAGAAACATGCAGCGCTATGGTTTCATGATATGACAAGCATGCTCAACCTGTTGCAGATGTTGAAAATGTAGGTGGGTCTGTCATTCATTGAAGTCACCAAGCCCACAATCCATTGTATCAAACACAGTCAAGTCATCACTGTATGCACAATGAAGTCATGTGACTGTAAACACATTTCCCTACATCCTTCTGGCTGACAAATGATTTTTTCATTTTAGACTAGAAAAGAAGCAAATGCTTTTCCAACATAACTTGATCCACACTTTGGCAGACAAACATAAATTTCATTTTAAAATGTACACTGGAGTGAAACTTAAGCAATGACAGAAATTGTTCAAACCCCTAATTTTTCAGAACTTCCATGTTATCCATGTACGATCTACATAGCCAAAGCACTGGTCAGAACAATGGTGGTTACACAGAAGAAGTATGTCTATTACAGTGCTATCTCAGACCAATAAATTTCCACCACTTAATATACTTTGGCCACTTTGGGGACTGTTGCTCATGACAGCTTTTCCAGTAGAGACAAAAGAATCAGAGAAGAAAACAAACTGCTATCCTGTCCAAGTTCAAAGATAAAGCTAACAAAGGCCACCTTTATTGACTGTCATTTGACCTCTACCATCTCTTTTTTCTGCGATAAACCAAATCCTCAACAGAATCTCTTTTAATTGGTTTGTTACAGACTAAACCGAGGCTTTCACCTTAAATGTCATAAACTGCTGTATATGTGAGTATGACTTAGTTCAACAATGACATGCAGTCTTGGATTTGAAGAAAGACTCCATTTCAAAATGTTTCTTCCCCTCTGACTAGTCTCCTTTTAAATTTTTGTCTTTTTATTTCTGGCTTGTGCTTATTTTTGGCTCCCTGATTTTGTTGCTGTAGAACAGTGATATGAAAACTACTGCACATACGCTTGGTTTCAAAGTAAGCATATTGAGTGGTTAGCCTAGCTCATATGTTCTTGCTTACCTCATAGATTTCTGGGTTATTATGAGTTTATTTCACTAGTATAGCCCTCTGTTGCCACACACATACACACACTTTTACAATAAGCTCACAACTTATGAAACTTGCAAATCACATGTGCTGATGAAGAACACAAGCTCCTTAATTCCCTCATTCTGATGACATGGCTTAATGCGATGTACAGTCTCCATCTATAATACACAAAATCTTTTTAATCAGAAAGCAGTATTTTTACATAATTGGAACAAAAGAACTTAATAATATTTGCCACTTAATAATATTATTAAAAATATGTTAGGCTACTAAAGCAATTAACCCCAATCTAAATTAGTTCCATCTGAAATGACAAAATCTCAGTCTAGTTTTGCCAGCAACAAAACTAGTCAGATATATGAAAATTCACTGATGTCATAAAACATCAGTATTAATAACTTCCACAATAGGAAACCATGACCTTATGAGCCTAAACCCCCCATTTCCTAATTTATGGAGAAATACCTGCCACAGGAATAAATAGCCCTAAACACAAACATCTTACTGAAGAGTAGTTCTCCCCCATTTAGCTCATTTAACAGGCAAGTGTCAAGAACTATTACAGTACTGTCTTAGGAGGAGTAAGCTAAATTCTTGGAAGTAGCTTATCACATTTAAAAAGTTTTTTTCAAAGGATGGAAATAATCAAGCAGACATCACACAGATTTTAGTTGCCGCAGTTGAGAAAGTCAACCTTTTCAGTGGAAGTTGGGGTCTCCCTAGTCCAAGTTTCCTCCATTCTATATCTCAGAAAATATGGGTTTGCACAGACTAAAAACTGAAAGTAAAATTAAACAGCCTGGTTATTCTCAATCCTTCCGTGTGTAGCAAAAATACGAGGACATATGTGATTCTAAAGCATCATCCTTATACTGTCAACCACTTCCAACTCTGCAAGAGATTTCAGGCTATAATGTGTAAATCATTACTACATGCTCTAATGGTACTTTCTATTTAATCAGGAGAGAAGAAAAAAACCCTCTAGAATTACAATAAATAACTACAGTTTAGTTTTAAATGAAATGATGTAGTTTATATCTGACCTGAGTTTCAGTCTTTTCCTAGTGGGAAATATAAATTCAGCATTTGGATACATAATCCTACAGCTCTCAGAAGCCGACTCCACCGCGAACACTTTACATGATTTATAGCTCTCCTCCAGATTCAGATGACAAGTCTCGGCGGAGCAGGTGCAACGGGGTATTTTTTCCTTCCTTCAGAGATCATTCCCTCGTATGTAAATTAATTAGCAAGTCTTCTTCGCTCTCGCGTAAGCGGGGAAGATGAAGCTAATGGATTACCAGCGTTTAATTTCTCGCACGGAGCGGGTGACCCGGCCGCCCGGCGGAGGGAGGGGGCTCGCTGTTGTTACTGCTGAAGCCACAACGGTTTTGACAGCGTCAGCGGCGGTGAAAGTGAGCCTGGCTCCCGCGGAGTTATGCCAAGAGAGCAATTTTTAAACCACAGGCAGAATTTGGGGGGGGACCTCCGCGACGAGAAGCGAACACTCCCCCCACTCCCCACCCCCCCCGCCAACAAGCGCATTTTCCCCCCCCGGCAAGTGAAAGCTGCCCTGCCAGCGCCGCCGTGCCCCCTCCACACCCGCCAGCCCTGCCCTCTTCCCTGACTGCCGGGGAAACGGGGCGCGAGTCCCGGCTCCGTTTACCTCCTCCGG
>JAVJGG010000094.1:25664316-25713667 GCA_035590195.1 Aviceda cuculoides | reverse complement strand
CTGACCGGGCCATCTCTGCACCCCCCACCCCCCTGCGCCGCCGGCACCCCGGGCACCCCGGCCGGCGCCAGCCGCCGCCACGCGCCGCTCGCGCGGGGAACCGTTAGGGCTTCAACGGGCGCGCCGCCTCAGCCCGCTGGCGGCGGGAACCTCGCCCGGGACGCGGGCGGGGGAGGGTGAAGTAGCCGTGGGAAGTTGCGAAGGCTCCACGCCGCGAAGGGGCTTTCAGTCGCCGCTCAGCTGGGCGCCGGGGGCGGGGGGGGATTCCCCGGTTCGGCGGGGAACAGGCCGCGGCCGGGAGGCGCACCCCTCGCCCGTCTTCTCGCTGCCAGCGGCCCGCCAGGTGCCTTGGCCGTGGAGGAGGGCCGCAGAGCCCCGAGCCGCCTGCTGCCGAGCGCGGAGGGGCTGACCCGGGCGGTGCAGGAATCCCTGCCGGCAGGACGGCCACCCAGCATCCATGTGGCCCTGGCCACATTAGCAGGACAGGGCTCGTTTGTACAAAAGTAGCCAACCCCGCGCCGGCCTCGGTAAAAACAACTGTTCGGCCACTTGCCAGGTGCTAGAGCCAGGTTTCTCCATGCAGCAGACCACTGGTGGGTATGTGAGCTTGCTTTGGTCTGCTGAAGCCACAACGCCGACGCTTTCCCCCGTCCTCTGGCGCCGATCTTGGCACGAGGCTTTACTGGCCTCTATTCTGAGGGGCAGTGCTGATTTCTTCAAATACCATTTGTTTAGACATGTGGTATGCTGGACTTGGAGTTTCTTCACAGCAGGGGTAAGGAACCACTCATATTTTAAGGGATGCAGAACAGCTGTTAAAGGCAGGAGCTCCTTTGCACTTCTCTGCCTTTATTTTCCACTCCAAATAGAGGTAGAAGTCCTGCAAGTCCACCATCCCCCTCCAATACTTGCTACCAGATGCACTTAGCCTGCAACACCAATCAAGAGACATTTGCTCTTCCAGCCACCTTTTCTTCTTAGTCAGGTAGCTCCCTTATAGGGTGATGAAATTAGTGTAGAACAGATGATTTATTACCTATTTATTACCTCCTCACCTCATCTATAAAACCAGGTTTGCCTACCTGGTAGCATCATCATGCTTCAAGGAACTGTATTTGAATAGGATATGACCAAGGTTTAACAATTCTTTATTGATTGTGTGCCAGGAGCAAAAATTTCTCCTGTCACCTCTTGTGGATTTTAGATTAGCAAAGAATTTTCAACCTGACAGAGCTATATATAGAGATTCACAAGTTTCAAACAGAATTCTTAAGCTTTACATAGAGAGATCCCCCAAATTGTCACAAGCCGTTAGTTAGATAATCATAGGCAATGAGGATTAAAGCTGTGTAAGGAGGAAGAAGAAAATAAAATGAAAAGGTAAAGTGCTTTTGTGGGAGAATTTAATTTACATGACACTTCATTGTTATTTTTCCTTTCACATTATGCTGTAGATTTTGCATTACTTGTATACAAAAGAGTAATTACTTATAAATCCACAGCAGAGGTTGCATTGTGGTTTGCACTTATAGCAGGACTAAAGTCTCTCTATTTAATACTTCAATGCTTGCATTCAGACTACACATTTGGCACAGTAACACTTGAGAATTACAGGTGAATTTTCATTTTTAAATAATATTTGCCTTCTGCAGAGAAAAATCTTGTCATCTTCTTCAAAATTTTCACATTTTCTTCACATTTGTGAATTCTGAAGGTTCCCATGTATATTGCAAGCCATTCTTACTGTAGCATAAGAATACAGGTAAAGCCAATTTTAAGCTTTTAAAATACAGCATATGACATCATCTCATTATTTGTCACAGCCCAATTGAATTTGACAAAGATTTGTCAGAGAGCAGTTTCTGATTTTAAAACTGTGTGTCCTGCATTAATATTCTGGTGAAATGAAGTTTTCTTTTAATTCTGGTGTCTGCTTTTCAGGTGGATTTAATTTTCTTCATTGTTTTCTGACTGATTCTGGCTATATCCATCATATTACTTCATTGCACTTAGTACTGGTCTTCCAACACAATCACATAACATTAGTTGGAACTGTTCTATCTAGTTTTTATTGTAAAAAATATCAGTTTGTCAGAATCAAAAATTTCAGATGAGTACATCAGTTTTAGCAGTAGAAAGTAAAAAAATGTGGGACTTGACTTGAGCAAAACCTGTGAACCACCAATCCAAAACTCTGCTTTTCAGCAGGCTACCTTATCTAATATCTTCTGTAATCCAGTGGTTCATCTTAAAACCAGTTTGTTTCACTGTTCCTACTGAAGGCAGTGCCTGAACATCACTCCTCTGATTAGAAATTGTCTCATTTGTTTCTTTCTCAATAATGTTCTTAAGTGTTAGTTTCTTCTGTTCACCATTTGATATATTAATATACAACACTCAGTTTTTATTTAATTGAACCAGATCCCTTTTTAATTTCTTTTCATAAAACAAGTTCTGTATTTCCCTGATAACATCTATAACCTATTACAGTTTGAATTACTGTGTCTTGAACACTGATAGATAGAGTTCTATGGCATTCTAGTAAACTCTTACTAGTAATGTGCATAATAGCATTAAGTCTCTCCATCTCCATTTAAACACTGATAAAGCTGGGATTGGCCTTACTTTCTTTCATGACTTTCCTATGTTGATAGGTTATATAGTTTGTCCTGTGCTCGGTACAAGCAACAAATTTTTCCCATGCTGTACAACTTTTGCCTCTCAAACTATCAGATTATACCAAAAGTTTTATTAGGCTCTAGTGCGTAATCTGGAATTTTGTTAGCCTGTAACATAACACAATTTCTTGGCTCCAATATCATGTGTGTGCTGTTGACAAGTTGGGAATCAACAGTAAATTTAATATTTTCTTTTTTTCTAAGATTACTAGTGAAATTATAAACAGATACGGAAATAATACTGATTCTTAAAGAATCTAGCAAATTCCATGTTATGCATTGATCTCTTTTCAACATCAGCCCTCTTCCTTTTGCATGTCCTTATCCACTTCACAGTTTGTTTACTAGTTTTCATCTCTTCCATTTAAATAGTTGCCCATATATAGATGCCTGCTTCCAGGTGGCTAGCATTAAACTCTGGAAAAAGCAAAGCTGATAAATGAGATGGTGGATGAGGTGTCATATGGTTTTGAGAGAAGGATAAAGGTACAGTATAATTAAAAGCATAGAGGGGAAAAACATGTACGGTTAGCCTGGTGAAAGTCCAGTCTATCTGCTGTGCTAGATTTCCTACTTACAAATGGCCTAGGACTATGCCTTAAAGAAAAATCACCATGGCTAGAGAGGGGGGAGAAAGGACCTATTTTCAATGGTTTTCACTTGTCTCTTCTATTTTTGGAAATTCTTCAGTTTCCTTATCACAGAACTCAATTGCATGGGCAATTTTATTCATGAGTCATCTCAGTGACTTTTGTAGAGCTATGTACCTATAAAAATATTCAAAATTTCAAACCCTGGGTATCTTACATTGTTTTATTTATTGAAGTACAACTTTATGTTTCTATTAAATGATTAACATCCTTGCTGATGCCTTATTGGTATTAAAAGATGGACGGATTTATTACATATGGATGCATAGTTCTACTACTGCAATATCTGAATTTATATGGACACAGATTCATTGGAAATATTTCAAGTAATATGTGTGTTCATATTGTGGATCACTTCAAGTTTCAGTGCCATCACATCTAAACATTTAGTCTTGGTGCATCTCTGTCAAAGACTGGATGAAATCTTGATCACAGAAAAATCAAAGAAATTCTGCTAGTTCCTTTGTCAGGGACAGGATTTCATTCACTGAATTTTCTCTGAGGGTTCACTGTATTTGACATGAAATTCCTAATTACAGTAGCTTATATAAAATATAAACATAGAAGTTTTCTATATTTTTTTCTAGAAAATGAATTATATTTAAGGAAGAATATTTTATGATAGGATCAATCCTGATTTAGTAAAACTGAAAGCAGATGATAGTAGTACAGCTATGTGAAATATCTCTGGCCTGAAGGCCATATGACATTTTCTTGATTCAAGGCTTAATGCTTAAAGTTTGGTCACAATTATTTATCCACTAAGGTTCATGAAGTTGGTCTGATTTATGACTAATTCTGGCCACTACACGGCAACTGTGGTTTCAGTTGAATTATGATTGAATATTTGTTTCAGTCTGAAGCACAGACTAAAACTCAAGGCACAAAGGGTGTCTTTTGCCTTAATTTTCAATTAATTTTTAAGCGAATTAAACATCTGACAAATAACGGGGCAGATCTATCTTTCTGTACTTAAGTCACTAGAGTTCATTAAGAGTGAATTTGACTCAACATTTCCTCATTCTCCAAAGACCTTTTCTTCGCAGCTTTATAACAAAGTGAGATTATCTAGACAAATGTGGATTTCAATCTGTATAAAACTTACAGGAACTTTATCATATGAAACCTCAGAGCTTGACATAAGTGGCATCTGGTATTCAATACAGTACCAACCTTTGAAATACTCCAGGGAAGTGCATCTTCTCTCATGTTTGTTTAGTAATTGACTATTGTAATTCCTGACATCTTAATTATTATTAAATTACTTTTTCTCACTGAAGCCATAAAGACTGTTAGAAATCCTTATTAACAGTAAAGCAATAGACACAAGTTACTGAGAGGGCATCAATGGTGTTGAAAGACAACAAATTTATTTTCCAAAAATGGGGCAATTCTGTCATTCCCGAAGGGTTAACCGAGGGCATTGCAAACAAGTGTAGATAATTTTTGAAGCTGAAACGCTTTGCCATATACTCTATTTCTGATTTTTAAAAATTGCCCTTGATTTTAAATACCCTCACTCATGTCCATTGCACTGCTCTAAATTGTGTCACCAGAGGCAGTGAACTGAAGAAGGAAAAGAGAGAAAATAGGAAAGGTGAATGAACAGTCACAGCAAGGAATAAGATGATCCAAAAAAAGACATTACTCCAAATTGCTAGTCCAGCTGAGTTGTACCTTCTGCAGACTAAGAGCAGACTGTAACTAAAAGTAAAATTGCTTTTGTAGTTCTCTCACCCTGAAAACAGTCCAAAATTATCTATACACAGCTAGGGTAAGTTGCAGACAGGGCTGGTGTCTGCAGTACACCATCTCTGAACATCCTCCTGAAGCTGTGCAATTAGCCAAAGAGTAAAGCGTGTTACAGACTTGCCCTTCAGAACCTCGATGCATTTCCTGCTTCTGGTGGAACAGACATGAGATCACTGGAAGGAAAACTCACCACGCCACAATGCTGAACCAAGACCTTTATTGTTTTGCTAGCCCTGAAGTTTCAGCTGAAATGTGGTTTATAGTGCTGTAAAATTATAGGTCAGGTAAACCTCATTGCAGCTCTTGGGTATAGCTGTCCCTCTTCATTTAAGATAGATGTAAGAAGTCATTACGCTCCTTTGCAGAAACAAGTAGCTGGAATGACTGTAGTCTCTAAACCCCAAACACAATTACATGTCTCTGTACAAAACAAAAGCTTGAAAGAGCCAGCTCAGAATGTGAATGAAGTGGGTGGAGTGGTTTTGCTGTTTTAAGCAGGAAATAAATACAAGTGAAACAAATAGGGGCTATGTATGTAGGACATAAGTAAACATGTAGAAACAGCCAATATGCAGAAGGAGCTAATGTCAAATTACTGACAAAGAACAGGTACCCAGGAGAAAACCTAGACAGGTTTTGGGCTGCTGCCTCAGACTGACATGGGTTGAATCTCTGAAGAAAATAAGCTCTTTCAATATGTGTAATTTCTGCTATGCTCAAGGAAACAGGATTATTTTAATGTTGCTTTTTAGAAACAGGACTGCACTGAAAAAAGATCAATCTCTATTAATGGTTCCTCCTTCTAGTGGGAATAGTCTATAAACCCCCAAATTTTGTCCAGCCGTTGGGCACAATAACAAGGCTGTGTGACAGTGATAAATCTCAGGTGTAAATATACATACTGTTATTAAAGTGATAAATCTCAAATATAAATATACATATTGTTATTAATTGATTTACAGAATTCCCATCTCATATTTTCAGAGGTACACCGTCCTTTAAGGTGTTCATAAGAAATATTTTTGTTTTGGGAGCTGAAACTGGTATATCTAGCTATCATTAAAATACCCCAAAGACCTGCTGAATCAAAAAGACATTCCTATACAGCAGAAAAAGGTTTTAATTCTCAACTTTTTTTCTGAAGATTTAGGTGTCTGTAACCTCTCTGACAATCCTACATCCCCTCTCCAGGAAGTCTAGGAAAAAATAAGAGAAAATGTAGGCAGGTATCTTTTGAATTTCCCCCCCAGAGCCTTGAAAAAACCTTAGAAAAGGAGAGAGCCTGCAGGGTAGTGGGCTGACAGGGGCTTGGAGCAAGCAGTGAAGGAATACTCCATTGCCTTGTTCAGGGAAATAGGATTTTGTAGTTTCTTGTAAACAAACAGGATCAGCTCAAAGAAACAGCCATACAAGAGGACAACCTGTCAAGCTTTGACCCACTGTTCAACCAAGTATGAGTACATTCCTGACTGACACAGAGCAGGAAACATTTATCTCACTTTATTTTTCCCAAAGCAAACCTTGAGGATAATCCAGATAGTGCCAGTGATTAATTTTCTCAGTGCACACATAACTGGTGACTTCATTATTAATCGGGGGTGGTGGTGGTGGGTTTCTATACCTGTAAATAAATGAAACAACTTATGTAGAAGATGCAACACACTCATGAATGAAACGTTCCCAGTGTGAAAGAATGAAACATAAATATTTAAAATGGACACCTCTGAGCTTTCATAAATCTCACAGTATCAGCAAGGACTCATAAACTCTTTAAGGTTAACACCCAAGTATGGAATGCATTCTTTTTTACTTTGGTATATAAATGTACAGCATATTGTATAATGGTCACATTAGAGCAGTTGGTCATTACTGTAAATAAGGTAAGTATAGATGTTTAAATTAAACACACACATACGAATTTTAATCGAGATCAAAAAGAGTGATCTTGAAGAAGACAACAGTGATTGCTCAATACAGAAAAAAACTTCTGGCTGTTAAAAAAGCTTGTGAATGCCACACTGGAACTGGTCAAAGGTCGAGTACTCTGTCTCCAATGTACAGTTCATCTACTTTCCTGTCCTTGGCCACTAGCAGATGGTTAAAGAATACAAAGAGTGGTCCTTTCAGAAGAACGGCATCCTACCTTCTGGCAATAAACAGTGTAAAGGTTTTATGAAACAGAGGTTCTGTACTGACTTGTCATGTTTAATAGCCACTGATGGATGAATGAAGAAAGAACAACATAAGCAATGATTTAACACTTACTGAAAAGGAACAGTGGCAGCTACTGAATCTTCAGTGCCATTACATGCAGCACCCTGGGTTTTCCTCAGAGGTCTCCTATCTAATTACTCACTAAGTTCGACCTGCTTAGCTCGTGAGATCTGACAAAATCACAGCCTGAGGTGGAGCAGCTGGGATTTAACTTTTATTTATAAAAATTAGGAGTTTTTTTTCTTTCCATTTTTTTCCAGCTCTTCACTGTTAAAGTCACATAACACCCTACATATGCACATACAAACACATAAAGAGTAAAAGCAAGGCACAACAGTCAGTGAAGTTACTTGCTATAGAAATAGCAGTGCTGGCATTAGCACTTCAAAGGGAAAAGCTATTTTAAAATTTAACTGCCTGGCAGATGCAGCAGATACAGAAGAGGAACCAAAAAGAAGTAAGGAGGGAGGGAGAGTAGGAAGAGGAGAAAATGAGTGGGGAGGGATAGGAAAGCAGATGAACTGTACATTAATTCAAGGTAAAAATAGCCAAACTCTGTGTACTGGCAGTGAAATGTTGGCAACGTGGAACCCAGTAGCAAAATTCCCATTGACTTCAGGGAAATCTATCTTTCACTCTGCATCAATAGTTCTACTCTTATGTACTACAGTGTGTCAACACAATTCCTCAATGTATTTTCCTTTTAGTACATAGTTGCCAATCATTTATTCTATAGTAATTCTACAAATACTGTGAAGCCAAGAAGGAAACTGATGCTCCCTACTATTTTCAGTACCAGATTGGAAAATCAGCACAGAAACCTCTCAGTTTTTATGGCATAAATTGTTATTCGCACTGATGGTATTATACAAACCATAAATAGCCGTTCATGATATATTAAACTTCTGTATTTTGAAGCAATTGTTATAGAGTTTCAGCCCCCTGATTCCTGGGATTTGTTGTCATCTACTACACTGCTGAACTCCAGATGCAATAACAATTTCAAAGGGAGAGATTTAAAACAGTATGTTCAGTCTGTAATGCAAGATATATGGAATGGTTAGCCAGTCTACATAGTTGCATAACTGATTATTCTTCAGGCTGAAAAAATATTCATGGAAAAGTATTTTATATACAGTCTGTCTGATTGCTGTGGTAACACTGAATAACCTTAGCTGGCTCATTAAATCCATCTATGATAGAATTTTTTTTTTTGTTGTTCTTTGCCAATAGTACTAATAATCATGGAGATAAGTCATTAGACTATTACAACTTTGTAATTTACTCTTAGATCTGTTCTGAACAGAGTTCAGATAGCATGGTTAAAAAGTTACTATCCCTGCCACTGTTGTTCCAGAAGCTTGTTCAGGTAAAGTGCATTACAGCAAATATGAGGAAAAATCACCCATGTCAAAATAATTTACGGGGCAACCTTTGCCTTGATATCAACAGTCCATTTTGTAAGGACTGCATGATATCATTTCACATGAAGCTTTGAAGGAAGGGAGATGTGTTCTTCTCAGTGCTCCTAAAACAACTATGGCAGATGCATGCACTTTTACAGTGGGGAATCAAACTCCATGAATCAGGTAAAGTTTTCTGAGTAGCATACGGGAAGCGAATTCAAGCTCATAGCTCCAAATGCATCTACCTTGTGGAGAAGCTCGGAATGGAGGAAATGGCAAAGGGTGACTCATGAACTTATGGGATCATAGTTGAAGGACTGTACTTGGCCCTTTATAAGGATTGTAAAAAGATGATGGAACTTTGCGACTTAACTGAAGAAGGCACAATTCCAGTTTAGGCTTTTTTTGGCAAATTATTTTCTCTCTTTTTCATAAGCAGGAAAATGAGAACAAAGTACTCTGTTAAGAAATAAGAAATACCTTACCAGTTTTGTTTGTTTGATTGTTTGCTTTCCTGAAAGTTGCATTTAAGCTTAGCTTTGTTCACATAGGTGCTCAGAAAATGTTAGATGGGGATTTTATTTATCCAGACATTATGGAATGGTCATTATCCTCTTATCAGGATGAAAACTCATTATGATACAAAAGATGACAGTAAAAGATACAGAAGAGACTAATGCAAAGAACAGGGTAAATCCACTGTTTTCAAAGGAAAATGTGAAGTCTTACCGATCAGCCAAGTGAAACAGAGACTGATAGATGATTATGTTAACAATAATCATATCCCATACCTTTATCTTATTCACTCCATCTTTTACATGTTTTCTCCTGCTTACTTTTCCAAATCTGTAAAGTTCAGGCCATTTAAAGTTCCTTTATCTCTATGGTTGGGTTGACAGTTATTTAATTAAATTTTAAAAAATCAGCGGTTTTGCTCCATGGCCTAAAATGTTGAAGTCCTTGGCTGAAAAAAAGGCTTGGTAGCAGATAAGTCTCAAGGAAAAAAACTTTTAAAAGGAAACGCCCAGGGTTAAAAGTAAAGAACTGTATCTAAAATGCAAATTATTTAATTCAATGTATTAAAAAACATTTGGCCTTCATTTTCACACACGTAGCTATAATTATTCTGGGTTAAATGAATCTGAGGAAATGTGGAAGGTTCTAAACATAAAATTACAAAAAAAATAGTACTTGTATTACTTCTAAGTGAGATAGTTACACTTTGCTCAGCTCCCAAACTACTTTATAGGCTGACTCCATTTTATAGTTGCCTGGAGACTGAATCTGCTACAGCTTCCTTAATACATTGCAGATTTCAAAATTAAGAGTCTCAGCTCCTTGAAGTCCTGCTTTCCAGTTGAAAACATTTTCAGCTGTTTACACATGCATCATGAAACGAACCTCTCACATCTGTGCCTACATTTGTAGAAGTCAATTGAGACTTTGCCATTGACCCATGACAGGAAGTTGAAAACATTTGACTGAATTGTTTAAGATTTGCATCACAAAATCAAGATGGATATCTCTTCATTTGAGGCAAACTGTTCTTTCCTGAAACAGCCTAACTACAAAATATCAGAAAAGAGGTGAACAAGGAAATAAACAGCTTTTTATAGGTGGGGAATTGTGGAAATGACAGTAGTTAAAACAAAAAAGAGTAGGCCTTGACTTCATTCGTTTTTTGATATTTGGTCTCTTGGCAATAGCTTTTGGTATTTCACTTAGATTTTTTCCTTTATATATGTATATGTATTAATTGGGTCACTTTAGCACATCAGAGCACTATGGGATATTTTAACTAAATAGAATCCACTTCTCTTGGGGTCTAACTCATCAAAGAAGCTTACTCAGTAATGATTTTAGTCTTTAAAATAACAGGTTGACATCAAAAGAGCGACTTACCATATTTGTCAAAAAAAGAAATCACCTAAACCAAGAAAATAATAGTATCTGTATTTTGATGTTAATTATCTCTTTTGTTGTGGATTCTGCTCTCAAACAATAAACCTAATCTTCTATTGAGCAACCGTGCCTTCAGTTTGGGATACATAACTCATGTCACAGTCAATTCATTCACAGCTGTGCCTGTAACAGTGGAGACCTGCTTAATTAGACCTCCCTCTCAAAAACCCAAAGAATAATTGTATTCCTGTGGTTTTAGGTACCACATAATGTTCTGAGAACAAAACAAAAGGCATATGAGCAAAATAAACCCTCTGCTCTTAAGACATAATGCTTCATAGCAAAGGCTACCATGCAGGTTAACACAGAAAAGAATGGATCTGTTTACTCAAGTAGAGATAATAAGAAAGATTTAAAAATGTGCCTTCAATTTTGACATGTCCAACCTATGCAAAACTGGGGCCCGGTTCTTCAGTACTTTGTGCTTTCAAAATCAAGCTGATGTTGATGTGGTAACTGTAGGTACTCGTCCCCTAAAAATATTCTTACACTAAGGATAAGCATATACTAAATATAAGTATAATATTCTAATATTAAGTGTCTAGTGTTTGAGACATCAAAACCAGAGGCACCTTGTCAAAATTTTCTTTGGTACAGCAAACCTCTTCTCGTGAACTCTCTTTATGTAATCTGGGTCTTCTGGTGCCATTATACAAGCAAGATATAACAAGCACAAAAAAAACCCCAACACCCAAACCTCCTGAAAATTGTCTTCAGTCATTTATCTAGCTCAATTTTGCTGGTTTTAAATAAAATGTTCTTTTTAACTTTTTTGAGTTTTTTGAGTTTGCTTCCAAAAAACAGTTCCCACACTCTTACTCAGATCAATCCTCCATAGAAAGCATTCTGGAGAGTCCAAAATGTATGTGCAGTCAGTTGTCATTGGGGATCCAAGATTGTCACTGGAGATCAAAGCTGGTTTGGGGAACAGAATGGTGGTGCATCCTTAGGAACTGTAGTGAAGGTTTATGTTATAGCATTCTTTTAAACAGTAATTGTTCTAAAATAATTTCAAAGCAAGCCAACAAAAATCTACAAGTGTTCTTGTAGAGTATCTTTTATTCATCAGATCTGCCACTAATGGCAATGATAGCTTTGCATGTACGGCATTTGTTATCTATTTGTTAATATAGATGTTTTAACTTTATTAAACATAAAAAACATACATACAAGAAGTAAAGTCTAATTTTAGGTTTTTTTTTCCTCTGGATGCTTGAGAGTTTTGGAATGCAGCATTGTCCTATGTATCCGGAGGACTCTGTATGAAAAACCTCCAGCAAGGGAAGTAGAAATCTTCTGATTAGAACTGACTAAAAGACTGAGTCCAGGCCTACTGAATGACACACTAAATCAGATGATGTTGATAGAGGTTATATCTATACCATATTTTACCACTGGATGCAACTTCAGCCTGCCTACGTTTTGAGCTGATTAGAGGAAATCGTCTTCAAAACAGAAGCCATGGATTGCTGTGATATAGGGTGTTGTAGCAATGCTTAGTGTTGTGCTACTGAAGCTACATCGCTGCTGGATGGCTCATATTTAGTGAGAACTGGCTCATGTTGCTTCAGAAAATGGGCAGGCAGAAATCATGTTTGCCTTTAAAAGCTCATGTAAATATACCTAACAGTGGAAGAACTAACCTCAGAATTTTTGCTGAATATGACCAAAGCTTATTTTTCTTATTATGTTTTTTAAAATTATTATTATATACCTTATTTTTCTATCTATCTGCTGTGGAAGCAGGCATCGAAGTTGAAAGTAAATATATTCACATGGCATTTTGGGCAAGTTCTAATTTGGGTCATATTGCTCAATTTATTCACAGATGTTAATTTCATGATGTATGCAAAGCGATGATGTAAAGCAATACTTAGATACTTAAAATAGAATTTTTTAAAAAATAGATTCTGCTCCCCCCCCCCCCCCAAATCAGCCAAGGATAAAGTGATAGTTTTCTTTGATATGATACATAATTTATGATGCCAAGCATATATGCCACCTGTTGACTGTTGAAAATGACTAGAAATATGACATTTTCAGGAATGTAATAGCAATTAGAATATTACTAAAATGAATTGAATGCAATGGGCAATTATGGTAATTATGTAGATAATCACAGAAAACAAGGTATACTGAAGATGTATTGGTTATTTGGTTTACGTCTTTAAAACCTGCATAATTTGCAAGAACTCTTTTGTCTATTTAGAGAACGTGAAGGAACATTTTATCACTGTGATTCTCAATACGTATTTTATAACTGTGTTTCAAATGTGTTTGAGCATGAAGGAAAAAAGGAGGTATTTCCAAATATCTGCACCCCAGGTCTTTCTTATAAATGAATGTCTCTAACTTCATTGCTTCCTCATAAGTGCAGTATCTTTCAATAGTACAGAATACGATCTATGGGACTGCAATTCACATACATAGGACAAAAAGAACCAAGATATGGGATGCTGGAGTGAAGCATCTAAGCCACATGCACAAGGCCACTAAGTCATGACAGAAATTGCTTCTTGTTAGTGGGAACACCATGGCTACTTCTGGAGTAAGTGGCCTATCAATAATAGATTAATGGTCTTGAGCTTCCACATCCCACTAGCAGCTGTATTGTATCGCATGCTTGAATTCCCAAGAAAACAAGATCTGATTCTGGTTAGAGTTACTGTGTGGGTGTAGAGATGTTTGGATCCAAGGTACTAGGGCAGGTACATAGCTAACAAGGATGTATCTCAAACCCTGAACAATCAGTGAAGTTCTACACTGGAAAACCTTTCATTTCTTTTCAAACATTAACACATTAATAACATCTGTGGTGAACTAAATGGCTGAAATCCTATTCTCATTTCAGAGAATGATAAAATTCCCCTTGAATATGCCAGGAAACACTGGGTACAAGTACTGAGCTGTACATTCTGCTGAAGCACACTGACACCTCTTACCTGTTGTTAAGGCTTTGACTGATTTTTATTGAGTAAACAACTGAAGTGACTCAACATTTATAGAAGACAGAGCATGTGAACAAGGTTTATTTCTTATTTTGGCTAGAAATCCATGTGGCCTTACAAAGGACATTTATCCTATCTGGCCCTCACTGGCATAATCCCTAAATAAGATTTTCTTCATCACTCTTGTCTCCCTAAAGTATCATCTCGTCATGGCACGCAACATTTCATACTGTGCAATTGCACAGCCTCCAACACAACAGAAATGGGCCTCCCAGGCACTGAGGTCCTGAAAATTTACATTCCACTTTAAGCATGCGGAGGTATGGATTAAAAAAAAAAATAAATTAAAATGTAGGCTTAAACAGTTATGCACATGTACTCCATATATTTTTCATAACATTGTTGCTTTCTAAATTTGTAATAACCTTACAGTAACTCCCTCTTATGCATTTTTGATGTGAAACAATACCTCTAATAGAATAGTTGAAATGAACTGTGGTAAATCCCTTTTAGGTATTTTTCCATTTTGCAAAGTGACCAGAAGTTGCAAACTACCGATTAGGTTCATTTAGATGAGAAGAGTTTACACCTCAAGGCAAAAATAAACAGTCCTAAAGTTTAGGGGAAAGAAGGAGAGATTTTAAATTTCTTTGTTTCCATTTCTATCCTTGTGATTCAGCTAACTAAAACATTCAAGTTCCAAGGCTGTCCTTTAATCTGGGGGTTTTTTTTTAAGACTCCTAGGATCTCTGGGAGGGATCTCTACAAAGAAACCTTGCTGATTCTTCAAGGACAGCTTCAAGAACTCAGAGTTCTCAAATATTGGCCACACTATTCTGTGGTCAAGAACCACAAGGAGGAGCCCTGCTTACAAGCCAAGTTCCTCTTTATGATGGTCTACCCCTGTAGTAACACCTCATTGTCAGTCCCCTTTTCTGGAACTGCTGGTGTCAGGAAACACTTTCCCTGTCTTCCCTTTTTTCCTGGCTTGAGTATCTTGTCAAACTCTAGTTTTTACAGCTACGTTGGCAAGGTAGCACCTTGGGCCTAATAATGATGAAGGAAGTGAGATAGAGGTTCATGAAGAAGTCCAAGAAAATCCCAAGTAACTTTTATGATGTATCATGTCAAAGCTCTGTTCATATGAAGTTTCAGGAATCTGTCACAAAGTACTCAACCTCAGCAGGCTTTGATGTACATTCAGACATCATCTTGGCACAAAAACTTACAGTGAAATAGAACTTCCTTGCAGCAATTATTTTCTGCTTTGTAGAAACAACACCTCAAAAAGACTCCCAAGAGTGAGCTGATGATTGTGTGGCCTTTTTCTTGTTAAAGTCAGAGTCTTAACATTTTAAAGTTTTTAATAAGCATTTTAGTACAGTTTGCTAGCATAGAAGCTGCTCATTATGAGCTAATTGTTTCAAAGAGTTGCTGAAAGTGCTTAAATGTTAAATACATGCTACTGTAAGCAAATATTCACAAGTCTTTCAAAACAGATGTTTCAGAAATGGTAGGCTGTCTGCTCATGGTAGCAGTACACAAAGGACATGAAGAAGTGGGATTTAATAATAAATATGCTCACAACTACATGGATGCTAATCCACAATGTTTCTTTTATTTTAAATTTTCAATTAAATGCATAAGGCAGCAATAACCCTAATAGTTTTTATAAGGCCAAGTTCACTACAGACACCAGTATTTCCTGGCTTTCACCTGTTCTCCCATTCACCTCTCTGCAGCTTTCTTACCCACTCTCTCATGCCTCAGCAGGGGCTTCCCAGCACCAACACCCACTCACATCCCTTGTTTTCTTCTGCCAGCTAGCGCTCTGCATATTGTCAGTCTTTGTGCACACACACATTTTTTTTTCCTTTTCTGTTATTATTCATTTGGGAGATAATAATTTTGGTGTCAGGATATCTTAAACTCTATAAGCCAGAGTAGCAAGGTTGGATAGGAAGACATTAAGGGTACCACCCATTACAGACAACTGCAGAAATACTAAGGCTGAGATTCTGCCAAACACATGGTAAAAGCTCCATTCTCCTCTCTTTCGTCTTTTGTTGTTGTTTTTCCTGATATGTCCCCAAATCAATAGCATTTAGTTGATTGATTCCTAGAATATTGCCTGGTATTGACTGGCCAGGACATTCAGCAGATACTGCATTACAGACAGACAGATGTTATCACATTGTTAATCTGGCCTTACAAACTTTAAGAACTGGTATTTTTTACTATCCTATTTTTACTTTTTATTCTTGTAGTTTTCAGTTGTTTTTTTTTTTTTTTGTGGTACCTTGTTTACAGCCAGTTTTCTTTGGCAATCTGATATCTGAACACCATATGATTTTATTTATGGTGGATACATTTGCTAGTATTTAAATATTGAACACAAGATTGAAACAGAACTAATTGCTGTAGTTCAAATCTACTGTTAATTTGTATCACAAAGTTCCAAGAGAGTACATACAGCACTACAGCGTTATACTTAGCCTGAGCTTATTTTTCCACTTGTTGAACTGGAGTGTTTTTTGGGGGGTTTTTTGGTTGTTTTTTTGTTTGTTGTTTGTTTTTTTTGGTTTTTTTTTTTTTTTTTTTTACAGATGATTTCTTTATCCATCTCTCTTCCCTCAGAAAGTCTCTCAGCCTTTTACTATAGTGGAGCTAAAAAGATTCTTCTGCTTTGGTTCCAAGAGTGAATTAGAAGAGCGGCTCTGCACAGACAAGCAAAACCTGACATCCAGTCTCTCTTAGCTACGTTTTTCTGTACTTCTACATTTTAACCATTACTACTCATTTATGGTAAACTGCTGTGGCTTTCGATATACCCAGAGCTTCTTAGCTTGCCTCCACAAATTTCTCATGACCCTCTACTGTTCACAACTGTGCCCCTCCCCTCTTTCTATTATTATACCTTTTCTTTTCATTGTGAACCACACACAAACTGTGTGAGAAGCTCAAAATAAGAAATGGAGTTTGCTGAATCAGCAGGTGCCTTGAAAAATGTCACTGAAAAATACTTTGCTGCTAGGGCAACAAAGAAGGAAAAAGTTTCTTGCCCAAATGTCCAAATTACACTCTAGGCTCCTTGTAATATGAGTACATTCATGCACTAGTTTTCTTTGTTTAACATTTGTATTGAAGTATACCTTGATTAAATATCCCTTCAGTTAACTCTGATATCTCTAGATGATGGGACTGAACTGTTACAGCTTATTCCTGTATTTGATGATTTGTCTGCTGTAAACAGGGTATGCCAGCATATTTACAATGACTAACCTGCTTGGTTAGAGTCAGTAGAGAAGCTGCAGAATGTCTGAGCAATCTTTTGCAAGCAGAACTTCACTCACCACCATGGCACAGGGACTCCTTTTTTTTTTTTTAATTTGAAAATACCTATGTTCAAAGCAGAGTTTGAATGGCAGAGCTGAATCAGAAAGGCCAGTCATTTTCTCCCCATGGGCCTTGCTCCATTAGGAAGCTATGAGAGTAGGCGAAGATTTCAGTGTCTGCAGAACTGAACTCTTAAAACTTTTTATCATTTTATAGAAACACTGTTGAAGTTAAAGAAAATATTCTCTAATAGTTAGCTTGCTTCAGCAACCTGATCTGCCACAAGAGGGCAGAGGCTTATGTCACTCAGCTTCATCTACTGTCACATAAGAATGTCAGGGATCTTTAATGGGGAAATTTATCATGGTTTAAATACCAGGGAGCAAAATGAAATTCCATTAACTATTTTTAAATGGCTTTAGGCTAAAAAGCCAAATGCAGCAACACAACTCTGTCATCTCTACTGCAATGAATACAGCTGCCGAAGTTTGTTTATAAGGCTTTCATTACTATGCAATTATGCAAAATGGGGGCTATATAGAAAAATAATGTGTATGGAGCAAGGCTTTGTTAGTTTGAAACATGTGTCAACCCAAGATACTGAAAATTTTATGTAAATAGGGTCAATTGTTTCACTGCAATAAATGGAGTAGGAAGGTATTAAGAATCCAAAACTACTATGCCAATTTTATGGCAACTCACACTTTGGGTGTAAACTACTTCATACCCCCTTTCTCTTTGTTCTAATTTTTTCTTTTTAAATCTAAAGATAGACACAGAATGGTTTAAATTATCTGCATTTGATTAGCAAATGCCTCACAGTGAAATAAACTTATTAAGACATTTAGCAAGCTATACTCAGTACTTCACATATGTATGCTCCCCTCAATTATCTCTTGCACTTTACTGGAAAAAGAATAATGACTGGAGTTTGTATCCCTAAATCAGCAAAAAAGATGAGAAAATATTTATCTGAAACTTGATCTAGTCTTAAACGATGTTCCAGAGTTTTTGTCAGTAAGGAGTTTGAAAAATGCTAGTTTAACAATACAGTTTAGCTGGCAAACATGAGTGAATTGACTGCTATAGGTGTAAATAGGCCTTCCTTTAGAAGAGACAGTATTAGAAACAATGGGTACATGATGCTCTGATTTGCTGTCATTACAACACAATGCTGTGACTTGTGGCTGATGGGGCGGTAGCAAAACTCAAACCAATACAATAACATGTCATACTTACATTCTGCACTGGTACAATGTTTTTGATGAAAAATGAGGAAATGAAAAAATCAAGCTCACTGTTTCCCCACTGGGGTAATTTCCATTGTCTACTCTGGCTTTGACCACATCAAAACTTGTTATAAATGGAAGTTGATGGAACTATGACTTAATGATTTGTGGGTTCAGATTCCCCCACCCCCCCTTTTTGCCGTTGCTTCATGAAAGAACAAAGTAATGCAGAATATTTTCTCAGCATAGCAGCTTGTATACCTTGCTTATAATTATATTTGTATTAAAAAAATATTCCATAGTTTATCAGCTGATTTAACTACTGAAATGAAACCTTCAATATCGGTAAGTGATGCATTTGTCATTAGCACACATAGCTTAAAAAGAGCAGGAATTTCCTTTTCCTCTTACAGATATTGCAGCTGTAAAGCAAGAGCAGTTCTTGCCTGTCAGTTTTTTTGCTAAGTATAAGCTTAGTAAAAGACTACGCCACAGAAGCAAGCAAGAGAGGAAAAGTTAATGCTTTTTGCAATTTAATTAAAGTATATTCTAACAAAGTACAGATTTCTGTATAGTAAGATTGCTACCACATCCTTTCTCCAATGCCTTCTTAAAGATACTGTTGGACACAATTGGTGGGAGGAAATACAGCACAAATCCTTGCACATTTACAAGCTCACAAAACTGATGGTGATGATTGTAATTATCAAGGACAGCATGAAGGAGGTAGTTACAAAGTTCCATTCAGATAACTGAGTTAGCACATTGCTCTGTCAAAAATGAAAATCTACCCATAAGAGGCGAAAAAACCCCACAACAGCCTTTTCTCTACCTTAAAGAATTTGGAAAAAAGTTAGAAATACCCCATATTTTTCTTCTTAGGTAAGGAGATTTCATATTACAGAAGCGGAAATGTATTAATTTCAAAAGATTTTAGGTGAGAATTCTGTTGCACAATTCCATGGCCACTTACTACTCACCATGGCCTTTAGATTATACCTTGGAATCTCTTGTCCTATACCATTGATAAAATGGCTCGAGAAAGTACTCTCTATTAAAGCTGCTGGGGACTTTAAAAAGTGGGGGTTCGTGCTTTTGTGATTGGAAAAACAGACTAGTCAGCCATCTGGGAACTTGGATAACCCACAGTCCCTGGCTCTGCAACTGCCCACAGGCTGCTAAGGAGCCAGTGAGGTCAGGTGAGCTGTTGAGAAACTAAACAGGATTTTGTCAGAAACCTGTCTGGTTTCGTTCAAAAGATCGATCACAATTAGCACATTTCCATTTTTCCCTGACAAACCAATACTGCCTGATGGAAATGTTCCATCAGAAATTTTCCAACCAGGCCTAGTCTCTGTTATAAATTAACCTGTGACAGCACTGACATGGTTAATGCAGCAGGGACAACAATCAAAGGACTGATTCCAGCTTATTCTCCCATTCTTAGACTAGGCCTTGGACAACTGTTACTACCACATCAGCTATATTATCACAGTTGATCTGACTTATTCCCAGCACTTGCAAGAATACTAGTACCTGAAGGACCATTTTGGGGGGAACAACAAATGTAGTAATAAATGGTGACCAAACAGCTTCCTTAAACTTAGGATGAAAAGAAAGGGACAAAGTATTTCTACATTAGGCAGCAGCAAAAACTTAGGTGGCTGATTCCAAGAGGATGATGCAGGGAGTAAAAGTTAGGTACCCAGGTTCCCTCAGTAGTAAATACAGACAGACAAGAAACTCAGTAGGCTGGCCCACAAAACCCCTTTTGTGCACAGGAGGGGTATTCAATTCCAGCCAATAAACCACTGTGAGCATAGCAATGAGCCTAAAACCTCACCAAATGTACCACTGGCAGTGTGGCATATTAAGGACCTCTATGCACGTGGGCTCTACAGACTGGAATAATTTTCTGAAGACAGGCACTTAATTAGTCAGGACTCACTTTTTCTGGAACTTAGCTGGCTGATGATACCTGCCTTTTTCAAAACAACTCACCAATTAGGCTGATCTCTTCAAAAGCATAAACACTGTGGTTTTATTCTCCTTAGCTTGTGCAAATTCAAGTCTATGGCTCCCACTTCCCAAGTGTACATCCCAGCCACCAGAGTGTGGGAATGCTACTTAAAGCAATCACAGAAATCAGGCCCAGTATATGTTAGTTTTGGATTAGAATACATCAGGAACTCTATTTGCATAGTTTGCAAAAATAAAATGGTACAATAGACACCTTAAGCTCTTCAGTCAGTCTTTTTCCAATGTCAGGAGATGGTACATTTTGCTGAGTTAAAATCAATTGTAAATTCCCACAGATTTCAACAGAGACAGGTTATCACTGCAAAACAGTAAGACCAAAGACAAAGAAATGATATGATGTATTTTCCTTTTATAACTGGATTAATTTGTACTTTATTCATATTTTTAAATGTCATTTTTATATCTAGAAGGTCAGCTATCATTCCTGTACCCTTTGAATAAGACAGCTGTGAAGGGGACTGATTAAAAAAAAACGTTGTCATTTTAATGAAGTTTCTATTCTCGATTGGTTTTCTCCAAGCATCTTGCACATACATAATATCTTATAGCGAGGCCTGACTCCTAGCCATTACAGAAATATAGAAGACATCCATAACCCTTCACAACAATGTAAAAGACATCTTTCTGCTGAATAAAGTCTGCCAGTTTTATTAATCTTTTTGCCACTTAATATGCCTTTATATTAGATATCTACTCCTCACACTGCTCTCTTCAGACATTCTAATTTCTCTGAACCATTTTAAAAAACCTAAACTGGAAAATTCCTTCCTCAAAGATTTAGTATTGGCAAAGCTGTAAACAGCAAAGAAGGATCTGAAAGGACTCACCTGTTGCAAATTTAGGACAGTACCACAGCAATTAGAACATCACAGTGAACTATGAAAGAAAGTGCTGAAAAAAATTAAATTGCTCTGAACCAGTGATTTAAATGAGAGTCAAATTAAACTCACAAGATAGATTTGGCCAAAATCGTTGTTAGGAAAGGACAAAAATGTGATTAGTAGAGGTATATCTGTGATTACCCTACATTCACATTTTCAAAAATATTTAAGTGACATTGGCAATTAATGGTATGATAAGAAAATCACAAGTGGCTCAGTTAAAGAAACTAAGCAAGCTATTACCCTTTCTCAGGTAAGATGCAGGAAATAACAGTGTGACCACTCCTCATTGGTTTCACTGCAAGGTGAAATGGGTTCACTTAAACTTTAAGCAAGCCTTTTCAAATCTCCATTGAAAGGGTATGGAAAACACAGACTTCATTGCTGAATCTCAGCTGAGCCACCAATAATTCCCACCAAAGGGAGTGAGTGAGAAGTTTTAAAACTGCAACACTTGTACCATTTCTGTTCATCAAGCAAAGCCCTAAACTCCTGTTTAAAAAAAGACCTTGAGATATCTATAGCACACAGTGAAAAACTATGTAAAGACGTCTGAAGTAGTCCTTAACAGCTCACTTTTTTACTGGAAGCTGCATGTCACCGCAGTGCCCTGCTGGCTACAGTCATACGGTTGCACTGATCTTCCACAACATATAGGCTCTGAAATCTCATAGATAACCTGTGTCTGCAATGGCTGCAATCTTGCTTTTGCAAGGGGGTCTACAATTGACCAATATGAGCTAAAGAGTGGTCAGAGTTGACTGAGGCTGGAAACGTCAGAGAACATTCTCCCCCAGTACTTCTGGATAGCTCTCTCCGTTTGCTGCTTCTCCTGCAGTCCTGGGCTGCAATACAAAAATCCTCCCCTTTAGGATCCAACCTGAAAAACCAAAACATGCAGACACCAGTTACGTCTTGTGTAAGTGTGCCATGGATTTTAGACCAGACAGGTGATATTTCTTCAATCTTAGAACTATCTGATTCTAAACTGATATCAAAGATGTACAATTTACAAATACTGCTGTGAGCAAACATATTCTGTCTCTGTCTCACTAAAACTAACTATGCCAGTATTACAATTTAGTTCATTTGAAAATATTTAACTCAAGTAGTGTTAGAGAACTCAAATCAGTATTCTTATACACATAAATGTAAGAATTTTCAGTAATCAATTGAATTAATAAAGTGTAAAATATTGTCTAGTGCAGAGCTTCTCTTTAAGGGAAGTGGTGATTTTAGACATTGTTTGCTATATCACAGTAAACTGAAACAGTTGAAATTATTTAATTTTGACAAGATCCGTTCAAAGCAGCTAGGTCAGTGCTCTTGCAAGTTCTGACCAGATATAATTTTCACCCTTTCTCATCATGCTGTTAGTTCTACTGAGTGGACTGTATTTTTACTCTTCTATGTTGAATTAATTTTAACAATGAATTTCAGGGTTGTTGTCTTAACTCTTTCATGGATTCATAACATAAACATTTCAACCTGTTGTACTAAACGATTTTTTTTTTAATTGGATGCACTGAACTATTTCAATAACTGCTCCTTTGTGAGGCACTATGAAAACTATATATTAATTAGCACAGCTCACATTTCACCAAGGACATTGTTTTTTCCATTTGTGGTAGTATGATCGATGTCCTCAATAAACATCATTTAAATGCAGACTAAAATTAAGGCAAAATAAGCTATTTAAACCCATACTCTTTTGTGTAATAGCATAGAAACCTAAACAACTAGAACAATCATTGAGAAACATTTTAAAGATTTTTCAGACTTGATCTTACCTAACTTACGGGAACATTTTCAAAAGAAAATATATCTGATGTGTTAATTAAAGTTCAATACAGGCAGAAGAAGTTACTTTCTGTAGCTGGAATAGATTTAATTTCAAAAGATATCAATAGAAATAACACAAGAATGAGGTATCAATGGCTAGCACATCGAGCAATTTAGAGAGCATTGAGAGGATTCAAAGTACTTTCCACTTTCAAGAACTTTTAGAACTAAAAATTAACCAGAAATATAATTTGATCAATATTCTTCAAACTTACATAAACAAAGGTTCTTGCCTGAGAATAATAAAAAATCGTTGATGTTCAAAATACTACTGCTTTTAAACATCGGATCAAGTGAGCAATTTGAGATTGCAATACAACTCCAGTTATAAATCCTTAATTTACAAGACTTTCCCTTCGAAACCTGGGAAATACTGATCTATTACAGCTTTGAGTTTTGGGCATTAGGAGTCTGTGCTGCAATGCTATGATCTAATTTTTTTTAAAGAATCAATCATAATGCTATAGACCAACAGTGAAAATAATTTTACTGAGAACAGAAGGTAGTTGGGAGATCCTATGAAACATTAAAAGATGATAATTATATGGCAAATGTCACAAAGACACAATAAAAGCAAGACATAAGAGATTTCACCCATCACTGAATTAATTAAAAAACCCCACAAAACCAATGAATCATTACTACAATGTCTATGCAGTACAGTTCAGAGGGTTATGTTTCAGCAGCATGTGCACTTGTCACCCTCATTATAAATCTCCTTGTAAGGATATGACATTCATTTAAGGTTACTATGCTTGTGTTCCTAATTACAGAAATTCACATTTTCGTTCACAGTGTAATATGAGCTTTTAGCTTTCTAGAGTTATTACAAGCAAAGAGAAAAATTTGTTGATAGTGCCTGAACTCTGACGGTAGTTGAGGCCATAGTATCCCTAATTTTAGAAATAAAGATATACAGGAGTGATTTTATCAAAGCAAATTCACCATGAATGAATAAACTTGGACAAAATCTATATTGTCCTGGAAGATTTAAGAATAATTTACTTCTGTGCAAAGTCAGTGTAATGCATGATCAAAAGACAAGTTTCAATATTCCACGGGGCATCTGTGATTTTAGACTATGCCTGACAATAGACACTCATGCTCAGTGAACTATGTTACTGCATTTAGCATATAGTTAAGTATATACATAGTAGCCTGTGTTTTAAAAAACAGCATAATCACGACTGTGTGCTGCTTCACTCAGTGTACTTAGCTTGGCTGAGGACAGTAATAATGCTGCCTTCTTCCTGGAATATAAATGATATTTAAGGGACTTCTACCACCTATGATTACTGGTTCAGAACAAGAACAGATATATCTACACAGCCTTGCTTTGTGTTGTGTGGCTCATCCAAAATTACTCAGCCATTTATACATTGCCAAGAAAGCAGTTTTCTACTGACCACCATAAACCCCAATGTGGAATGCTGCTTTACAGAATTAAAATAAAACACAATTTAATAGAAGCTATACGAACACCTCAGGGACACCCCACCCCACTTCCCTACCCCCCCAACCACCCCCCAAAAAAAACCAACCACCACCCCCCCACCAAAAAACCCCAAACCAAACCAAAACCACAACAACAAAACCCAAACCGCAACAGGGCATCATATTTTAGAGGAGAAAGCAATGGGAACAAAAGCTGGCTAATATATTACCTCACACTTGGGCTTTCTGCACATTCGCTTAACAACTGTGATTTCTGCTATATTATATGTATTATAGGATTTGTAATATCCTGACAACTCAGTCTTCAAAACTCTCTGTGCCTCTTGCTCTAAGAATTCTAGCCAATTCTTATAAAGTTCAGTTTTCTTACAGAAAACAAAAGTTACTGAATTATCCCAGCTACTTTGACAGTGCTTTGTCAGCCCAGCTTCATTATCAAAAGTCCACAGACCTGCTGTGAGTGCCCACGAAGGAGTTGGGGCAAGGATCCTAGGTCTGCCTAAACTCCATATAGGAAAAGACCCCAAATCATCTAAGTCATCCTATTCTCCTGATCTTTGACTAGACCAGCCTCTAGCACAAAGCTGCTTGAAAATTTATTCCCTAGTCTCACCACCAGCTGGGGATTGCCAGAACAGTTATATTCAAGCCCCCATGGCAGGGGGATTGGAACTATATGATCTTTGAGATCCTTCCAACCCAAACCATTCTATGATTCTATGATCTCCAACACCTCTTAGCAAAATTTTGGTCAACCAAGGATATGACCTGTTAGTTCAGCTCTCCAATTCTTTGCTGCTGCCAGAGCAATGCAAAAGGTACAGAATCAATCCCGTTCTTTTCTTGGAGCTAGTTTCTTCTATGAATGCTTCCAGGAATAATCAGAAAACTGGTCATTCAGGAGATTCTGTTAAACCAGTGGGAGATGGATGGAGAGCAAATGGTTAGTCCTGTAACTTCCAAATTACATGTAGCCTGTTTTGGAACAATGAGCGGCCAGAGGCTTCATCCAGCATCTCAACTTCCTATTTAATCTTCTTTGATTCAGTTAAAAGTGATCAGGGAAGAAAATATAAGTGAACTCTGTTCTCTCCCTCCAGCATCTTTTTTCTCCCTTCACAGGCTAAAGACCCAGCTCCAGCAAATAAGTAGAAATTTTCACTTTTTTGCTCCCCAAAATGCTCCCCAATGAAAGTGCAAATGGGATTAAAAAAATTAGTTCAGATTAAATATAACATTCATAAATAATCCAAACCCAGCTCTATATAAAATATTATGTCGCACTACTTTTGCCATTCATATAACATAGTCATTGATGTTTTCACTCAGAAAGGTTAACAGCATATGTAAGATGAAATTTAAGTCTCAAAATAGTGACAAATGCTATCATCATGGTTGTAAATGAATGTGGTAGACAATGCTGAGATAAGAGTGCTCTTGTCTCTTTGCATTTCCCCACTTTACCCAAAGCATTTACAATCACAAATTCTACTTTTCCACTCATCTTGTTTAGGTTTCGTCTATAATTATATTTGTATAGATGAAGGTAAGATTTCAGTGTGAAAACATTTTTACAGCATTGCATTCATTAGAAACATGGGCTCATATTACAAAATAAAAACAAAATAAATTTATTAGCATTTTCCTTATGGAAAAGCAAGTGTTTATCAATTTCTATAATAAAGTTCTTGTAGTTTTCTCAGTTGAGTTAGATACCTAATTGCCATTTCTACCTTTGAAAATCTTCCCGTAAAGCCTTAAGTAATCCAACTAGAGACAAGGTATCATATGTAAACAGGTGGAGAAAGTAATTTAGTTATCAGCTCTCCATCTCTGTATGAAAAGCAAAGCACATTGGCATCTCTAGAGAAAGAAAGAAGATAAGGACACTGGAATCAAATTTGGCTTAGTTTCCTTTGTGGACACAAAAGTATAGCATGCTTCATAAAATATAAACAAGTCTCTGGAAAAAAAAAGTGCCTGTTTTTGTAGGAATTTAATGTAACAAAACTGAGCATAAAACCTTATGGAAGGGGAAAGTGATATTTATTTCAAATAAAACTGGTTCTAGTCATTCACACTCATTCTCCTGGATTTCATTCACTCATATTCTTATATTTTCATACTCACAGGCACCAGGATGTGTGTATCTCTGGTCTGGCGAAGATCTCTGTGGTCTGGTCAAGATCCCTTGTATGAGCGTGGAGGACAAGTGATGGCTGGTATCAAGACCTTGCTACATCTCCTAGGTTCCTCTTGATTGCTGACGATGAACTGGTTTTTGGACTGGCTTTTTAACCCTTCTATAAGTCGAACAATTATAGCTCAGTCTTGTGCCTCAGAATCTTGCTTACTTCAACCTCTATCATTTTGAGGTCAGGTTCTGGTCCACTGTTACTGTTTCCTCATTTTGGGTATCTGTATGGGTACAGTCTGTCCTCCTGTTGGGATAACAAGGGGGAGCTGCTTATGCAATGGGCTCTAACTATGTTGCCATCTTTCTGTTCTCAGAGTGAAGGTTACCTGCGGACAATTCATCCATGCTGTGATGCTGTTGAAACATAGCCCTTCTAGTCCTTCTGCAAAAAATCAAATTCCTCAGTGTCTACTGGTTTTAATGCTATCGGTCAGCTCCCTCTTTATTGATGCAGGCTTTTTTTTTTTTTTTTACCTTTACTTTATATTGTTTCTTGTAATGCTTTTAAACTCAGCCATTTTAATTCATGCTAAATGCTTAAGTTCTAGTATTTTTGTTACAAATCTTTCTACTTGGCTGCTTTTATTAAACAGGTGATAATTTAAAAAAACTTGAATCTTATTCTATGTAGTTTTCAAACACAGGTAAGTATTTAGATAAAAAAGGAGTAATCTTCATCTTATCAGACACCTTCACAGCATGTGTGCAGTAGTTACCTTTGTCCAAGTGCACATCAAAACCCAAACCTGACTGCCTTTAGAATCAAATAGACAAAAAGACACATCTCTCTGACTCAACCTCATGCAGCCACATTAAACATCACATGGTTCCCTCATGCCTCTTCTCAGAATGTGGAAGAAAAGAGCAAACAAGGGAAAAGGATCAGCATACAGAAGCACTCTCCAGGACAGAATAACAAAATATTCTGCTCTGTGTAAAATTTGAACTGCTGCTGACTGATAAGAGGTATGACTATTGTTTTATTAACAATTTCAGTTTTAAAATTTACAGTTCTCCAAACTGGTTTAATAGTGTAGACTAGAGCTCTTTGTCTCTGATGTGTCATTTAGGAATCTTGGGACTGATGTTAAATTTCTTCTAGCTATATCAATTGTCTATATGCACGTTTGATTGATTATACAAAGAAAAAACATTAAAAGACAGCATATCAGGTCAAACACTGTGTAGGAATCTATACCAAGGTATTAGCCAGAGATTACTTATTGGGGATTTCTTGTTCTCTGCCACAGAACAAATGAAACGTAAACCATTATTTCTCACATTTCATACAAGACTATATATATGCACACAGGAGATACCTATGTATCTATCCTGTGCAAGGAAAATCTCAGTAATGAAATAACCAAACAGCAATATTATATGCATCATGTGATCCTGCACCTAAGTTCCACTTTGGAAGGGTGTTTGGGGGGAAAGGGAACGAGGGAGGCACGGTTTCTCTTCATTTCCTGTTGCTGTAAGGTCTAACACACAGTGCTGTGGATGGCAGAGATTGCTGCAGGATGCTTCATTCTTTATGTTGCTTATGCTTTTTTATAACAGTCAAGGATGCCTAGGGCTCAGCATAGGCACCTCTTCATCTGTTTGTATGAATCTAAATACATAGATCTCACAAGTGTGAGACTTTCCACTCTCCTGAGACTTTCTCCTTATTGTTCTTTATGAAATGTGCATTCTTGCAAGCTGTAATTCAGAACTATTTTGCCTGTGTGCATCTGTTTGCATTCTGCAGCAGTATGTCAATTTAGCTTAGTTCTGAAGATGTCTCCATTGTAGCGAACATGGGATATTATAAAGAGTATTATTTAAACAATGTTTCCATGGCCTGTTTTGGCCTACATCCTCTGAGGTAAATGGAGAATCTATGAGGGACATTAAAGAGAATGGAATGAGAAGATAGTACCTCTGGTTTTCTCTATATACATGTAATTTCTTATGGTGAAACTATTGAAAACAGGTTCCTCCAAAGCTTCTTATGACCCTACAGAAATGCAGAAAACCCAAGGATGCGATATTTTCCTGAGCAAAACACATATTTTTTCTTTTGATCTATTTTAAAATAGACACACAGATGTTCAAATTATAAAAGGGATCCTGACAACCTGCTGTGCAGGGCTCAGAGAAGCCAAGTCTTGTTGCAAAGCATATTTGATCACAGCCCAGAAGATAATTCTCTATCCTGTGAACCTATCCAATGTGACAGGGTAAACAAAACTCTGAAACGAATATTGTAGAAGAAGGGGTTATCGTTAGGCTATCTCTTTCACTACCAGGAAGTTCTACTTTACTCAAAGGTGCTGAAGGATTGGTCATGGGAGAAAATCCAAGATGTACCGTTCCTTAGTGCTTCTGTAATACAGTGGACACTGTGTTCCTGCTGGGGTCAGCAACGCAGATTGCTTCCTCTGAGTTAACTGCACTGAAACAAGGCATTGCACCCAGAAGACTTAATGGTGGCTCAGTTGAAACTGAGAGTGGTTGGGAAATTTGTACACATTTCCTTCTTTTTCGCTGACATTTCATTTTTTTCAACTATCAGTCTCCCACAAGCCTTATTGGTACATTTACTGGTTCCAAAGTTTCAGACTAGTTCAGTGCAATGAATCTGTTGCACACCTAATCTGTTTATAGAAAAGGAAAATAATATAGAGTAGACCTCCACCAAAACAGTAAACACTGAATGAAGAATCCAAACAAATCACTTTCTGTAGAAATATAGAGCTTAAAAACAACTATAAAAAAGCTTAAGACATATTAAATAGAAATGAATATCTATTAAAAGCCTAGATAATAAAATTTTGTTTCTGTTTAATTTTAATATAGGTCAAGTAAATGAGCTAGAAAAGATAATTAAATAGTGTGGCAGTTTACTTAAAGGGAAAAAAAAAAAAAAATTAAAATTCAGGCAGCCTGTGGTTTTGAAGTTGGGTATTTCATAATGATTGCCTTTCTTTTGGGGGTATATGCCCATGAGTATCACCTTAGTGTTGCGAAGTAAGGCCTAGAGCAATAAATGAAAAGAAAAATCAGTGTAGTAGGAGACTGCAACTAATAAATATTTGATCAGATACACAAATTCACACAGTTTGATAATGCCTTGAGGAATTTGCCATCATTTATTAACTCCTGCAATGTAAACATATGATATTATGTTTCTTAACAAACAGCAAGCCAATAAACAGCTATTAATCTTTTCAATCAATTATCTTCTAGAAGTATATACATCTGAAATACTATTGGACTTATATTTGTGTGAATAAAAAAAAAAATACAGAGAGGTGCTCCTGCAACATAGAAGCTGTAGAGTCGTTCATGCTTTTCTGAATAATTATACATTTTTCATATGGGAATAAAAGATGTTTTTAACAATTAATTTACTTTGGAAAAAAAAAAATCTGTCCTAAAGTAGAAAATATCAGCTGCCTGGAACAGAAACACCTCTGGTCACTGTTGTATTCATTGTTTAGATGTTAAATACTACTTTAACAAAACACACATGGGACAGCACCCATTGAACTCAGGAGTAGCTGGAAGAGTAACATCATTCAGAATCAGATTGTACACCACAAAATATGTTTTTCATAGTTATCTTCACAATGCTGTGGAGTACTAAGATATTCCTGCGGTGATGGAATCCTTACAGTTTCTGCATTACTGTAGGTCAGATAGTGCTCCTGCATATCTTACCTTGCTGCAAAGTAGTGATCACCCTGAAATGTGTGGGCCTGCTATGAGACAAAAGTACTACTTAGATTGGTCTTAAGACAAAGAACGACTCAGCGTTTGTGATACAGCACACATCATTACAGTGCTACAGAAAGATAGTGAAAAAACCTGCAGGTGTTAGGCAGCAAGGTGAGCTTAAAGAAAGAATTTTCTATTACTGTTATATTGGAAATAGAAGGAAAAGACTTTACCTGTTCATTAGTTCTTAGGATGGATTAAAACTTCAGACATCTCATTACCAAATGCAACAACTGGGAGAATCTAGGGTGTCTTGATGTTTAATGTGGATTTTTCTGTATGTCTTTAAAGATGTTCAGTAGTCACATATATGGTGATGTTTATTATCCATATCATGTCACTCTTTACCCTTGTAGTTATTCCTTTATGGGGGGCTTTAGAAAGGAAAAAGTCTTTCTTTTTAGTCATTCTAAAATGTAATCATGAACTTAAATGCATTCCAGTCTGAATACACTCACCTTTAAATGAGCATGAACAGCACATAAAAAACATTCTTCATCTTCACATTTCTGAACAGTACACTTTTCTGCCTATGAACCCTGTATAGTCCATGTCTGCAGGAAGCAACATGGCAAATGCTCCGCTTCTGAAAAACTAAAATTGCTGTACATGGCTGGACTTCTTACAAATCAGATAACACTAGGAAATCCTAAATGGTGTTAGAAAGAACTTACAGTATGAATTGGTGTATGTACTAGAGAGTTTTCATACATTTCAAATTATAGTTTGTGCTATTCATAGTTAGCCACATGACATTTTTTAGGAAAAAGAACAGTTAACGTTTTCTCCACAGTCTCTTAGTCACTGAAGCTGTGGGCAGAGCATTGTAATTTGTTAATTTATAGTCTATGAAATCACATGAATACATTAAGTCCCACACCGAATTACATGCATTTTTTTCTCCAAATCACACCTCTATCAAAAAAGGTATTAGCACAGGGGACCTCAAAGTTATTTTGTTTCATTGTATGGAAGGCAAGTATTTTAGGAATTTATATTAACACAAACAAACTGCAAGCATTTTGAGATATTTCTATTCCTGTTAAACAGGCACTAAAAATAAATCTGTCTACCCATGACAGAAGAAAAACCCCACAGTTCTGGTTCCATTGATTGTCATGCAAAAAGGTAAGGAAGAATTAATGTAGATGAAACATTCTTACTTGAGTTGTGCAAGCTTCTTAGACTCTCATTCTCACAGATTCCTGCAGATATTTATGTTGGTCTGTTTAGGGTGCAGGTAACAAATGATACATTTAAAACCATCTTTCCTTTGTTTTGAATACAAAGCCTTCATACTGTGTCTGCAATCAAAATTTTTGCAATCATATTCCATGTAAACTTTGCACGGCTTCACAAATTTGAAGGAGTCCACTATTTTTGATAGGCAAGTATAATGTTAAGGAATCTGTCTTGATCAGTAACCTCAAGTATGAAGAGGAATGATTCGATGTTTGAAATGTACAGCAATTTTAATTTTGCAGAAGCTGGGCAAAAAGGGAGTCAATTTAAACTGCTTAGAAAAACAGTAGTTTATCAACTGCCTGTGAATATTTTATACAAATAAAATATATATGCACATTTAATTTTCCTAAAAGTATAAATTGCAGTAATAAATAGCTTGTCACATACTGAAGTTTAATTCCTAGATTTCTCAAAAGCACAGGAAAGATACTGGCAGAGACTTTTACAGATAATACTGTGAGTGAAGAACTCAGCTGCCATTGAAATTCAATATCTACTATGTACTCCTTTTAATCCCAGTGAAGATTCCTTCAGAACTAAATGTATATTTCAGCACTTTTTACACAGAGACAAAATCAATATGATAGTTTGAATACACACACAAAACACGGTCCTACAAGTTAATATTTAGCAGTACAAGGACCCACTGAGGCCATGCAAGAGAATCTTTAAAGGAAATATACACAAAGGGGCTAATAGCTTTGAACTTCATGTAAAAGATGGCATTGTAATTAAGCCATAGGTGTGTCTGTATGACCCATAACAACGTGATTGTTTAGAGAGGAGATCCTTTCACCTGAATATGGATGGTACAAATTTTTCTGTGCTTATACACAAAGAAATCAGTAAAAGTGGTGTTTTGCGGTTTTTGGGGGGGTTTTTTTGGCAGTGGGGTGGGTTGGGTTTTTTTAACTTAACAGTCATACAAGACAAAAATTAAACAGGTGATAGGAGGTGGCACAACAAATGGATTGAGCATTTTTTAAAGGTTAGTAGCAGTCTCGGGGCCTAAAAATATTCTTTAAAAGTCACCATACATGATGTGCAATTAGATGGGTGAGACTCTGCATAATGTGGCATATGTCAGAGATAAGATTCCCTGCAGAGCTGCTTTGACTGCAAAATATGATAGATGTGACCTTTTAGGGTCGTAAAGATAGTAGTACAGTTAAAAATCATACATTTCCAAGTATTTAAAAAAAGCTCTAACAACTTCAAAATAAAAAAATGTGTTGTCCCAATCAAGTTTAGTCCAGAAAAAAACCCAGAACTAAACTCACCTTGGTGAACTTGGTCTTGCAAGGTCCCTAGGGCCCTGGCTCTAACTTTTAAATAGGACAGGGCAAGACAATCCAATACTTTCTTGTGACTGAGTTTTATTTCAATAATGTCTTTCACTGTGGTTGCTGGAACTCAAAAAAGCAACAGGTAATACAAGAAAGGAGTAATTGGTATCCTGGAAAATTATTTATCTCTTCTTTGCACTTGAGCAAAGGGCACCAATAATGTGGCTTTAAATTAACATAAACTATTGTACAAATATTAAGCTCACCGCCTTTATTTGCCTGTCTGGTAAACTGGTAGGTCTTCAGAGTGAAAATAGTTTTTTGATTGAGAATACTCAGTACCAACTGGTCAAATAAGGTTTCGTAGGATTTGATCACAAACCTTTCTCTGGTTTGTTTCCAAGGAATTTCTTCGTATTAATAACAACAGTGCTCATATAACTTGGTGAAAAACTTGTAGTGACAGGAGAGACCAACTGTGGACAATGAAAGCCCACTGAAGCTGATTACAGCCCTTCCACTGATTTTAACAGGCTTTGAATCAGACATTAGGGAGGGAAAAACATGATGGCACTGACTGCAGATATGATAGTGAACACAGACTGCCTTAGAACTGGACACTGCAGACGAGCAATTGCAGCTGAGACTCTCAACTCTACCTGAAGATAAGCTGTAAGACTTATTGTGTAAGGCGGGAGGGTTGGTAGGAAGATACTGAAGTTTTCAAAACTACGTAGTATTAATGAAATAGTTACATGAGTGGAGAATATCAAGTTCTGTTTGAAATCAGTTTTCATTTGCTATCCTGTATGGTCTTAATTGCATAATGAAGTAAACAGAACATCTCAAACGCGATTTTTATGGCTACTGTCAGACTAAGAGAATTCCTTTTGCATTGTTTCACTTATTCTTGGCATCAGAGTGGGTTGATAATTATTTGAACTACACTAGCAAATAAAATTCACTGCCTTTCCCACATTACTAATGAGATGTGAATAAACAGTGAAAAGGATTGCTGTGAGAAGGACACACTCATCATCTGTCTACCCAACGTGGCACTCAGTAAAAGCAGTGGAAAGCAAAGGGTAAACTATAGAATCTGAGAAGCTTTGAAAAATGCATTAACATCTTCTCTGATGCAGCTTCTGCAAAGGTATCATTCTCTCAAAAAATACATTAAACCAAAAGAAGTGTCGAGACATGGAAGGTATGTTTGGCCTGAGGGCAAGTGCCATCTGGCACTCATGTTTAGAATGAGCGTGAAGCAGTTAGAGAGTTTTGTAAGTAAATGTTGTAACAGGAAAAATTATGATGCATTTAAAGAGAAAGTCTAAGAGTGACAGCCTTTAGACTTTTTTTTTGTTTTAAATACTGTGTACATTTTTTAAAAGGTTAGTGCATGATTTTCAAATATCACTGCACATCTGTGCATCAGTGCATTGTTTCATAAGCCCTGGTCTCTTTCAGTGCCTTAGTGACCTATCATTGCTGGAATCTCCTTCATCTTCAGAGGTTTCTGAACTGATCTGAACTACCAGTAATTGAAATGTCTTTGAAGAAGACATCATGATGGGGAAAGGATATGTGTTCCACGTTGTGGAAGATTGCCTGGCCGTGGAAATATGGGAACTTTACTGTTGATAGTGGAACTGGTGGGAAGCAGAAAGCTTAAGTTTGTGGGTCACATTCATGTGAGATACCATACAAACAGTTGGAGACTGGTTCGAGCAGCTGGGAGGGCACTAAATAATCAATGATATGAAGTAAGGAGACAAACAGAATACAATCCCAATTTCAGGTGACCTCTCAAATAGTACCTGAGTATATTAGCCTAAGCTGAATTTTATGCTGTTGCAACTTGACAGTTTATGATAACTAAGCTAGCTCATTTACAGCTAGCTTGGTTATCACAGTACTAGATTTAAATCTGCACCCTCATGAATAGAGTGAACTGATATGACAAAAAAATATAAAGAAAAAGAGGACATTTTTCAGTTGCTTGTATGCAAATTTTATGAGAATCCATAACAACCAAAAGGAATTGGAAATTCTCATTGTGGAAAAGGAATTGGACATAACTAGCATTCCTGAGACTTGATGTCTCAGGACATTCATGATTTGAATGCCAATATAACTGGTTATTGCATATTCAAAAAAGTAGACTATGTAAAAGAAGAGTAGATAGGAGAAACATTGTACATATTCAGCATTCTACATCCATCTCTTTTAGAATTACTAGTAGATCAGAAGCATAGGCTTTAAAGGCATCTGAAGGAATATGATAACAATGCCGAGGTAGAAATCTATTACAGACTATCAGATGAGAGCGAGATGAGTTCCTTTCAAAATGCCTGTCAATAATGTGTGCAAATAAAAAACCCTATTTTTACATAAACTGGGAACTATATGTTGAAAGTTTTGTGTATATGGCAAAAGAAATATTTACTGAATGAAAAAAAAAAAAAAGAACCCCAACTTTATCTAACTCAAAATAACTCTTTTGGCCCTGAAAATCATGGATTAAAATGGATTACTCTCAAGATAAGAGGTTGGTGGTTGCCTGGGAAACAATGGTCAACACCTGATTTCTTTAAAAGCAAGAGAAAGAACAGGATGAATCTTCTCCCCGTCATGTGACAGAAGAACCATGCTGGGTTGGGCAGGGTTAATGTAGGAAAGAAGGCTGCCTGGTCCATGCCTTTACATCCTTGGTCTTTAGTGGTGGCAACTTTCCTAAGAAGCTGGAAGTTATGCATGAAGTGACTATGAGGAGAAAGTCCATGAAAAATGATTCAATTGTAAGATCCATAAAATGACATAGTGGAAGGCCAAAATAATCAGTACAACACAAAAATAGTTGCTTTAACTATGGCTTCAGCTTTGATTAAAGCCTATCCTAGCCAAAGGCAGCAATTTTAAATACAAGTCAATATATTAAAAATACGAAAAGAAAACTATCTACAGCAGCAGAAACCAATTTGGAGTTTGCTGATAAGACATTAGGAAAATGTATAGCTGACAACTTAAAAGGAAAATAGGGAGGCTCTTTTAATCTGTATTAGGAGGAAAAAGAAAGACACCTTTTCAGACAGAAACTGGAAACGTTAGAGATGAGGTAGAAAATGTATGAACATTCAGTAAACATGTTTGTACTGTATTTTGGAAAAAGTTTGATAATATGCTTAAATCATCTAAGCAGGATGTAGGAAGAGATGTTAGCCAACATATACTTAGAACTGATATTTTATAATCAAGCTGCCCAGAGTATCCCTGCCCAAAGGACTTGCAGGAATACACAAGATCACTGTGTTCCTAGTGCTGCCAGAAAATTTCAGATGCCTGGAAGAATCCTAATGCTGTATCGGTATGGGGGAAAAAAAAAAAATTAGAGGGGATGACTATAGGGTTTTTTCCGGCTGGTTAGCCTGGCATGAAACACACAGAAAATAAGGCAACACTAATTTGGGAGTCTACTGACAAAAATTACAGGTGGAAAACAATGTCAGCCATATTTACAAAAATGGCAGGATTGAATTTGCACATGTTCTGTCTTGTCAAACTACCTGATTTCATTCTTCAACAAAATTTCTGACTTAGTTGATAAAAGTAACTGAACAGATGCAATAGCCTTTGTACAGCATTTGAATCAGTACTGGAAGATAATGTGATAGTAAATTAGTGCAATATAATATCTATAGATTGTACACTAAATATAACAAAAACTTACTAATTGAAGGACTAGAAAAAGCATTTCTGATGGAGTTCTTCACATATCAGTATAAATCCTGAAGCTATACAGTACTTTCAACAATGAGGTAAAAGTGAATAAAAAACTTCTGATAAAATCTGTGGATGATGGAAAGGCTACAGATGGTAACTAATGATAAGGGCACGGCAATCATACATATCAATGCCCAAATATTCTGTATATGATAACACTATAACCTCCAAAGCTGAGCTGGTCACATAAACACATAAGACTGGAATAAGACTGGGACTATGCAGATATAACAAATCAATTTTCTATTGATTCTGGAAAAAAATTGTGAAAATGTTTGCATTTTTATCCTGCCCCCAGTGTGCTCTTTTCAGAGACAAAAACGTCAGTTTCATTTGGACATGCATAGCATTTCAAATACTAAGCTGGTTTCATTTTACATGGTTTTGTTGAATTGAAAATTCAAAATATAAAATGTGAAAGTGTGGATATAAAATCTGGAGTATTTTGAATGAGAACAATCCAGTGTTATAATTTTTTTAAAGATTAGTTATGGAACAGCTATATTATTTTCCACAAAATGCTCTAGAATTTCCCAATACTGTACAGTTAAAAGACTGCAAATCTCAAAGTTCAAGATTCTTTCTTACAGCATTTCTGTTTCACATAAGACTATTTGAGGACTATTAGTGCTACTTGGGATTTTTATCTTTTGGTATTCATTAGTTGCCAGCAAACTCTCTTCTCACACTGGTTGCTGCTTAGCAGCATATCTATATTGTTAGATATGTTGACTTCATTTAGTTGACTTCAGAGTGAAGGATGGAAGCTCAAGTAAATATGCAACTTTGAAGTTCCTAACATCTTTTCCACTGGGGGCAGAAGCATAATTTATCTTTAAATTTATGTGCATAACATATAAATCAGCTTCCCCATCCAATACATCCCTCAAAAACTAAACACCTTGTATTTCGATAGTGCCATGGATAACTACACTAAACCTCGTCCTAGATGTGGCATCTATAGATGCCACATTTCCACTCTCCTCTTTCCCCTTCTAGGAACTGCCAAACAGAAAAGATACAGGAGTCCCATGCTTAGGGGAGAGAAGCATGTGCCTTTCCTGCATGTAGTTACCTGCTGACTTTGTAGTAAACTGTGAGGATACCTGAGAAAACTACAGACAATACCTACTTGTGACTCCAACTTTTGTGGCCTGTACCCTTGTTCTTGGTATGTATCACATCTATCTCTGCGGTATGATATAAAGGCATACCTGGTAAGGAAATGCTTACTTTTGAGATTCTTCACCTGAGTTCACATCATTTGAGGTATTCTACCATCTGGAGCTGTGGAATCAGTAGTACAGATCTTCCTCATTCTTTTTTTTCCTTCTACACATAATTTTCTTTGCTACTGCATATAAAGATATACAGATATAATCATCATCCTTAAGCAAAGAGAGTTCTGTACTTCCTATGATGAAAATAAACATAGGTCTTGCACTTGTATTTTATACGAAGCAGAGTTCAGAAGAACTAAGATTAATTATTTCAAAAAACCTCACAAAAACCTTAAGCAGAAAGAATTACCTGTGTACAAGGACTGATGTGGAAACAAATTAAGCAGACATTTTTCTCTCCTGTTTACAGGAACTATCAGAATTGTATTCCTAAAGACACTGACAAAACCCAGAAACTTGCTTTGATATCCTGACAGCTTCTTTCTATTACTTTGGTCTTACTTTCCCAGAAGTCTGCTGGGAAAATCCCTCACCCACCATGCCTCTTCGGCTTCTCTGCCTCATCTCCATTTAGTATCCCGGGTCCTGCTAAATGATTACAAAAATGCAGTGAAGGTGCTAGTCATCTGCCTGATGGTCCCTACTGCCAAAAGTTGTCTGACAGCTTTGGAACAGAAAAACAAATTAAAGCGGCCATATGTATTTGTTCTTGGCTACAAAAGAAATCCAAAGGGAATAATAAGTAAAACACTTTGGTCTCAGGAAATGTTTGGATCCGATTTTCATCAACATTCTCTATAGAAAACTATTAAGAGAAGTGGTTTTCTTAGTCTTCTAAATAACTCTGACTCCATAATACCATTGTTTAGATTAATTTAAATGAATATGAACTGTGGATGCCCCAATTGCCTCACAAGTTAACTGTCTTTGGTCTAAATTGTCCAAGTAAAACCCAATATTAAGTGTCTAAGTACTATCAGTGTCTCTAGTGTCCTGACAGAAACAATAACAAAATAAGCTGCTGTCAGGTCAACAGCTTACTCTTTAAGGATGCCCTATTTATTTTTGTTCATCATGTAATAATTTGCAGTTAGTTATATAGAACTGATACTATTTAAATGCTATATATATGTATATATGGGTGCAAAACATCTGCATAATGTCTTTGGGGTATATTTTGTTCATCCATCCCACTTCCCTGTGACATTGCTTTCCAGGTTTTAAAGGTTAAAAAAAAACCTCAACAGTTTATGACAAATGCCTCATAAGAGTGAAATACCTACCCCTCAGGGGCTTGGTTGTTTGCCAATTACTTCATAGCCAAAAGCAACAGAAATTGCTCAGTACTGCAGATTCAGCACCTGAAATACAACACCTCCAAGAAAGGGCAGGAACAACCCTAACTAACCAAAGAGTTAGCTACCTGGTGCAAAATGTAATTTTTCACTGTCTTTTTGACAGATTAAAGGTAAAAGTAAGGAGAGGGATCTTATGTACCTTTCACTGTATTTTGCAGTGTACAGGTCTCTGTACAAGTCCATAAGTGAACTGTTAAAACATATTACATAATGTGGCTGTGTGGTGTCTGAGGTCATCTTTACAGTTCTTTTTTTTTTCCAACAAATCACCAGGTAACCTCTCATATTAACAAATAAAGTCTTACATACAAGTTTCATCATATAAGATCTTATAATTTTATCTGCCTGTACAGGATTCTGACTTACGTTGCGTTCTTCCTTGATCTTCTCATATATTTCTGGCTTCAGTCCTTCTTTTATCCAGCTATATGGAAAACACTGGGAATAAAAAAAATATACGTTGATTTTTTTGAACCAAAGTCCTGAATATTTATTATGTATTTGCAGATAATGGACTGTCCATGGCTGAGCATTATAATACTGGCATGCTTGACTTGCATACTTGAAAGTAATTTTATGGGGAATAATAGCCAGTCTGAGAGTAAGCAGTGGGTGGTACCTACAAGCAATATTGCACTAATAGCTACTAATGGCCACTGTTAACCCTTATCATCAATGTGAGCTACACAGGAAAAAAGACCTACTAAAGGGCAATGAACCTGAAGTCCAAACAAAAAGAATGGAATCTATATTACAAGCATCATCTCCTTTAATTTTCGGTTATTGAGCTAAATTATGCTTTCACTTTATACCAATGCAGCCTGAGTTGACCAATATTAAGTGACAGGAGAACTTGTCTGATTAAATTACTTTAACGTGATTCATGTGGTGCTAATAGTGTAGGTATCAACAACAAATGATGGTGAATAATGAAATGGAAAGACACAAATAACATTCAGTTAGCTGAGGCTAATTTTGCTAGCAAGTGCTGAATACAGTCCATAGCTATTACAGTGCTGAATGAAACGCATACAGTAAATGTCTCTAATGCTATAAGTTACAGGCTGCATATTACTTAAATTGTATGCGGGTATCCTGTATTCTGAGATGTCAGCAGCAACCTAATTGCCATCCATTTGCTCTAATAATGTTTACTTTGAGAGACGTTTCTGAAAAAAAAAAAAAAGTAGAAGGAATTATGCTTGGATGCACAACAGAGAGGTCACAGGTAGTTGGGAGTATTTACCATCTGCTGACTTTAGTTTCCATCTGTGTGTTTTACTGGCCTTAAAATGCTTGAACCACCATGATCAAATTGAATCAAAATTGATGAAACTAACACCGCTATAAAATTGTGACATCATCTGATGGTAGCTAAACTCTACACATGGGTGACTGGCATTTTGACTCTGGGTGTATTGTAGGACTATCAGTCTCTGAGAATACAGGGTTTGAATCCCCTCAGGCAGAGAAGGACCTTGATTTCAGGTCTTAAACATCCTGAGTAGTGTTCTGCTTTCTAGGCATCATATTTACAGAAGTAATTAGGTACATAATTCTCCTGGGTTTCAGTGGGAGTTAAGTTCCCAAAAGATAGCTGAAGAATTGGACCAAAACTTGTTAAATAAAAGGGGCATTGTCACTATTATGTTGTCTTCTTTTTGTTCCACTCCAGCAGTTAAATTTTAAACAAAGCGTAAGCCTATCTGAAATTTTCAAAAGAAAGATTAAATAGCTGTATACTGGAGAGGGATACTGGTTGTTGGTCCTTAGCGAACAGTTGTGAAAGGTTAGAAATTGTATTCACCTTCTCAGCATTTCCTTCTCAGATAGTTTACTTATCACATTGGGATTCCAATTGGAGACTTATAGCTTACCTTTTAACTATTGCAGATATCCATGGCATTTCACTTATATTTCTGGATGTCACTCTGGAGTCCAGGCATCTGAATGCCTGCATCGAAATTGCAACTATAAGCATCTACACTCTGTTGTACCTAGTCTGTGATTTGTTGGAGCGAGGTTGTTTTACAGTAAATGGATCTTTATTACCTCATTTTCTTTCTTCACCTTATTATCTTCTGTTCTTTCTTTGATGGAAAGAAAAATATTTTTCCTTGTTTTATGGGTGTAATGCCAAATGTTGATTACACTACTCAGTCAAACCCCAATGAAGTTGCCTAAAATACATGGCTATCACCTGATCATATTTCGGGATGATTAGTGTGTTAATACCCAAAATACATACGTATTTTAATTAGTATCTGTAGATATTGTAATTCTTTCTGCTTTATAAATAAAGGTGATATTTTCTACAGAGGCCTATTCTCAACATTCTGTATATTTTCCGATACCATTATTGTTTTGTAAAATTTTGGGTAATAATGCCAGTTCACTGTTGATGGTGGCAACAACGTTTGTCGATAACGAATTCACCATTTCAGCTGTCATGGGTAATCCAGTGAAAAAAAATTCACTGCTTTAAAAGCAATTCTGTATTCTCACTGCAATTAATTGAAAACTAGGTCAACAGCCACTCCAGACAGACAGTGATATTAAATGTGGGGGGGAAATGTTACACAGAAATAATTAAGCACTTGCTATATTAAATCATGATAACATTCTTTCAACTGTACCCACTGACATATAAATTTGAAAGCAAATTCTTTTGCTTCATGTTACATCCAGTTTCAGGACTGCAACACAATGAAAACATCACTTTTCTTTGGAGCCTCAGTAATTGCTATGTGATAAACATGCAGGAATACTGCATGATAATGAGTGGACTTATATATAGAAACTAGTAATTAAATTTTTCTTTTTTTTTTTTTTTAACTACCTTAATTGGTAGTTAATTTATGCACCTGATTTTTCAGGTGCTTGTACATACTCATTAAAAATGACCTCCAAGAAAAGCAGGAATGCTGAAAAAGGAGGCAGAATGACAGGCTGGCTGCTACTAAGTTTAGCCTTTTTCTGTGTTGGGAAATGCTTTTGTAAGTACGGTAACTATATATGATGGAAACTTTCAGAAACTTTTCATATTCAACAGTATTACAATGCTAGTAACAGACCTGTCAGTATTTCTCTTCCAAATTCCTGTTTACCACTTTGTTACAAAATTCTCTACAGGCTGAAATCTGGTGTGTACCATATTGGCCTGGAAAAGAACAATATTGTATTGTTTTGTTATGTAAAATCAGCCCTTTTTCTCTCAGAATATTGAGAAATTGTTTATTATATTCTAATTTGAAGAAGAAATCAGGGAAACAAAAGAGTAAATCTGTTTTAGTCAATGCAGAATAAATGGACTAAAAATTTGGTTTTTATATAGAACTGTGAGGCTATATAAAATTAGTTGCAGCACATGTACAATGATGTCAACTCATTACTTTAATACAAATGTCCTTAAAGCTTCACATATAATAATACAATTTGCCAGTATATATAATAAATACCTTACAATGGGAAGCAACGCATAAATGTACTTCTTCATTTTATGCAATAAATGCATTGATAATAATTGAGATTTAAAAAGACCAATGCACGCAGTAGCCACAATGGCTTTACAGAGGAACCCAAAGGGTACATTTATTGTCTTCTGGGAATAAGCCTGTTTCACAGTACTTTCACAAACACATTGAAAATTCTGTGTGTACCTGGTGTCAGGGACAATCACTTTCCTTACCCATAACCCCACTACAGTTACATAAATGCACTAGTAGAACTCTCACCTGTGCTCTTTAGTCAAGCCAAAACGTGTCCAGGATTTTCAAAGTCTTAAATTACCTTCTCCAATCATTGATCCATTCTTGCTTTGCCTCTTATACACTTTAGAATACGCTTTCCATGTCAAGGACATCTATGGGGGCAGATTCTGTGCTTGGCAAAAGGCAAACACTCCCACTAACAGTTTTTTAGTTTTCATCCAGCTGTGACTGAATTCCTCACTGCTAAAATAAGGGGCTGAACTCTGCAGAGTATTATGAAGACAATCTTCTTAAGCTATGTAAAGTCCAGTATTCTATTGTGCAGTGTCAAAGGTCTTTAGAGTTACTTAAAAAACATTAATCCCAATAGAATGATTTCTTAGGTGTCCTGCTATATGAACTGATACGAGAATACCAAGATGGTGGAGTGATCTCAATCTCTGAGTGTTTAGGGGTAACATATGAAGAACAAATAACCACCAGGACACTCTACTGTCTTTTCCCTGTCTTTTTCTAAGCTTACCAAAGCTTTATAATTCAGAGATGCTGAACTTTAGATTAGGGGCCACATTTTCTAAGTACTTGCATGGTAACTAGTACAATGAACCATAATCAAGCCTTTATTGAAAACTAAATATTAAATAGCAATAGCAATTCAAATAATATCACCATCTCTCTAGAGCACAGTACATTGATTGCCTTGTACCTTTCATAGGATAATTTTAAAAGCAAAATAAAATGTGGATTGATTGTCCATCAAATATGGAATGGCATTACGTACAGTACAAGTGTGGCAAAATGTTCTCTAAAGGAAAATGCATACTAATACCTAAAGCCCACTCTGTTCTGCTTCCTTTTTCATTATAGCTGATGTTTCATTTTAACATATACATTTGAAACTCACTTTGTTTTAATGGAATGCTCTGGGCCAAATTGATCCCCAGTGTAATGTTGCATGTGCATGTTAGACAATTATTACAATTTTTAATGGCATGAGTTTGGCGTGGCTGCATTATTCATGTGGGGCATATTGATGAGAAGGTCATACAGGTCACTGAAAGAATTTAAAATACTTCTGCAGTTCAGAAATGTACTTTTTACGTATGTACTTTTAAAATGTGTGCTTACTGGTTTTGCTTTTCTAATTGATGAGTACTAATATTATTTATTTCACCATCTGTCTATAAGATCAAATTTCATTAGCTACTATTTGCAGGCTCAGAATGAAATAAAGACTACAATAAGCTTTAAATTAGAAAATCCCAAATGAAAATTCCAGTGTTGTAGCAGATTCTCGCTCTCCTAGAAGATTAGTGGAGTAGACTTGTAGAACGTTTCCTTTATCCTGTGGCTGTTCATTTAACATATTCATTATGCTGGACATCATGTTATGTTTGAGCATTTGCAAGAACCTGCTCTATTTTTACAAAGCTCCTGTATTTTCTTCATTATGAAAATATTGTTAGGTTCTGCAGGGCTGTCTATAAGAAATACTTGAAAGAGTTCATTATATTTCTGATATCATTATAACAAGAGCCTGGAGGTATGTTTTATCTGTTGTGATAACTCTATGCCTGTTCTTGCAGCTCCTGCAATAGGGGATGCAGCTGAGGAAAAACACCATCGTATCTATATTGCTTATACATTATTCCTGTTCCCCGTGGAGCTACAATTTTCAGCTGTAAACTGGAGGAACCCAAAAAGGTCTTGCAACTTACACCATGGACTAGACAATCCACAGGCAGCTCCAGTATTTGGGATGCAGAAACATGATATAGAAAACCATCCTAGAGTTTCATAAACTATCATCTGACAGGAATAGATGCTTACTTTGAGTGGAGGTATATAGAAAATATCCTTCATTTGACATGGTAGCATCATTTGACATGGTAGCATCATGGCTTTGCCTTGACTGAGGGCTGAGTGACTGAGCGTAATGAGCCACGGCCAAGAGGACACTGCAAACAAGGCCTGAGCATAATGAGTCTCGGCTGACATGCAAAGAGGATCTGAGTGTAATGAGCCTTGGCGTGGGCTGTGGATCAACAGCTGACAGGAGAATGGTACCAGAAACTGCTGGAAGGGTGTACTGAGATTGCATTGGCAGCTTGTGTCAACACCTGGCTGTAAAGACACATGGCAGTAGAGGCTGGGATTGAGGGGGAACACTGTTACGTGGACACCCAACACAGTGTAGAAGCAGAGTGCCTGAGGTGGAACTGCAATGTGGTGGTGCCGAGACTCTGCCCAAGAGTTTGACGGAGAGACTGGGCAGGAGTGTCGTGTTCCCCTGGGCTTCACTGTGCTGGTTCACTGGGCTGGTAATTGGGGTGGGGCTCAGTTAATTGTCTGTATGTCTGTGAAAAGCTTTTTCTGACACAGCCTATTTGTTGCTCAGTCCACTTATATTGAACTTAACTGTGTCACAATGTTTAGTATTCCATTTCCCTTGGTGACATCATTCCATTCCTTTTTGCAGTATTTGAGGATAGAACATATAATTTAGGTTTCAATCACTTTTTAGAAGCATTGACCGTCACTTGCCTTCAATCTCTCAAATCACATTTAAGAAAACTACCATGGCCTACAGAGAGTATGTACAAACACCTCAAGAAGAGCTGGAGAAACCTGAGTGATTTCTATGTGTCAGGAGCATTTTGTGACATTTACATACAACAGTGTTTGGAAAATATAACATCAGTCAGAAAGGAAGTTTTGAAAAATCCTAGTAACTGGTATGAGGCTATGGTTTAGAGGAATAGAGCAACTAGTAGTAAAACTGTATTGCCAAAGAGCAAACGTTACTTAGATTCTGCTTTGCAAATTCTCCTTGTTTTAAGAGTATCCAGAGGTAGCTAACCAAATCCTTTGCAATCAGAAAAAAAGCCCCTGCTGATCTTGCTTTTCAAGAAATTATCCTGTGTAAATTATTGAAAAGATGAGTCACTATTTCCACAATTTCCTGTAAACACACACATATTTCATGAGATCCTGTGGGAAAGGAATATTTTAGAAGCACAAAACCATAAACTCATCATTAACTTCTGTACTTTGGAAACGTCTGACACACATGGGCCAAACTTCCATTTTTTTTAACTCAAGGTTTACATTCTTACTAGAAAGATCAACTAATTCCATAGTACTCTGTTTTGACCATTACTTCTTTAGCTGTGCTTTCTGTCATCAGATTAGTGTATGCCTGCAAACAGAATAGAGAGACACCAATTTGTTAATCAAATCCCTTCTCACTCCTTTACTCTTTCCTCTTCAATCCCTACATGTTCTTTGTATTAATCATGAAAAAACTTAAGTGTGGTTCTTCTTAAAAATGTAATTCAAGAATTCAGCATGACCTTTTACATCTAGACCCTGATTTAAGAGCCAACACAGCTAAAAGCATAAGATAGTATGCTGCTGTAGCACATTAAAAGGTCAAATTTAAATGAGTTCAGGTTGAGATACCGTTCTTTATCTTAGGGAGGAATCAATTATGAACTGCATTTAAATAAATAACTCTCATGACTTTTTCTCAAATGGCATATATTGATGAATTTAAGGCATAATTATGCTAGTATTAACAAATACTTAACATCTGACTCCTAATCAGTCATACCAGAATCCAGAGATATTTAATGTTTGCAAAATGAAGTGTATGTACGGGTGTTTGGAGGACTGATGTCTTCTACGGTAAAGATCTAATATATGTGCAACAGTATTTCCCAAACTATTTGGTCCAAAGGGAGATTCCTGTCCTCAGCAAACAGTAACTTTTACTTACACTGATCACTTATGATGTTTTTAAGAGTTAAGATACTGAAGGGTAGACTGGTAATTACCTTCAATGATTCTGTTGTGGACAAGGGCTGACTGAATGCTGGGTTCAGAAACTTCTTTTTCTCCATTTCTTCATACGAGGTATCTGTGTTAGCCGTGAGGCGGCTAGAGTACAGGAGCCAGGTGGAGCCTTTTCAAGAGCTTTTTTTCTCCACTGTTGCTAAGATCATTCATCTGTTCTGTTCAGATCTCATAATGGGATCCATTTTGCCTGTGGAGGTTTCCAGCAAGATCAGTGTGCCTCTCTAGAAGTGGCTCTTTATGAAGGAATGAGTGCCATATACCTAAAGTCCCAAATTAAAAAACATATCTTACTTGTCTGCAAACCACCATCTGTGTGTGTGTGTACATATATACACACAAATATATATACACTAAGAAAGACAAAATGTAAATAATGTGGATAGGGGCTATAACCATTGTTTCAACTTGTTTATTCTGAATAGCTACATCATGCTTCAGTGGAGTCTGTTGGACTTTTGCCATTGACTTCAAAGGAATCGGATTCAGGGCACTAAAAAAGCAAATTTTTGAAACCAATAATATTTTAAAAGCCTGGCTTTGAAAGTCATGGTATGAAGCTCAGAGTTTACTCTCCCCTATGTAGAAATAACCTGTAGGGGGGAGAATGGGACCTTTAGATAATTAACTATACAGTAAGTCTTAAGCAGCTCAATAGTGCTTTTTATCTTCAAAGTGCTTTTTAAACATTAACTAAGTAATCCTCTCAATCCTCTGAAGTAAATAATTTGGTATTTATTATCCTGGTGAAGAACTGCTATAAATTAAAAGGAAATGCTGAAAATAGTACTTTACATTTACATTTTTTTTAATAGGAAATGGAAAAAAATGCAAAAAACTCAGGCTGTGAATCTGCATTCCCTTGGTACTTACTCCATTTCAACAGTTACTGCTCCAAAGGAAAAATATAATCTGTATGACTGCCTGTTGCCAGAGATGGAAAACCTGCTGCAGAAAGCAGCTGCCTCTGAACTCTACTTGTCTCCCAGACAATTGTACTATTAAGTGAACTTTTCTGGCACATGCTTCAGATAGCCTTCACTGTCATGAATTGCTCTGATTTGTGGAAGGATGCTTTGACCTCAAACTCTCACAGTGGATGAAATTTAGTATAGATAAATGTAAAGGAGTGCACCTGGGGGGAAAAAAAACCCACAAAGGATAGCTAGAAGTAAAATGTTACCAAACAGGAGTAAGATCTTGTGGTTGTGACACGTAGTTCTACAAAAACATCAGCATGATACCAAACATAATTAAAAAAATAAATTAAATGCTAAGAATTATTAGGAAACGTTCAGTGGGGTTTCCTTTTAAGTATATATTTTAGTGGATAATCTTGCCCTTCCTGTATATTTCAATTACATACACAAATGGACTAGAGAATAAGTGTCTTATATAGGGTTTCAGGTTTTTGGTGTAATTTCTTAGCAGTGGAATTAAGCACATTTCCCACAGTGTTTTTCAAGCAAATGGTGTTTCTCTAATAATTATTTGACAGAGTACCACACAACCTTGAACTTCTCAGATTTACAACCGTACTAAAAAGACTGGGAAAGAAGGTAAGCCTACAGGTCTGTAGGCTTATCATCCAACAGGTATGTTTGCATTAGAGAACAGCAGCATCACTTTAACTTAACTAACATTAAACTCACCTACAAAACGCTAGCTAATGGACTTGTGATTGGTATTAGTGGTCATGTTAGTATTGTTGTTCTCTGTTTATGAGGAAATGAAATGTGAAAAGTGATATGGAATATTACAGAATTCATTTGTATCATATTTTTATCAATACATCCCTAATATTAATGTATGCGTTAAATATGAATACTAGGCTTTACACCCATATGCATGGTAAGAAAAAAGCAGGCACTTAATCTTTTTCCATTATAATCTTTTATTCTTGCAAAATCATATCTTTCCACATCTATACTGAAATTGGAAAAAAAAAATTACTCAAGAGAATTTCTTTTCTGATGTTGAATTTGCAATTGAGTTTATGAGTGAGCTGAGCATCAGGTTTATGCTTCTGTTCTATGCCCTTACCTGTTCTCCTGAATGATGGCAAATAACACAGTAGAATGTTAGGATGAAGAAATGAAAGTCTGAATGAGATACTAGAAACATTTCTGATAATCACATCAGGAAATGATGAATTTACTTCATTCCAGGAATCCAATTTTTACATAGTGTAAATTATGTGTTAATTCTGATAAGGAGATGGTTTATTTTTCCCTTCTGCTGATTACTGAGGAAAAATATGTCAAATAATACCTTTTTCCCATGATAATATGGCTGATTATCTGGTTCAGGATTTTTCCCTGTTTTGAAAAAAAAAAAAAAAAAAGCATCTTGATCAGAAATAATCTAAAAGAAAGTGGATGGATAGGAATGTCACAGTCTTGGCCCAATCCCTGCTCTTCGGGGACTCAGAATCATTCCAATCTGTCCTCGTTTCAGCTGGGATAGAGTTAATTGTCTTCCTAGTAGCTGGTATGGTGCTGTGGTTTGAGTTCAGTGTGCGAAGAATGTTGATAACACCCTGATGTTTTCAGTTGTTGCTCAGTAGTGTTTAGTCTAAAAT
>JAVJGG010000094.1:25648477-25664216 GCA_035590195.1 Aviceda cuculoides | reverse complement strand
TTATCTCAACCCACGAGTTTTACTTCTTTTCCTGATTTCCTCCCCCATCCCACTGGGTGGGGGGGAAGTGAGTGAGCAGCTGCGTGGTGCTTAGTCGCTGGCTGGGGTTAAACCACGACACAATCTTTGTTTCACCACATTTCAGTAAGAGCTTCAGGCAGCAGCAGAATCTATACTCTAGGTATAGATGTATGAACGTGCCATAAAGATTGTTATAGGAATCTTCTACACAAGGTAGAGCAGTGTCATGTAACACAATAACGTGAAGCATCCACACAAGCAGATCCAGCCTCTATGTAACTTGGGGGGACGCCCTTCACTTTATGTTCCTGTCGTTGGGGCAGCATTCCCTGCATACTCACACCGCTCAATTCCCTACCTGAGATAAGATTTGGACAAGTATCAGTACTGGTTCTGTTTAAGTTCTTGAGGTGCTCTAGCCATTACTGTCAAATCATTTTTTTAATTGAAGGATAATACAAAACTTCAAAAAGATTTTAAAACTATATAATCTTTTTTGAAAAAGATGTTAATTTTTCATGGATTATAAAGGTTCTTATTTATGAACTTGTATAAAAAGGTGAACTTTGAATATTTCAAACTTGTAATTTTTCTTTCTATCTCTATTGCTGCTATGTATGTAAGGGTTTTCATGGTCTACATTCTAATACTTTTTTTTCCCCCACTGAAAAGTAGTTAAACCTGTCCTTTTCCCTAGTATTTTCTGTTACGTATACAGTTTTCCTTAACATTGTCATTTTTAATTCAACATTTAGTGCTATTTCCACAAAGATTTTTTCATCAACACCTGTTTTCCCTAACATTTTAGCAAATGAAGTTATTTTGATTAAAATGTCAAAAACCTGTAGACATTTTAGTAATATTGAAAACACCCCACTATCTATAATCTTGCAAAATGGAAGTAGTTTAAATTTTAATGGTAGGAAAATTATGTCTTTTCCCTCACAGACCGAAGTGTTAGCAATTGTAACTGATAACAAGCAAGATTCTAATTAAGTGTTAGCCATTAAAAGGAAACCACAATGGGTTCAGCTCACATCTGAAGTTTATCTACAGTTTATTTTTTACTCCACTGTTGGTTTACAAACTAAAATTTCCTTCAATTCCAAACATTTTAAAAGAAGGGCCAGAATAAAGAATTTCTTAGAGACTGTCAGTCCTCTCAGTCTGCTGGTCCAAATCTTACTCCAGAACCAAACTGACATGCTGTTAAAGGTTTTACTATTTGAAGGCTTTAGCTATTAAATTTTTCTTCCCAAATACACATTTAGGAATAAGTTTGCCAATTGACAGAAGTGTTAAAAGAATATATAACCTAAAACTTCAGAGAATGAAGGCTTTGAAATCATTCAGCTGCAGAGAAGAGAATAAATAGAATTAATTCTTCTACAATTTTAAATAATTGAGTTTTGCAGCAAGAAGAAATCAGTGGCAAACTGAACACACCTCATGTCATACAGAATAATTTGACGTTGGGAGAGAGGTATACCTCCTAAACTGTTGGAGACAGGAAATAATTTTAATATACGTGGGTTTGGGATATGCCTGTCAGTTCACACTTTCTACATACACTTCAAAGATAAATACAACTAATGAAATATTCTTTTCTAAAAGGCATCAGGAGAAGCTAGAGAGTGGTACAAAAATAAAAAAGAAAAATATTAATGTATAAATAGTAGATATGCTTTATGTCAAAAAGTAAGCCAGTTAGTTTTAAAAAAATGTTTTAAAAAAACCCAAACCACCACAAAAAAAACAACTTTCCCTTTGAACAACTGTTTCACTCTCCAATCAAGCATCTGACACTGCCTGCCATTAAAGTTATGACGTTGAATTACAAGGACTCACTAGCTCAGTCAGTTACCAAAATTTCCACTGCCCAAAACTAGAATTCCCACAGTCCTTTAGAAAGTTCCGATCCTGACCAAAAAACTGACAATAAGGCCCATTTTTTAGAGATACTCTCACACAAAGAAAAAGAGTGTGTAATTATTTATACTGGAGCAATGAGAGCTGAGGCTTAGAACTAATAGAACCAGTGATAAAGGTTAAAAAGAACTTGCTCAACAATGGGACAATTGATTCACCATGAAACTAAGCTATAAAAGACACTTTAGGAGAATCTTCCATGAGCAGAGTTATAAAATATTCATGGGGTGCCTCTACATCCAGAGTGTAACTAGGATACTGTTTCTGGAGATGCCATTACAGAAATGTGATATTCAAAATATGAACATCTGGTAATCAAATGCATGGCAGTGTAGTACTTACATGAGAAACATGATTTATTCCCAAGGAAGGATATTAATTCGAAACACAGGGCTTCCAGACTTTCTGGAAGACGAAAACATGAAAGAGATGGGGGGAAGTAGAGCTGTGTGTATCAGGAGAAAAATCAGAACTGAAAAATTGCTATAGTGAGCCTCGGAGAAATATAATGAATCAATCTGGGATTAAGCTACTAGATAGGAAAAAGAATAAGGATAGCACTAGGGAGGTTGTACAGACCTCCAGGGCAAGAAGAGACATGAGAATAAAATTCTGCTTAAAGATGAGGTGAGAAAAAGAAGGTAAAAAAACCCCACAAGACTATAAGAATTCATAATTCCAACCCTCTAATTACCAAAAAACCTCAGACACACAGAGGAGGAGAAATATGGGAATGAAGATGTAGTGAATGATTACATCTGAATTAATTAGGTACACAAACATGTGAGTGCAAAGACCTTATTGCCAAGCATATTTGTTTGGCATTAGCTAGTGATGAGGATGGCATTAATACTTTTAGAAAATTGAAATAATTTTGCAAAACAAATTTAATGTGAGGAATTGATAGGCCTTCTGTACCTCAGTATAGTAATACGTGGAATAAAACCTTCAAAGGAAAGCCAGTTCTACATGAATTCACACAAGCCAGCTGAAAAAAAATAGGAAAAAAAGTGCTGAGTAATGGACATGAAAGACAAATTCTTTGTAAAATGGTGCAGCTCCATTAACTTTTTCATACAGTTCAAGGCAGGAAGGATCCATTAGATCATCTATTCTGACCCTGTATATCATAGGTCATTAAATTTCATTTTCGATTGTACTCAGCTCAGTAGTTTATGTTTAACGTATTACAGAAAAACATCTAGTCTTGATTTGAAGGCAGAGAGATGGAGAATCAAACACTGCCCTTGGCTTTTTGCTCTGAAGGTTAAATACCATCGCTGCTGTGAAATTGTGCCTTATTTCTTGTTTGAATTTGTTTGGCTTCAGCTTCCAGCCAGGAGTTCTTATTACAAGATTTTTTTTTTTCTCCTAGTTTAAACATTCTTTTAACACTTAGTTTTATTTTTTCTTGTATTTCTAGATCATAAGCAAGTCACTTCTTTGGGAAGCCATACAGAATAAGTTCTTTTTTGTCATATCTCTCTGTAAGGCAACTTTTTCCAGTTTTAATAACTTTTCCCTTTTTTAACCCTCCCATTTTTAGCAATCAGCACCCACAATTCTTGTACTGGTCAAAGTAAAGTTACCTCTCTACCCACACTTGTTCACCCTTTGTGTATACTTTGCAGTAGTCATTTTTGCAGAGCATCATACTGAAGTTCAGTTTGAGTTGCATATCTATTGTGTCTTTTGAGACACTGAAGCTCAGTTAAGTCATCTATATTTCCTATATAATCAAAATACAAAGATAAGTTCCTTTAGAGGATGACCCATACTTCAGGTGAGTGATCTCCACTTACTTCATAGAGAAGACAGAGTGACAGATCCTCATTTGGAAAATCTTTGGTATTAATAAAACACTGTAGGAGTAGGAGATATAAACAAAGACAATTCAGCTCCCTACAATGTACCTGGAATTTTATTATCTTTCCTGGTAATTTCTACAGCCAGTAGGATGAAAGAAAATTCTTCTAAACTCGTTACCCATTTCTCCTCTGGAACTGCCTGCTCTACACCATTTCCTCTGTATTTGATACAGGGCTGTCTGCAAATTCTGGGAAACAGGATCTCTGTACTGTTTGATGAGGAATTTACCAAAAATTACAAACAATTTGTTAGTCTCCTCCTTCTTATCTATCTGTAATTATTTCTTCTTTGCCTGTGTTAGTAATAGTTTCAGGAGCAAGGGCAAAAAACACAACACAACCGTTTACGTGCATGCTTACTACTTACTTCCAAACCACTGGGAATACCACCAGGCACTCACACTTCAACCAAGGCACTAATGTTGCTTCAGCCCTTAATATAAAATATTACAGTCCATCAATGCACAGTCTACAATGAAAATTGGTGTTCCATAAAGAGAACTTGTAGAGCAGGCTGGTTCTGTATACAGATTTATTTCTACTGATAATTTTTTGTAACTCACTTCCAGCTCTGTTTTGCTCCATCACTCATGAGTTATGAGGTCATCTATAATTCATGGAAATAAATGATATATCATGAGTTATCCTTTTATAAAATGTTGTGTTAGTATATTTAACTCGTATAATTTGGATTTTTCCTCAGAAGAGGACATAAATTTGTTTATGACATATCAACACATTTAATTCCCATACTATGTGTTAAAGTAACAATAAGGCAGCTCCACTCATACCTATTTCTATCACCAAACATGACTATGTAAATAAATAATAAACTGATTTTTTTTTCAACATTAAACTCCAAAACAATGTGCATCAAGAAATCTCCCATTGAGCTGGAAAAAATTGCTACCCTAGGCATTTCCCCAATGACCTTCCCTTTATTCTTTGAGTCTTACATTCCGATTTTGTCATCTAGAATATTTTCATTCTTAAACAATTCCCTTCTCTTATGAACTGAACTAAATGGTGCCTGGAAATGAATAAAGGGAAAGTCAGTGCTGCATTTTGTGATGTTTTTCTGTGTTGGTTTTTTTTTCTTTTTTTTTTTTTCCTTGGCTGATCAGAAACTATTTATTTATTTACTTAGAGACCCTACTAAATCTGCCAAACACTATTAAGTTGCCATCTCATAAATCAAACAATATGGTGTTTACATGCCCTGCAACTGGCCTTTGGTCCTACCCAGGCAAAAACTTGAGTTTTCTAATAAATCAGTTACAGCCAATATAACACTGATAAGACTGGTTAGAGTAAGAACGATAAGTAAGCACTGAGCCTATCAACTAGCAGGTGCTACTTTAGCTTTTTCCCATTGCAGGATCCCTGTCCCCTGGCCAGCCCACAATTCACAAAGGGTGCAGAGCAATGTAGGTAATGGGGAAATAATCTGTCTCAGGGTTTTAAAATCTTGTTTTGTGATAATGATTGACCTCCAAACCCCCATATCTCTATCTATCAAACCCTATGTAGCTGATCTCAGCTGGCATGATAGTGAAAGGAAAATAAGATGTTGCTGGGCTGATTTCTGTCCAAATCAGATTTTGCAAATACAATTTATTGAGGAATATTCTCTGCAAATCTCTCCATTGAAGATGAAAGTAGTTGCACCCGCATCCTTACAAAAATAGAAAGTTCCCTTATTTGATAAAGTGGTGTATTTATCTGAGTGTTTAGGCCAGCTATGGAATAAAACATCAAGAACAAGAATAAAAATTAAATTGTAGATAATTAAAATATAAAATGAAATCATCTATTCTCAAATTTGTGAATAAATTGAAAATATTATATAAAGTTACTTTTTTCCCCTAAAATGTGCATCAGAATAAATTAAGTAGGTTTATTACGACAATTGATACTGCATCAACTTATATAAACTTGCACGTTTTAATGTAGTGACATAATTAATTTTTAAATTCTTTACAAATACTAAGTACTACTTAAAGATTGTTTTTCAAAGACTGATTAATAATGGCACAGAGCAACATTATATATTGGTAAGGCTCTGACATCAATTTCTTGTCCTTGACCACACAGTAGATTTTTGAAGAGTGCTTACACACAGTTGATTTCTTTTCATTGGAGATAAGCATCATTTCGAAAACAACAAAGCACTATTCACTGGCATTCTACACAAAGCCAGTTAAGATCTGCAAGATGTAAACCATGAGTTCTGGTTAAATTTTTTTTTCTACATAACTTTCTTGATCAACATTGCCTAGAGCACTTAGTGAGTTATCTGCAGAACTCTGAAGGCAAAGTACTAGAAACATGAAGTTGCTGAAATAGAAAAGTGTCATTTTCATACTGACAGTATTCTTCCTCTCAAGAGAGGGATGGGAAATAGTGTACTTCTGTGTTTCAACAAAGAAGTGTTTGCTATTGTGGATCTGGACAGAGTAGAGGCTTTCACTCACGGGACAAAAGTCTGTTTTTCCCATGTATGCTTGGAGCCAAATTTCATCCCACAATCTAACCAATTTGAAAACAGAAAAGAAATTGGGCTTACAGGAAGAACTGGAGGAAGAGGATTTTTGGGTAATGTTTCTGTTGGAGTACTGGGCTTTCCATTACCTGTTTACCTCTGACATGTAAGGAACATCTCTGGATGAACTTGGTCTGGGGAGTACAAAGTGGATTATACTACACTTCAGTGATTCACAACCATGCAAACTGTCTTGTTAGCTATTCTATGTTGTGTGGGCTGTTTCAGACACTGGACAAATTGTAGACAAAAAGGCAAGTAGTTGACTTAAAATTCATTCTTTGTTCGTCCTTTTCCTCCCAGTTTGAACTGTAGAGTCTGAGAAGATCTGATCTATGGTTCATGTATGTTTTGGGCTATCTCATCATACAAACGAAAAAACTTCACGTCAATTGAAGAAAGCCACAAGCTTATTTTAAAGCTCAGAATACACTTTTTTACTCTTAAGATTTGGGTCAGATGTCACCTATGTCTTTCCAGGTAATTAGCAATGAGAAATAGCATTGAAATAATAAGTAGGTAGGAAGTATTTCAGAACATGCCTCTAAGGGACAGCAATAATTTAATAAGGGATAACTAGCATTGTGCAGCTTAGGGAAAATTCTACCCACCTAACTTTTTGGATATTACAGTGGAACTTACAAATTTTAACAGCAGATGACATTACTTATTTATATTTTTAGAAAGCCTTTGATGAAGTTCCTAATGACAAACTTCTATTAACTATGGAGTTCTACAGTCGGATAGTGAGAATCAGTTCGTATCTAATTAAAACACACTAAAAAACCCAGCCCAGTGGTCTAGCTCACTGGACACAGTTCTCATTCCATTGAGGACAATCTGCAAGCCTCTTTTGCTAAAAAAAAACCCCCCCACACACCAGCAGATGAAGTGTTTTTTCTTCACCTAAATTTAGTCATCTTTAAAACAGGCTGACTGAGCTTGTTGCCTAGGATTCCTCTGTAGGTATTAAAGATGGAAGCGATGAACCTTCTGGCAGCTCCTCTTCTCTCTAATAGTTACCAAGGGAGTTTTGGTGACTAACAGATTGACAAATAACTTTTGAATGGCTGATTTAAATCATCGAATGAATCCAGGCTTGAAAACCCTTCCAAGTCTTCAGTTATTGAGCAGTCTCTAAGTCAAATGAGTAGCAATAATAAAATCAGAAATCACTAAGAATAGTTATTTATCTGTATAACCATCTTCAAAGCAGTAGATACATCGTGGTACAAAAGAGTTAGTGTACTGTAGATGCAATTGAATTTAAGTGGCATTATTTAGCTGGACAAACAGTATGCTCTACATCTATCAAAGCAGAACATATTCTGCTAGTATTTGGGTATATCTGAATCTAAAGGAAGGAAGAGCACCAACGCTTTTGTTACACAAAGAAGTAAATTTGCTTTCAAGGAACTGGTGCTTCTAGGAAGAAAATGTGCAATCAGTAGAAGAGAGTGATTTGATTACAAAAAATTCAAGGCTGTCACTTTCTTTCTGAAGAAACAAAGACCATCCTCAGAAGAAACAAATTCATTGTATCACAGTTTTAAGAAACAACATTGCAATGTTTACAGTAAGCACATTCAACAGGCATAAGGAAACACAGAAGAAAAACCAACTTGGGCCACAGTTTACATAGTGCTTTACAGATGACCCTGAGCAGTGTCATTTAAATAAACAGATTCTGGTTTTAGAACATTTTGGTCTTGAATCCAAAATTTGAATTTAAAAGAAACCTAGATTGCAACCCCCCCCCCCCCCAAATAAAACCCCATATAGAACTAAGATCAAAAAAGTATATGTACTCTTTAAAAAATATTAATATGTTATGAGAGGCACTAACATGGTTACTACGTTTGAGTTGTGCAAATTACTGATCTTCATTACAAGCAGAGAAAATGATCTATGGAATCCTGGTGCAAAAGTAATTACCAACACTGTCTATTTTGGCTTTAACTTGAATGTGGGGAAAAAAAAAAAAAAAAAAAAAAAAGGTAAGTACCGCAATATGGAGAACAATAGAACAACAGTTCACAGAGCATCCTGTAACAAGTGCTTTTTTTAGTTGTCCATAGTCACTGATAGATGAGATCTATAATATCTTGGGAAATTAGTTGGATTCTACTTATAACTTCACTAATCATTGATGATGATAGTATTTTTAAATTTGACAGAAGGGAAAAAATGATGAAATTCCTTAAAGTGACTGTTGAAAACTTGCAGTTTCATACAGTATCACAAGAAATTGAAACAAACTCAATGAAACTATATTTAGAATGAAAAGATGATCCAAAGGCCTTCTGAATTACCAGTAGAAGATTCAGCTATTTTCAAATTTCTAATTGATTTATTTCAAATTTCTGAAAATCCAGAATTACCCAGAAGCTGTGTAGGGGAAATACAAGCAAAGGAAATTTCCAGGTACATGAACCAATCTAATGTCTAGGCAGTGATCTGACAAAACTCTCCAAACATCAACATGCTGATAATTTCTAACTAGTCTTCATATCCGCAGTTAAGCAAATAAATAATCAGAATTTTGTGAGATTCCTTCTTCACCTCTATCACCGAGTGCAGTTTCAAAATATATTGAAAAACACCTAATGGCAGGATGATACCGCTAGTTTCCACTTTTTCCATCCTTCACCTAATATTCAGATCATCTGTTCAGTTCATGATCACACATGGAGTCACTCTGTAACCAATTTAACAGGAAAAAAACAATAATTACAAAAGCCCCCAAAACATTTGTTTTCCATGAGATCACCAAATTGAGGGGGGAGGAAGGAGAAACCACGACTGCCAGTTTTGAGGACAGCCTACTGATAGGCAGGTATAAGGATGAAGTGCTTCCTGCCACTCCCGAGACAGGATTACTCTTTCTCAGTGTTAATATTTAGATACTCAAAGTGATCCAGGCATTTAAATTTCTATTGGTACCTGCCATCACCTGCTGAGCAACTTTCAACTCTCACTGAAGTCAATGAGAGATGAAGAAACTCTACCACACAAGGTAAAACTCCCACTGAGCCAACAGCTGAGATCTGAGACTTTAGAAACAGCAGGCATTCATGGACTTACAGGCTGTAGCTGCTCTGATTTCATCGTAAGTTTTGCCTGAGTTGGGGATAAGCAGGCTGAATTGCTGAGAACATCCTTTGAGATACTGAGAACCTATGTCTCCTTGTAAGCTTGAGCCATACTGAAATAAAAAAAAGAAATATTATCCATTTGAACTCTGAACCTATACTGTTTTAACAGATATGCAGGACTGAGGTCCTACAAGAGGGATTTGTGTGAATGTCTTATATGCACACAGGTCTACACAGAGACAGAAGCAGGTAACAAGAAGTAACAGGAAAAAACCCCGATTTTGACTAACCTTGTTAGCAAACTAAATGCATGCTGTTATTTGTATCAAAATATATCTGCAAACTGCTGAGATCCAGCACATTATTATACAGCACCCCAAGACTGCTGGCAGTTTGCAAAATAAATTAGACACACAAAACTTGCCCCCAAGGAATTTGCAGTGTAATTTTAGATATGACACTGGGTAACACAATGACAGAGAAAAAAATTAGAGACAAGAATGATAAGTGTTAGATGGTGTCATAGTGTGCATGTTTTAGTGATTGCTTCAGATACTTTAAATAGCATTATTTCCTTTCTCCTCTAGCTCTTTTAATGCTACCCCTTTTTCCTTGACTGATACTGATTGGTGTGCAAACAACTGAAATAGAAGATTTTTTCCTGTACATGCTCAAACAAGTGAGCCAATTGTCTTCAGCCTCATTATTTTTTGATGTACAGTTGTTTTTCCTTCAAAATTAGAGCTCTAACACAGCTGTTTCTGTTACTGTGATTGCAATCCCATTCACTTATTGTCAATATAGAACAGAAAATCGTATGAAAACTAATCCCATTCAGCTTATTGTCAATATAGAATGGAAAATCATATGAAAATTATAACTGCACTTAGGTGCAAAACATGGAACTGTTCCAGGAAAACAACCAACAAAGTATTTGTAATATGATATCTGCTTATTATGAGGCACCAGAAATTTTTATTTTCCTTCCACATATTTCCCTCTTTTAAAATATCTATAACTTTTTCCTTACAGAATCACTCTTTATCCACATACAACAATATTTTTGCCTTTTAAACTTTTTAATAAAGCAAATCTGATATGTTATTTTTGTTTGGTTTCTAAATCATGCATACAACCATTGTGTTTTAAATGCAATATTCAAAAAATATGACAGAAGTTACATGCAGAAGTCTCATTGTATTTATAGTCTTGTCCTAGAGGATATAAGGCTAAAAGAGTACTCATAATTCTGTTTTTTCTAGTCCAACTTTTTATTTCTAGCTGTGTTTGAAATTGGTGGTATGACTGACAGATCAAACAAGCAATTCCAAGCAAAAAATGGCATCAATTGTGCTTATTTTGGAGAACAATTTTCTCATTGTTGTCTAACCAGTAAAAGAAAGGGATAGATATCCTTTGTGATAGTTTAAAAATGGAAAGCAGACAAAGAAGATAGTAGATCAATAAAGAAATCAGTAATGTTAGACAGCAGATGAGACCTCTGAGTGCTGAAAAGCTTCCAAAAATTCTATTTTCAGGCAATGTACAGAAAGAGCTAGATAAGGTAAAAAGAAGACATAGGAAAATATAAAATTGGAGATGTTGTTAATTATATATACAATAAAAAGGGAAAGACACAGAAAACAATTCACGCCAAGCCTACAAACGAACTTATGTAAGAAAGGGAAAAGGGAGGGAAGTATCTAAGTGAAAACCCGTGTTAGTGAACTCAGATGTTATAGTCTTAGAATTCAGCCAGGATCATTGTAAACCCCTGTTCTTAAGAATTAAATTGCTGACCTTAACTGGGCTGCAATCAGTTTAGAATCCAAAGCAAGCAAGACAGGACAATGGCAGCAGGTCTGTTCACTGCTCTGCTCTCTTGACTGTTTTCCTTCTGAACACATGGATTCAGCAAATGCAAATTCAGGAATTGGTTGCTCACCTTCAAAGCACTCTCTATAGATTTGGATCACATTATCTCAATAAATCATCTATTTTTGTAAGCATATCTACATAGTAAAATAAAAAGTGTTGCTTCAAAGATCCTTTAGATGGTAAAAAGCCAAGTTATAAAATGAAATAGTGTAGCACAGTGTGGATTCACCACCTCTGGTTTGGAAGCAGGAGATAATCAATCACTTAACCCTATGTGAATAACCATGAAAATCCTATATGTCCTCTTGAAAATAATTTCTTAGACTACATTTCAATAGTACAACAGGTCCACAGCCATACCAATGGGTCTATACTGCCAACCATTCCAGAAAGGAATTGCCTGGAGTGTATCAGAGCTGCTTTCTGGCCCTTTTATGCAGGTTAGGTTCCCACAGAAAGTAAAGTGCGTGAAAAATGGATGGTGTGCCCTGAGCTTACCTAAACAAGGAGGTGAGCTATAATGGATGTCTGCGTTTGCAGTGAAGTGCTACCGAAACCAGCAGTTTAGATATTAACCAGGACACCTAGATGTAGCACATATTATACACTCTGTTATGAAGAAAATATGTAGTCACAATGAATGATTAATTTTGGAGGAAACTTTTGTATGAATTTAAAATTGCGCACATTACTAACTAGCTGGTCGTCTTCAATAGAAGAAAGCCCTGTGAACAGGGATTATAAAGCTTAGCCAAAGTTACTGAGTGAAAAAGTGATTACAAAGTAACAAAAATGGCCTACAGATTTTTTTTGAAAGAGTGAAAGCCTTTATTTTTATGGCAAAAGTAGTTCCTCCAAAATATTGATCTGGTACAACACCAAAAGCCTACTTAAACATTGCACTATGAACAGCAGGTAGGTAATTCACAATAAAATTCAGGCAATCAACACACCTTTGAAATGAGACACCATACAAAAATAAGTCTTTGGTGTTATCATTTAAAATATGCCTGGAATATAATTTTAAAATGCCTGATTTAATTCACAAATGAAATTAGGAAAGAATACTGAGCAGAAAATAGACAACTTGTCTGTATCTGTGTATTCACAGACAAATAAATGCTAAAGTTGTGCAACATCTTGTAGCATAAATTTATAATCATGGAGCCAAATGTAGTTTGCACATAACAGAGAACACTGGTGATTTCAGAGTCTTCTAACTTCTACTAAATAAAATGTTTCTTTTAAATGCTGTATTGGGAAAAGCTTGAATCATATGTGGCAAATGTAGTCCATTTTGGGGGCTTTTCTTTGCAGTGTAAGCTAGTCTTTTTATGTCCTCAAGAATTTAAACATTGCAGTATAACCTAATTCTTTTATCTTGGATATTCTTTTTTCCGTGTTTTCCTTAGGTGATATTAATTCTCATAGGTTATGAAATGAAAAGAGTGAGATCTATGTGGCTTTGCTGCGAGACTGAGAGAAGTATCTCTGTGTACTCCAGATCCTTGGCTAGCAAGCTAATTGTTCAAAAGTTGTTAGGTGGAATCTGATGACATGGAACACATGGCCACAAAGTATTTGAATCCTACAGGACTTTTCTGGGGGGGAGAACAGTTCTATTGAACGAAGCCAGTTGAAGTGAGACTATGATTTTGATTGTACAAAGGGATAATGATGGAAGTTCAGGATAGCACATGCCATTATTATTCCTTCCAATTAACTTGAATAATTTTTCCCACCATAAAATTAAATACTATTCTATGTTACATACAATATAGAGTTAATTTCATATAGAAATCAAATCTGTATTATTTAATTATTGATATAGTAGTCAGTGGAGCAGCAATACAGTCTATATGCCAAAGCTCAGTCAATAGAATTAAAAACCAGAGGTGGGTGAGCTGGGAATATATTTCACCTACTGCTCTCATAACACTTCCTGTCATTTCAAGTTGCAAGTAACCAAATGAATTTTCACAGGCAATTAGTTGTTAGAAATACCTGTGAAAGCAAGTATACTCCCAGTGTCTCCAAGTAATTTAGACCAGCAGGTGTTGAGGAAGTGGTACATCTTCAACAGCACACAAAAAATTTCCACAGTACCATTGGTAAGACTAAAAGAAATTAATTTTAGGAGGATAAGATAGCCTATTGTTTGTCTTACATTTAGTGAAGAAACAACCAACTACAAAAGCTACTCGCACAAAAGCCATACCACTCTTTGGAGCTTAGTAAGCCCTTCTCAATCAGAAGGCATTTCACAATGCAGCACTGTGAGTGTAAATTACACCATAAGAGTAACCAGTAACACACACAACTTTACTGCAAGATCCATAAATCATTGAAATATGATTCTACTTGGTTTCTTTTAAGTGTAGAAAAGTAAAAAGCATAGAATTTTAATCTGAAAATAGCAAGGTGGTATGGCAGTGTCATAAAAAAAAACAGTGAAAAAATGATGAATAGTACACTTTTCAAGATATGCTTACACTTAAATATACGTATATGTGTGTTTGCATACAGAACACTTAGATAAGGACTGTTGTGATCTTGTGGTTTGCACAGTATCAGATTCATGACAGCACTGTTAAGTCAAACTGTCATCCTGCTTTCTTCATCCTGCACTTCAGTGTGCATCTACAAGATATCTGTAATTTGGGGGTGACTGAAGTCAATCAAAGTTCAGAACTGTGGCCAGACATCTTTCCACCCTTCATATTTAAGTATAGAGATTTTTTAGAATCACGCTTATCTCCAGGTAAAATGTTGATTTTCTTAAATCAGCCACTGTCCAAAGATGACACTGATTTACTGAGATAATGTGGAGCTATCTGGATCTAGCTGAATAATACACATCTGATAATATACCAACCATTTTGTCATAAGTTATTTGAAAAATTATATAAACATTAACAGAAGACTCCTCAACTGAATAAAAATAGTTGATAGTCACAAAAACCATATTTCTAATTATTTCAATTTAAAAAAATGTTTAGAACCATTGTGTTTCCTTTGGAAAGTTTTATGGCTGTATCCTTTGAAAATTTAATTGAAATACATTCAGAAGTGTTTTAATTGGAAGAAAAAAAGCATTAAATTTTTATGTAGATTCTGTAGATTTCATTTGCTTTGAGATACAAATAATAGATGTGAACTGGATGAGTAATCTTTTTCATTGACTAAAGAGTCAAATAAAATTTTGATGTAGCACAGATGATCTCAGGAGAAATTATGATCACTGCTTCACTACATGACTCTGAAGTTCCCATGTGATTTCATTATGGATTATGGCTGTAAATAAAGCTTCAACTGTATTTTTATGTTATGCAAATGGTTTGAGATATATGTCTATATAAACACTAGGAGTTTGGTCAGCAATTCTAACATTCATAATCTGTACAACTAGTCATCCAAGAAAAAAGCAGCTTATCTATTGAAAAATGGAAAGAACATAGAAAAGAAAGAGTAGAAAGAATTGAGGTTTTACTACTTGATTTAAGGATCTAGCTGAGACATCAATATTAGAAGGCTAGTAAACCTAGGCCTCCACTGTAGCTGGAAAGAGAAAGAGAAGGCTCCATCAGTTTGTGAGTCTGCTTACCTGTGAGATGACTACCTGCTGGTAGTGCCTGTGCTGGCAAGCATCAACAAGGATCTCAGTTTAAGGAGTTTTTAATTTAATGTCTAAAAGTAGGTAGAATGAATCTGGGTATGGGTGCAAAGTCACCCTCTTGCTGAAGGCCTGGTATGCCTATACAGAGACAGCAGAAGCAACCTCAGCTGCTGAGGTTATGCAGAGAGGTTTCCACAGAAACCGTATGCGTGGTAAGGCCACAATTTACCAGCCAGTAATAGAAACTTCTATTACAATGTTCTCTCCTACCCGGTGAAGCATCATATAGGACCTAAGACAAATTTACCAGCTGACAGGTTGCTGGAATATCCTTAACAGCTTTCTTTAAAGTCACAAACTAGTACTAGCTCCACAACTATATTTCCTGTATTTCTGAAGAGACAAGTTTAAGAAATTGCTGGAATTAATTAGTGAAGTGATCTGAAATGAAAAGCTCAAGAATTTAAGTGTAGTGAAGCTTTACTTAAAAAACAAAAAAAGCAACCTGAAAGTTGTACTATAAATGGTGTTACAAGGCTTCAGCTCTAATTGAAAAACCTCTTCCAAATACTGAGAAGTAAGCAGATAGCCCATGAAGAAGAATGAAAGAAAGGAAATTATTACCAAAGAGGACTTGTCCTGGTTTCAGCTGGGATAGAGTTAATTGTCTTCCTAGTAGCTGGTACGGTGCTGTGGTTTGAGTTCAGGATGCGAAGAATGTTGATAACACCCTGATGTTTTCAGTTGTTGCTCAGTAGTGCTTAGTCTAAAATCAAGGACTTTTCAGCTT
>JAVJGG010000094.1:25628883-25638987 GCA_035590195.1 Aviceda cuculoides | reverse complement strand
ATTTTAACAAAAAAAAAAAAAAAAAAAAAAAAAGAAGTTTTCAGTAGTTACTGCTGCTAGTATTTATTTTATCGGATTACCTGGCACTTGACCAAAAGAGGTGGTAAAGGGTTATTAAAAGCAGAGAGTAAATAATCACAGAATCATACACAAAGTATATGCTCAGAGACTTATCTGGTTAAGTTTTAAATATCTCTAAGGATGGGAGTTTCATACTCTGTCTTGGCAAGTACTCCAGTGCTTAAACACACTGACTGTAATTTTTTTTCCTTATATCTAACTGGAATTTCCCTTGTAGTCTGCAATTGTTGCCTCTTGTCCTTTCGCTGTGCATCTCTCAGAGGAGTATCATTCCCTCTTCTCTATAATCCTCCTTTACATAGTGGAAGACAGCAATTAGATCTCCCCTTAGATTTTCCCCAGACTAAACAAACACACTTCCCACAAACTCTCATCATATCATATCATCCAGGCCCCTAGGCATCTTAAAAGTCTTGCAGTGGACTCTCTCCAGTTTGTCCAAGTCTTTTTTATAGAGGAGACCAAAATTGGACATTGTGTTCCAGACACATCAACATAAGTGCTGAAGGGAGGGGAGTATTCACTTCTCTAACCCCAGTACCTCATTCTTGCTAATGCAGCTAAGCATGTGTTCAACTCCCATTACTAAAAGGTCATATTGCTAATTCGTATTCCATTTGTCCACCAGGACTCCCAGGTCCTTTTCTGCAGAGCTGCAGATGATTCCCAGCCTGAACTGATACATGGATTTGTTCCCCCAATCTGGTGTTATTCACAGGTCTAGAGTGGTGCTCTTCGTTACATCATCCCACTATAGATGACATTAAACAGTCTCAGCCCCTGTACTGATCCCTGAAGAAAACCATTCATGATGGGCCACCCAGAATTCAAATCATTGACTACTACTCTTTAAAGTGAGCAGGCCAGACAGTTTTTACTGTAAGTTTTAGTCCATCCAGATAGCTCTATCTCCATAGCTGGCTAGATGAATCCTACAGAAGACTCTGTCAAAAGCCTTGACAAAGTCAAGATAAATGAATCTAATGTTCTCTCCTTATCCACAGAGTCAGTCATCCCATTGCAGAAGGCAATCAGGTTCATCAGGCAGGATTTGTCCTTGGGAAATCCATGCTGAATGTTCACTGTCATTTTCATTTCTTTCATGTGCCCTGAAGTGGCTCAGAAAAGGACCTGTTCCAGAATTTCCCTGTAGTCTGAAGCAAGTGTGTAATTCCCCACCTTCTGCTCTTTCACCTTGAAGGTGAGGTGTGACACTTGCCTTTTCTCTAGTCATGGGGGACCTTCCTTGATTGCTACAGTTTTCCAAAGCTGCTAGGCAGTGGTCAGTTGGCTCAGCACCTTTTATTTTTTTGCTGCCTGCATGGTCCTATGAACTCGTACATGTCTATTTTTATACACTTTTTCTTCTTTGAACATCAAAACCTTTTTTTGAGAGAAAGAGTAACCTTTATCGAGTGTAGTGAATGTCAATATTTCCACTATGCAAGTATTCAATGGTAAGCCCATACTGGCATACTGCAACAACACACATATGTTGTCACTGAGTGATAAACCATGGAAATATCCATATTTCTAGTAATTACCTCACTCATCTATTGCTTTAGTATTCAAAGGTTCATTTTACAGGCCAAAGTGGCATTTAAGTTGCAGCTTGCTTTAGCTTCTGTGTTGCTTGGGGCTTAAACCAAAAACACTGTCCTCCTTCCTTGTCATTGCTATGGGACGGGAGCAGGAACTTCCCCTTTATTTCTGAGAATAACAGAGAGATTTGGGTAGAAAAATACAAAAGTTTGCATGTATTAATGAATGAGGCGATTCTCAGTCTTTCTGTCAACTACTGGTGTAGTATTTTCTAGAACTTTGCCAGACAACATTTAGTTGCAGAAAAACAATTCAAAGTGTATGAAAAACGTTGCTACCCATGACTACCTTCACACTCAATCTCTGTTTAAGTGCAGATTCATAACTACAAAAAGAAATCTACTGTAAATGAAAGCAGCTAAGTGAAAGTTGCAAACCAATTCTAAAAATATGTGTGCTTTCAATATGAGTATGTAATTAAGATCTTTATAAGAAGTATATATGCAGACAGACGTAAAAACAGGACATATTTATATATCACTTCTCCTGGCATTTATTATTCTTTTGATCTTTCACAGCTTATTGATGCTTCATAGATATCCAGCATTATATATGAAATTAGAATATATTATAACTATATTCCACTGCATAATGTAAATGCATTCCAAATTCCAGCTGTAATTGTCAAACATATCTGATTTGTACTGATAACAGTGTGAACTTGCAGAAAAAAAAAGAGATAGGATTTGAAGGGAACAGGACAGGCTTGCAAGGTCTGCAAACATCTTGAACTAAGCTCTGAATGATTCTTACAAAAGATGTACTCAGTTGCCTTCTGTCAGTGTTTCAGAACTGAGTCAGCATAGGGCAAACATTTATCAGGTCTGTTTGTTAGTCTGTGCCTAGTTTGTCACAGAATTGCACTTCAGTTCCAAAGAATAAATTTGAGCACAAGGAGATGCAAACAATTACATAGCATTCTTTTCTTTGCCACCTTCTAGGATTCCATGAGCATAGAAATCCAGTGTCCTTAAGATTAATATTGTCAGAACTCCTTAAGGATTTGTAATCTGACAGTCAACCCATCCTTTGTTATTATCTTAAACATTGTTAGATTTCTCTGTCAAAAATGTTCTAAAACCCCAGAGGGCTGGACTGAAATAATTACATGGCATACATACATCTCTCTAATGATAAAGAAAATATGCCTCAGGTTGTAGTTAAATGGAAACCTCTTGCACTAGTAAGAAAATGGAGACCTAGTAGGACATTTTCACCTCTACCTTGCTTAAGTGTATGAAGAATCTACTTTTCCATAATAGAGAATGCATCTTTGGTAACCTGAAGTAAAATTAAACGCAAAGCTACTTCCGTACCAGAGCAGTAGCATTGCCTATCATCGCAGCTTCAAAGTATTTAGAATTTAGGCTGTAAAGAGAAAAATGGAATAAGCACAATGGCTATAAAATGAACTGTGGACCAAAGTTTGCCAAGTCTCTCCTTTTAAATCATACACCTTTCATTTCTTTTAAAACCATATACCTCCTACTGTGTCCTTTGTAAAAAATAAGAATGAAATTTTAGTCAAAGAACTGGACTGTGAAACACAAAGACCAGTACACAGAACTGTTTCATCAGAAGTGTTTCATCAAAATGTTAAAAAAAATGCTATTTCCTTTTTAACAGGAATACCTATAGTTTTGATGATTTTGCGCAAACCCGGTTTAGGAAAAAAAATAATGAAAACTTTCTTCTATACCAGCAAAACATCAGTTTAACCATTTTTTGGATTGGACTTTTTTTGTTGTTGTTGTTTTTGTTTTTGTTTTTTTTTTAGCACAAAACAAGCTCAAAAACTCAAGATCAAAGAGAAATACTTTAAGTTTAACAAAGCATAATGCTTTTATCCACATGCGGATTTTCCAATAACTTTTCATAGGAATTCTCAATTGCTTTTGTTCTATATTCCACAAAGAAAAGTCTGAATTAATAGAATAAAAATTTGATTTCCTTTTGGCTCTAGTTAGTGCTTACCTCAACAGTAACTTTGTGCACAACCTTGGGAAAACTTTTTAATCTCACTCAGTTCTGTCTGGGAAAATAATAGTTCCTCACGAGTGCTAGAGATTGTAAATTAATTGATTTTCTGAGATGTTCTGATATTACAGTGGTATCAGCACAGCATACCAGAAATCATTTGAGAATAATTCTTCCAGAATTCTAGTCCCACAGTTTTTTCAATAAAGCCATGTCATAACAGATCTCAAGCACAATGTAACTGGAGCACGTTCCCTTTTCTGGCTTTCTGCCAAGAGTGAATTTCACCCTTGGTGAATTTTACTGCTTGCTTCATGCTACCAAATCCATAAAATACCATCACTCTAAAAGAAAGAAAAAACCCACAATTTTTGCCACCTAATAGTATATTAATTTGCAAATTACTGAGATAATATTAGAAGACCTGCAAAAGTAACATCTCAATTCACTAGAAAAAAGAGAAAACAAAGTAAGCATGTCTATACTCTAATAAGTATCACCTAAGGACTCATCAGTGTGATTTACATTTTTAAATGTAAATGGGTTGGGTCCTTTGTTTCTGAAATCACAGTTTCTAAAAGTAAATATAGAACTTTATTCACATACTACAGTAAGTCTACTTACTAAGTTTAAAGCTGGATAGTGAGGGAGAGCTCAGAGAAGTTTAGTATACTTCTAGAAAACTCTTTCAATCATCTATGGATTTTGTGAGTGACAGATTTTGTGAATTCAGTCCATAGTTGCAGGCAGCTGAATACAAATCACACTTGTTTATCGGTAGCCTAGTATTTGAATAGCTGGAATACTCCAAACCATAAAGTAAATGTCACAGGATATGTATATATTTATTAAATATCATTATATGATAGTCTATCTATCTTCCTTCTGTGGACAGCCAACATCACTGAAAATTATGTGCAAGTTTTAAAATCTTGAGCTCTTTAAGTAACACAAAGAAAAGTTACATCTACCAGACTACTTAGCGAGATCACTGTTGAATGAACCTGAATGAAGAAAGCACCAGTTTGGAGTCAGTTGGACTCCTGTGTTCTAATGAAAGTACACACTTTATCTTCCTGCAAGCACTCTTCATTTGTGCCAGAACCCTCCACAGATAACCCTTCCAAACATAGATGACAGCTGTTATATGTAACTGAAGCAAAGAGGTTGTTCGTTACTAATTATTTGGACTGACAAATCTCTAGAACCAGAGCAATGTTTTCAATACACACGTTTAGTGTCTAACAGGATAATATTAAAAAAATCTAAGTTTGCCTTCTCCAGATGCTATCACAAGTCACACAGTAAAAAATGAATCATTCATGGGTTCTAAAAGGTGACAAAGGAAGATTATTGTCTTCTCTTGTCACCTGTCACCTGCATCATGTAGCATACAGTTTCACACAAACATACCCATAATCAATCTTATAGTTTTTTGAATTTACTGTAATTTATTAAAAACAAACAAAACCCAAAACATCAAAAATTTTTTCCAGATTTAAATATTTGAAGTAGTGAAAAATGCACCGGTTATTTTGCTTTCCCAAATTTCCCTTGTAAAATATGCATAAAGTACCTAATCTGAATTCTTCTAGCTTCAGATTCCACCTACCAGATCTTCTTACATCTTTATCAGATAGATTAAAGAGCCCTTTACTACCAGAAATGTTCTCTCTGTGGGAATACCAATAGATATATTAAATTGCTCCTGTTTTTTCTTGAATAAAACAACTAGATAGAGCTTCTTGTCTTTCATTCCAAGTCAGGTTTTCTGATTGAATCATTGTTGTGGCTCCTGCAGGAACGTTTTCCAATTTTTCAGTGTCTGTTTTAAAGCATGGAGGGCATAGCTACAATGGTCTCATTAATGCAATGTAATACAGCATCGCTTATTTTACTCAGTATTTGCTTACTTGTAAACCAAGGAACTTTGCTTTTTACTTTGCTTGGTAGGTCTTATATTTCTGGCTCTGCACTGTGATCCCTTAACCCTTTTGGTATCACTGCTTCCTCAGGAGTAGCTCACAACCACTAAGTCATTTACATTCTTCCTCTCAGAGTAGGAAGAACTTAAAAAGAATTGACGGGGTGGGGAGGTAGGGTATGTGCAAATACTATCTGATGGCCAGGCCATCAACCTGGAGATTCACTTTCTTGCTTCTGTATAACCTTGGATATCTATCTTTGGGTTCAGAGCCTTAACGTTATGTAGATGTTGAATCCAAATGAAAATGTATTAATGAGAGTGTGTTACCTAAATACTTCTGAGATGAGGGTTCTGAACTTCAGGCTTACGATTCAAGTTTCAGTCATGAGACTTGTCACCCAGGACTCCTAAAGCCTGCTGTGAGACAACTTCCCTGTGTAAACTGGCCCATCCATAATCTGAATTGTCCTCTGAAAACGTCTATGTTCCTTCACTGACCACAGATCACTAAATTCCTAACACCATCGCAACAGACACAAACCTTCACACACTGCTAAATTAAATTCATAGAATGTATCAGTTTTTCAGCTGTTATGCCAGAGATTTATTGTTCCAATTCTGCACATTATCAAAGAATGGTTTCTGTGATAATAGATTGTAGTAATGAATCATCAGAGTGGTGCCATCAAGAATATACCAGAGACAAGCATTTTATATTGTACTTAGTGTAAATTAGAGCCTTTTAAAAAAATTACTCAGTAAAAACCTTTTAGATAATTCCAATACAGTAACATACTTAAAAGGAGGTTAAAAAAAAAAATTTAAAAAAAAAAATGTTTTAACACAGAGTATTTTCAAATGAAGCCAGGAAAGATTATCAACCTTGAAATACCAAAAGACTAATAATCAGCAATTTTAAAATTAATGGATTAAATATGTGTATATCAGATCTCAAAGAATGTCTCGTTCTTTAGGAATTTTTCTGGAACAATAGCTTAATAACATTTCATCATAAAAATAATCAATAGTTCACAGTTATTTAGCAGAGAAAGGATTATTACAATCAGGTAGTTTGTTCTTTATCACACAGACAGGAGGATTTCCTTGAACTGATTATTTAGAGCTTTGAAGTCCTTGCTTTCCAATATTATCACCACATTTGTGGGTCTTCTCAGAACCTCTCTAATGTTTTAGCATCTTACTCAAATTACAGGTTCCAAAAGGGAACCTAGTATTCCAAGAACAGTTACTGTCCTGTTCACACAAAGGTAGCATCCATCTTTCCACCTCTTTTTGGTATTATTGGGCTTTTATGTCTTACGTCACATTAGCCCTTTAACTTCAGCATCACTATGATGTTCAAACAGTTTTCCACCCTGGCTCCAAATAACTTTCAAAATCACTAATTTCCAGCATACCATCTCCCACTACATAGGTGGGGCAAGCATTCCTAGTTTCTAGGTGACTTTACATCTAGACATAAGAAATTCATGTTATTTGCTTCTCATAATTGACTAAGAAATACAACAGAATTTTTTTTTTATGGGTATGCTATAATTAGGATGTTTATTGTAATAAGGATGCTTATTATAATCACTCGATGGAGACTCTTGATTTAAAAGTAAGAGCTATGTAAGGAAATTTTAAAAATTTATCTTTCTTACTTGTTTTGTTTTCTGAAACAATATAAAACTGACATGTAATTAAACAGGATCAAAAATTTTTGCTACAAAAGGAGCATTTCGTGCATGTTATACAACTGATGAATTAATGTCAAAACAACCTGCCGAGCAGTTCCTTTTTTTTTTTTTTTATTTTTGTAATCCATAATAAAGCCCAGTGACAGTATGTCCCCCAACAGCCTAAGTTTAACAAATTGTAATAGGAATACTAAATCAATTCAGTTCAATTTATTGAAACAAGACAAAACCCCTGAAGAGACCTTCATGCATTCATTCAAATGACAACCATTAAAGTTAGGACCTAAAATAAGCAGTGGAAAAACAACAAAAAAAGTGGTTTAAAAAGTATATCCAGTGTGCAAATGCTTTATGTCCATTGCGGTACATCTAGGACTTTATAAAAATGAAAACTAAAATGCAGATCACTGAATACCAGTGAGCTACTATTTAAATAAACTACAATTAGGACCATACATCAGAAAATTTTCATTTTTAATGAATTTAATACATTTAAATGTATCAGTGTCTTTAGGATGCTGATATGTAAAATACGAGACTTTGGAGTCTTACAAGTAAATATTTTTCTGTAGATGAATCTATGAGTAAATGTAAACTAACACAGGTAGGATCTTCATTTCAGCATAATCAGCTCAGTCTATGCATGGGTCCCTGAGGAAAGCCCAAAGGCAAAAAGCAAAATAAATCAAACAGAAATATGGCACATTGGTTGAATTTTAAGTAAAACTGACAAAAAGTTACACTACATACATAGTCACTGGAATGAATTTGTAGCAACGAAAAATGGTAAACTAACCCTAAGTGTCTTTCACAAGAACATAATCTCTTACTAATGTAGAGAAATAAGCTCATTTTATTCAACAGTCATTGACAAAGTAATAAAGAAAATGCATAAAAAGCTAAAAAATAATGTCTAGAAGAAAAAAAAAGCTATTTTCAAAAAAAAAAAAAGACTGTGCTCAAATGGCATATTTTGCAAAAACCATTCAAAGTCAAAATGAAATGGTAACAGATTGATAAATCTGGTTTTTAGGCAATCAGTTGCACAAGGCTCAAATTACATCGTACTTCAACAGGAAGGTCTGTGACAGATGGCCCACTAACGCAGATTGGAAAGTCATCTGCATAAAAACAACACTGGAATCTACAAGGAATCACAAGGACCACTAATTTGCCTGAAGAGGAAAGAGTATCACAATACATGGAACCCTCTGAGGCACCTTGTTAATTATTGCAGAGTCACATTTCAGTGTAAGATTTTGTTCTTTACTCTAGAGCTAATTTACAGTCAGTTTGGTGTATGGTTCTCAAAGCCCAAGGCCAAAAAAGAAATTACGGTAAAAACTTGTGAAGGACAATTTGGGAGTTTTCACTAGCAGAAATCAGTTTGCCGTTATTGGTGAATAACTAGAGACTGAAAAACAGTTCCAGTCAAGAAACAGCAGATCTTATGATCCTGAGATCTAAATTCCAGCCTATAAAAAAGGAAAAAAAAAAAAAAAATCCCATTCATGTTAATGGCAGTTGTGCCATTCATTCCTAGCCTAAATTCAGCCTGCAGTTTGAAATAAGAATTTTAGACTTTATTACATCATTCCGACTTCTGATTTGATTTCAGGTCATGTGTTCCATACTTCTAATCTACCAATTTTTTTAGTTAAAGGACATAGCACTTTGACCACCTGGAAAGCAGCTGCACTCTTCCACTTGGAGCACATGCATTATCTGTTCATATCCTATTATTGCCTGACAACAGGATGAGTAACAAGATCCAAATACTCCACACACTCTTTGGGAACATCAGACCTGTGTTGCTGGATTCACATTGTGTTGCAACCCTTGAAAACAAGTGTTCTTCTCCAAAAGACTTTGCATCCTCATGCCTTCAAACTGTACCATACAAAAGGATATAGGACATCCCACATGTGCTGTTTCCTACAACAGGATAAGGAAAAAAATGTGCACAGGATGAAAGAAGAGGAATGTTCAGAGTTTTCAGGGAGGGTGGAAAAAGGAAGGAGAAACACATTAACAACAAACACCAACTACACACTATCCTAGGCACTAGTTACAGCATTAAAAATAATGTTTTGTCTTTCTTGGGTCATGAGGAGTTATAGATACTAAGAGCAATTTTCCCCTAAGCAGGAGAGAACTACATCCGTAGCACCCAGTCAGGACCTTGACTCATGGCTGTTTCTTTCCCAGCTTCCTCAAGACAGGCAATAATTTTGTTGTGAAAGTTCAGAGAAGCCATATGAAGACAGAATTCAATCACACTTTGCAAATAAAACCTTTCTGAATATCAAGACAAAACCTTCCTTATTAAATTGAAACCAATGGAGCCTTATCACTTACTTCACTAGGAGCAATATCAGACATGTAAGTTTGCTTTTACTAACAGATAACTTGATTATCTGTCCAATTAGGTCACACAGCCCAATTTGTAAAACATCAAGAGCTACACGTGGCCGCTTTCGAGGCCCCCTTCTACTCAATTTCTTGGCTTTCAGCTCTGGATGATTTTTCAAAAACAAAGTTTCTATATACTAAAGACAAAATCTAACATAAGAATATTCTTGAGAATATTCTGCCTGTGAATCTTTTCATTACAAACGCTTCCTACTACTTATTTCCTCTCCTATCACTAACGTCAAGTTCATCCTATCCTCAACACACAACCTAGAACTACTTGCTTTTATTGCTAGCCATACTGTTCAAATACATGGTACTATTGTTCCTGTAGTTGATTGCTAATTGTGCCTGTGTAACTTCAATTTGAAAAAAGCCCCACCAAACACCTTCAGATTATCAAAT
>JAVJGG010000094.1:25608615-25628873 GCA_035590195.1 Aviceda cuculoides | reverse complement strand
AATCTTTTGTCTAAGAACTTTTGATTCACAGTTGTCCTTCACCAAAACTTAGATCATTTTGCGTATTTCTTCTGTTACCATATTATCAAAAGCAAACTGCACAAACATGGATCTTTTAAAAATGCAAAACAGAGAACTTGAATTTAGTTGTTAAATAATGACCATCACTCGTACCATTCACTGATATTCACTGAGACATCTTTCTCAGTTACTATTTCTGGATTTCTGTCTGCAAGACAGCACTAGACTGATACCCTAACAAGCATCATTCACACACATCTGAATTCAAAATAGGGGCCTTGAAATATTTTTCTTTTCAAATGTAAGCTGAGTTAGAAGTGATGTTGTGTCAAGCTGCTTTGAACTAGTTGAGTTTGACACTCTCTGTTGTCAAGATGACACTTGAATTGATGAAACAACTGCACTTTAAAGTGGAACGGAGAGCCAAATTGGCAGCCTAACTAAACCAACTAAAAAAAATGAAGAATATTAGCTACTCATATTAATAGTTCAATTACCTCTAACTAATAAAATAAGCTGAAATGTTCTTCTTATCATAATAAAAAAGAATATTTCTTAACACAGTATGCCTCTCTATTGATTATTGTATTTCAGATATCCCCATATCAATAGGTAATATAAATAGGAAAAAAGAGGGAAAAATTTATTCTTTATTGCTCTTCTCTGACAAAGATAAAGAGCTGAAGCCTTTTAGAAGTAACATATTCTGTCCAAGTTCTCCTAAATTTTGAGTGCCAGGAATATCAGCTGTCTCTTTCCTTCATTTTCCTCAAAGACTCTGACAAAGTCTGGAGTTCCTAAATAGTTATACCACATGCAGCTTATGGCTTCACAGGTTAAGAGCTTTGAAAAAAGCCACAGTTATCTTTCATGTTATTTATAATATTATTAGGTTTATTTTTAGCCAGACATTTTTAGCTTTTTTTTTTTTTTTCTACAAGATTAGAGGCAGTGACTAAAAGGTGCTATGAAGAGAACTTTTAAAGGTCATTACTAAAACACAATCAACTACACCTAAAAGAAAATTGTAACTGTCATGTTGTGGATAATTTAAAAAGAACATCTAGTAAACTATAATAAAAAAAAGACACCACCACCACCGCCACCCCCTTATTTCTTTAAAAAGGGACTATCTGAACAGTTTGCAGAGCTACCAGGAACTTCTCTCTGATAAAATGTTTTAACTGGGAAGTTGAAAGAAAATATTACAGGAAACTGAAGCATGGCCAAAACTGTGATTCTCCATGCATATATAAAGCATTTTTTTGTTGATACTGGAGAAAGGAGAATCTTTTGATCCCTTTTCTACTTTTTGCATAATGTGCATTGCACAACGTGTGTTATGCAGATGGAAAATAACAGGGTATTTCCCTTGACAGAGATTTTTATTGAAAGACTGTATATGGTTTGGAAAGTGGGATGCTGTCTATATGAAAGTTATGCACTGACTACTAGGTAATAATAGTAATCACTGTTAAAATATGGAAGAGGCTGCTAAGAATGGAGAAACACATATTTCTAATTGGTAGCCGGGGAAAAAAACAGCAACTTTGAAAAAGTTAATCCTCTTTTGAAATAAATTAGTTTTCTCTTACAAAACTGATGAAAAAGAAAGTTTGAAAAGCTTGTGGTGTATTTATAAATCTCAGAATAAACTCAGGAGGCAACTGACTTGAAAGATTGGAGAGCTTTCGTGCCTAAAAATTCTTGCTTATTAAAATAGTTAGACAGACATGAAAGGTTAAGCAGGAGAATGATCTACTGAAATCCAGCAGGGATCTATCCCAGATGGAAGATTTTTGCATTCCCTCTGGGCTCTCTTCCATGCCCTTGGGATGCCAAACTAATACTGTCTTCAAGTCCCAAAGGTGCCATATCCCCAGAGGCAGAGCACAGTGCGAAATAGATATTCACGCGGACAATTCTCAGAGGCCCCTCCTTATTTCTCTCTTCAATACATAAACATGGGAAAGCCTATATTCCACAATCTGTGACCCCCAAACCTGCAAGGACTGTTTCCTGGTAGCCATGAGAATAAACTCAGCATTATTCTACTGTATCAGCTTGTAAATTCATAAGTCAGACTGAGATTCAGTCTTTGCACAGTCCTTACTGTTATTAAGCAAGTTTTCTGCCCTTTTGAATACTGAGTGAGAACTTCAGGTGTTAGCACAGTCATTAATTCCTTGCTATATATCAGGAACTTCAGCAGAAAATGTACACCTCACTAGTAAGGTGAGAGCACATCAAACGTGAAATGCACCAGCGCTCCTGCCCCCACCCTGGCTGCCTCTCCCTAACAGGCTCCTGCTTGCTGGGCACCACCAGACAGCCCCAAGTGAGTCCAGTGCGCATATGAAGCCGGCAGAGCCTTCCCTTACCCACGCAGCTCAGGTACGGAGCTGAGTCCAAGCAGAGGATCCCTGCACTGTGACAGATACCCTGTCTGCCACCACCTCTTCACAGCCCAGTGAAGACATGCTGCAAAACCGTCTTTGGCACTGGATTTTTGCCACAGCTCTGCTGCAAACCGCACCTCTTGCCATAGCTCCTCCATACTTGGCAAGACCCTTCTTTCCAGTCTCCCTCTGCAAATCACAGTTAGATGAAACAACACTCATTTCATCCTGGTCCAGATGCGTTCCCAAAACATAGCAATAACAACAGTATTCAACTGAGAACAGGACAGATAGAGAGCAGAGGTCAATAAATGCCAATATCTCCTGTTCAGGTAACTGAAAGAAAATAGGCTTATTGAAATTGGTTTATTCACGTACAGTTAGGAAACTCCATTTACACAAGTTTTCCATATATTTAAAGAAGCAACCATCTGACAAAGTAAAAAACTTATTAATAATGTATTAACAATTGATTACTAGTGAAGTGCAAGACTACCAATTTTTCCAAAGTCAGCCGGTCTAAGTTACAAATGGAATATAGGATATGGCAGGATATAAGACAGAGCAGATTAAAAACATTTCAAAAATCACACTTTTTTAGATGCTAGAAAATTAATCCTGACTGTTGACAGTTATGGTCCAGGGGATGAAGTATAATTTTAAAAAGTATGCAGAGCTCCATCAAAAACCCAGTATGGTTGTAGAAGTGCTTCAAATCACTTTTTTTAGTTAAAACCCCCCCCAAAACTATATTGATGCCACTACAAAGAGAATTTGTTATTTATGAGACTGTAGTACATTACCTTTGTGTTTCTCTCCAAAGGGTGTCCATGAAGTAATTGTAACAGAGTAATAGAGGTAGGTTTTTGTGTTAAAATAAATTCAGACGAGCTTTTCTAGGTGCTGAAGAACTCAGTGTATTACAATGAGACCTGAATCTTTTAATCTCAGTTCATTATCACTATACTGTCTTGATGTCTTTATAACCAGAGATGTGTAGCCTTTGCAAAAAAGGTAAGGCACGTGCTCCAGATAAACTAGACAGTACCATAGTGGCAACATGACAGGGTGATTGCTTGATGCCAGTGACAGAAGCACATAAAAAGTTAAGTGTCAAAAACTTGGTATCATGTTTCAGTGATGTGTCTCTTCTACAAGCGAGTGGAGAGCTTGCAAGACTGCCTTGCAGCCTCAGGTATGAACCTCCATATTGCCAAAAGAAATCACAGCAAAGAGTGTTAATAGCTTTACTCTTTATGGTAATGGTTCCCTATTTTCCTGCCATTCCAGATCACATTGCTTTTTTCTGCTAGCACTCAAGTGCCATGTACTACAGCCCTTCCTCCAGACACAACATCTACTGCATACACAAAGTGCAATGTATGTGACACTTCCCAGAATCACATTTAATGACGACAGTAAGTACAACCTACTCTCCCTGGCCAAGTAAATTCCTAAGTGATTCCTGTCCTCATCTGAAAGGCCAGGGAGTAGGAACGTGGCCAGATATAGGCCACATTAACTGTTCTAGCTGCAGCTCTGTGTTCTTGACTGACATCTATCTATCCCACGAGCCTCCCCACCAAACCATTATTGGCACATATAGCAAAGTTCATTCACGTTTCTGACCTTTTCATCAATTTTGCCGTTTTCTTTGAAATTCCTACCCGCCTTTTGCCTTTCAGGAGAAACTTCTAGCAGCTAAAGCATCTCAAATTTTGGTCCCACTGAGACTTTATCTAAACAACACTAGATCTAATCAAGACACAAAAGAGATTTACTGAAGGAAATTCTGCATGTTGTAAGAAGAGTTGATGGCAATTCAAAAGGTGGCCAGGACCATAATATAGTATTAACCAATTAAAATGGGGCCACTGTGCTACTGGACCTGTTACATATTACCAAAACAACATTAAATTCGAAACACTGATCAGTTATGATTACTGAAAATTCTGTGCCATATCAGTATTATAAAATGTGATAAAAGCAATTACATTTTGTATCCTAGTTTCAGGTAGACATTTATTTAGTTAATTGTTTCTAGTCTGAGTGTTCAAAAGGATTGCTGAGATTGATTAAAATCTTGTTGAAAGGCTACTGATTTCTAATGCAGAGGAGGTGAGAAAAGCTTATAAGCAGTCTGAAATTTCCAGAATGCTTTATACACTGCAGACAAAGGGTTTTGATCCAGCTTGTTAAATTCACTAACAATGTTAATGTTTTGGTAGTTTACTTAACATTTCTCTTCAAGGTCAGTGTACAAGCTCTGCATTTTCTCCTCTTCTGTGCTTAGTATAAATGTTTAATAGTTACAATAAAAACTCCAGAACACAATTGCAAACCCTTCTGCTTCCCTGTCTTATCCGACAATATTCAGATCAGTTCTTAACACAGATATTACAATTAAATGCCTGAACTTAGACAGTGTGAATACTCACTTTAGCATTTACTCTTTGTAAAGTATATTTTAAGCAAGGGTAGTAAATAAGCACACAGTATTTACTATTCACTGTTTATTGTCCCTCTATTCAAAAACTTTCATTCATGGAGCAAAACGATGGTATGTAAGTGAGCCACAACACATTATAAACATTCAAAGTGAGTATCCAAATGATCAGTGTTTGAAAGCTGTTCAACCCTACTGCTGTTATTTGCTGAACAGATATTACACCAGACCATAGTCAATCACATAAATTACAATAAAAGAATACTTAATAGAGAAAAAGGATTAATTTTACAAGAATTATTATATTTATAAATAAATTTTATTTGCCTCAGTTACTCTGACTGGGCAATCAATATCTGGAAACAGTCAAAGTGAACTAGGAAATAAAATTATTTTGCAACAGGATTGTGGATTTTCCAGTTAAGCATGAAGTGTGAAACAAACTTCAGATGAGGGGGTTTTTTTAATGGGTTTAAGGCATAGGGAAATAATTAAGTACTTGTACAAATGAAAAATAAAAAGAATAATTAAAAAAAAATCCCCAAATATCATAAAAAGTAACATCCTGCAGATCAAAAGCATCTCTGAATACATGGTAGTGCACAGAATATAATAAAACATGAAGAGAAAAAAATACGAACTAATATGCCATACCAGGCGCACCTCTATTAAAACATACTAGTCATTGAGAATGTTGAAATAAAAAATTATTAAAAGCTACCTAAAAAACATTCACTAAATACACAGTATGATTCAGGTGAGTACTCAAAGTCAAAGCACAAAGGGAATCTTAGGAATACATTCAGACACCGCACTTGAAGAAACAGTCTACACACACAGATTGCTGGCATCAGTGAACCATGCAACAGCATTTTGGGGAAGGAAAAAATAGCATTAAAAATGCTTTACAACAAAGGACAAATCCTCTATGACACACTCAATAAAGCAAAAGAGTAATTTCTCCCCGGTTATACAAAGTATTCGGAAAAATGTCATTCTTTGTCTACGATGATGAATAGGTTCTTGCTAGCTAGCAAAGTGAAACAAGGATGTTCAGTAGGAACTGAAAAACTTTTCCATGAATTTTTATATGGTAACGACTCTACCTTTTTCAGAAGATCCTTCTGAGAATGTGTTATTGAGGTACCTGAACTCTTTGGGTATTTCATTTATCCTGTGAAAGGGAGAATATTCTTCACACTCAGCAAGCATGTAATAATTTAATGATTATGTAAACCAGTAATAAATGGACAAAAACCCCCCACACAAATAGTCCAGCTGCATGTTGCAAAAAAGTTTGCGATAATTTAATGCTGAAGCAACTACTTGTTTTAATAGGCCACTACTTTTTTTGTTTGGGTAAAAACATGGGTTTACTATACCTTGCTGTAGGTAAACATCCACAGGATGTTTAAGAGGAAGCTTTATCCAAGCATATTGTTAATAGACATGTTGAACTAAAGAGCTAGGAATATAACATCTAGAAACACAGTTTAATTGGGAAATTTGACGACTTACATATTGCTTTTAGCTACATAAGACTCCTGCACCATCCTCAAAACTGATTTTCACCCAAGCAGTCTGTCTCCAGGCCAAACAAAGGGAAGACAGGAGTCCCTGCTAAAGAAGGATGGCACTATTGAAAAAAGAAATGACACACCACAAAAACCACTTTGACATTGTGGCAGAACAGGAAAGAAAACATTTGGTAACATCAGATATGACTAATGCAACCGTGAATAAAACAACTGGAAAAATAGATGCCAACTGCTCTGCCAAGCTACAACTGTTTTTCTAGAGTACTCAAACAGCTATCTGTAAATAAATAAATAAATAGTGAAAGCTTATGTAGTTCACACCCCTTTATCTGGCTATTATTTCTCAGTAGAATTCAGTAAAGCATCATTGTCAGCATTCAAGCATTATCTTAACAAGTCTAAGTGAGAGAAGGTGTTTCTTTATTAAAACAAACAAACAAACAAACAAACAAAGTAGAAATTTGGCATGGCACAGGGAATTACTCTGATCCTTTGGGATCTCAAGCAGACCCCTAGAATTTTAGAATTCTCTGCACTAGAAGGAACAAGTTGCACAATACATCAGATAAATGCAGTGCTTTTAAAAATATTTTTATTATTTAAATACACACTGCCTTCCCTTCCCCCCCAACAATCGTTTTCCCATTTATAGATTATTTCCCATATAGATTGACAGTAGGCATATCAAAGATTATTTTTGTCATTTACTTCTCTGAATTCCTTAAAAGTAGCCTACTGCCCCACAGGAGTTAGTGGAAAACAAACCAAATATCCTTGCTATATTGAGTAATTAAACACATACCATTTATTTCAGTGAAAACTCCTAATTAGGAGGATTCATAAAAGGCAGGGCTTTCCAATGTGTAAAGTTGCTGCCAAAGAAACTGGCAAATACAGCTTTGTGAACATAGGCTTATGTTCTCAAAAAATATCGCATTGTCAATGCATAAATTAGTAAGAGTTAGGCACTTAGATATAAATTCATTAACCACATCTTTAAATAATGGGGTTTTTTGCTTCCAAATATACCACTGAACAGCTGATTTAAGAGGCCTGCAAACTGAGATAACCTCACAGAGATTCAGGCGCTCTCTGCAAGTGTTGGCTTTGAATTGGAAACCAATAATGTCAGGCTTTGCAGCAATGTAAAGTGGAAAATCACAAGAGAGGTATTATATTCTCCACCTTATAGACAGCAAGGTTGCTGGAGCTATAGTTCACATTTTCAGAAATAATGCAAGATTTTATGCTAAAGAAGATAAACTGCCTGTTATTTTAGAAGATATAAAAGAATAGCTTCAGAATATACCTCATACTTGCACCAGATGAGAAATACACCATTTCAATTCTGAATACTGTTTTTATTTAGTATATTTTTATTGTGATTTTGGTAATACTCATACAACTAACTTAAAATTATTTCAGAGTGAATATTTTTAGCCTAGAATAATATTATCCTGCAAATATTTTCAAAATTATTAGATGGTAGTAGGCATGCAAAAGATAATTATGCTCAAAATGCTTTTTGATAGGTATGATCTGGCACCAATTTTTAAGTAACTGAATATGTCCTAGCCCCTAAACAGTATACACAGGGGAAAACAAATCAATGCAAATCACTGGGCAATGTAAAACATAAGTAAAGAATGACCAGGGAAGTCCTCCTTTGTGACCTACCTTTTCTCCCACTCTGTTATTGCTCTTCAATTTCAGACAACTAACTGAAATGCTGCTTTATTGAAATCAACTGGGAGCAAGCCAAAATAAATATATTGTTAGACATTCTTGTTCCTGTCCAATCAATTTAAAATTTAATTCAAATTTAATCACTACTATTTCTAATTGCCCTCAGGAAGTACACTGGAAAAGAGTATCAACAGCTATGATTTTTGGGGGGGGGGGGGGGTGGTCTTATTACTTGCAGTTTAAAAAAAAAGTTATTAGCACTTCAAAAAAATTACTGTGATTCCTTCTGAAAGTTACATACTGCGTTATCCACTTTCATTTTAGGTTATTGACCATTTATCTGCTATTTAGTCCTCATATTTGTGTTTTGTGGAACTGAATTTAAGTGTCATTTAGTCATTTTCATTTCTGCTTGGCACTGGTAGAGAAAATGATAGGTTTCATTACATAAGTAGAATTGTTACCCATACAGTTCTCTCAAAATTACTGCAGGAAAATCTGGTGTTTCCATTTGCATACTTTTCAGATATGCTTCAGGAAAAAAAAAAAAACCAAAAAAAACAACCAACCCTCCTAAGACAAAGATTTTGCTGTCGTTGTTAAATTTATGCACATTTAATTACATAATTTCTCTCTTGCTTTTTCTAAATGAATGCTAATCAACATAGTAGGAAAAATAAAAGGTATTAACTAAACCACATGACAGTGAGAAGGCAATTTATAGATCTGCACAAATGCACCTATATCTGCTTCAGCTGGAGAGAACTTGCAAAGATTCCTGCTGAGTATCAGAATAAATTTCACAAGACAGAAAATTTGTTGTGTCTGAAAAATCATAGGATTGTTTTAATTGTATAAAAGAAAGCACCATAAGGTGATAGAGGAGCAGAAGCAGACTGTGAAACATTCTTTAGCTGTGGCATTCATCCACATCTTCTTCCAGTTCCTGCACATTAATCACTCACAGCTATGAGGTGGGAAATGAGAAGCTATGTCTTTATTTACAATTAAAAATGAATATGACTGAGAAATAGAATTACCATCAAAAATGCTAGGAGAATACCTGAAAAGATACTAAGTTTTTATTTAGGCAGCCTTCATTCTCCTCTCATTCTTACTAGTGGAAATCAGTCACCCTCTCATGGAAACTAGTGTACAAGCATCAATAAGTTAAGAAAATCCAGCAAAACAACAAAACACCCCCCCAACCCACTACCACACCATAAAAGCCCCCAACAACAGAAAAACCAAACAACAACAACAAAAACTAAAACCTTGAACTCATTGTGACTGAAATAATACATTTGTTCAAACGTAATACTGTAGACAACTGACACCTGGTTTCATTTTACAAAACCTGTTCTGTTCAAATCCAGTCAAAAAACCCTTACCAATTGTTAGCTTTATTATTTGCTAGATCTTTAACACAAAATCCTGACAGAGCTTCTGAAGCACTAGCTTGTGGAACTATCTTGGGAACATATGGAAATTTTGTGAGAAGTGGTTAAATTCATACAAGTCTGGGAAATTAATTTATTTCTGAGAAAATGAAGATTCTCAAAAAATGAAGATCAAGATCACTAAATAGAGCTTGCAGTTTGCTAAAATAACATTTTTCTAGAATAATATCTACACACACAGACAAAAAACCCCAAAACAATCAGGTATCTGAGGTGGCATCCCTGCATCTTGCAGACAATCTAAAATTAAACATGCAGATAATGAAATCATCATGCTAATCATTGAAGGATGCTTAATATGCACAAGTCTCTTGGAATGCGTCACCTATTCATTACTTTTAACCAAAAGAAATGCTTTTGACCCATGATAACAAACTGGGAAATGCCCTTTAATAATAGGACAATGATTGCCAAAGCTTTACATGACGAGAAGCAGACCATGAAATTAAGAAAAGAGGAATTTTAAAGAGCTGACCTCAAACCTACAATATCAAGCAGCCTGTGGAAGACAGCCTTAGAAGAGAAAGAGGTATTGATCCATGAAAGTCCAGTTGCCAGAAGACGACATAGGCCTGAAGTTACAAAGCCCATCATGATGGTCCACTGACGTAGTAGCATCCACATCACACAGTGAGTCCTATGGAGTGGTGTAATCAAAAATCCAATTAAAAGATTTGAAAAATCTGAGCTTCTTACATTTGTTCAAAACCCACATATATATACTGTATAATTTCTTCATACACTCTAGTGAGCTTACATCATGTTTTAGGAGACCAAGTTTTAGGGTTCTGAGTTGTTCATAAAGGATGTCTATACAACTTTCACAACACAAACCTTTTCTAAAATGTCAGGCTTCTTAGAGTAAGAGAGGGATTCACTATTCTCCTAAGGAACATTTACTTCATTTCAGCCTCACTGTACACACTGATCCACACCAATTCAAGGCATCCCACAGTCCCTTGGGTAAAGTGGGTAGACAAGAGTTCAGTTCCAGGTGAACATGGTGATTACTTGTCTACTGGGAAGACTTGCAATGCAGTTTTAAGTAAAACATACAATGGCTGGAATTAGTAATATGGGACCTTTAGTCTCTCCCTGCTGTAATTCTGCAGGGTGTTAAAAGGGGAAGCATGGGTGAAAACCATTGTGAAGATGCCAAGGACCTCAGAGTAATTTTCTCCAAGACTAGACAGGCAACCTATTATACCTGATCTTCAGCATATGTAAGTGTTGACAAGGCAGGGCACAGGAAGAAAATCAAGATTGATTTGTGCGTATGCTCTGTTCTCATAAGCTTTAGGAGACTAAGTAAGACCTGTGTGCCTTAATATTTTGTAGGAGCTGGGCATAGGCCAAGTTATAGTTAGAGCACTGAAATAAGTGAAGTAACACACTAGCACTTGCTAGTACAGTACCCCTTGCTAATGATAGGTTTCTTCTGATCTACTTTTTCTTTCCAGTTTTTCTTTAAGTTTCACTTTGGGTAAAACATATTATGGAGTAACAAAGTAAGCACATACTGAGGAGATATTAAAGTATGATTGATGAAATCAGCTCAGAGGTAAATGCTTCAAATCAACATAATCGTATGAGCTAACAGGTAGTTACAGTAACAAGTACAAAATGTTTTCAATGGCTTATGGATTTTCAGGACAGGATAAAAGTTATTCTAAGGATTTGTTTTAGTGTTGTTCTTATTGCTGTGGTTTAACCCCAGTCAGCAGCTAAGCATGATGCGGCCGCTCAACTCGCTCCCCCTGCCCTCACCCAGTGGGATGGGGGAGAAAATTGGGAGAAGAAGTAAAACTTGTGGGTTAAGAATGGTTTAATAGAACAGAAAAGAAGAAACTAATAATAATAATGATAACACTAATAAAGTGACAATAGTAATAATAAAAGGATTAGAATATACAAGTAATGCAGAGTGCAATTGCTCACCACTCACTGACCGATGCCCAGTTAGTTCCCGAGCAGTGATCTGCCCCTCCTGGCCAACTCCCCGCAGTTTATATACTAGGCATGACATCATATGGTATGGAATACGCCTTTGGCCAGTTTGGGTCGGCTGCCCTGGCTGTGTCCTCTCCCAACTTCTTGTGCCTCTCCAGCCTTCTTGCTGGCTGGGCATCAGAAGCTGAAAAATCCTTAATTTTAACATTACCTAGCAACAACTGAAAACATCACCATATTATCAACATTCTTCTTATATCTAACTCAAAAAACATAGCACTATATCAGCTGCTAGGAAGACAATTAACTCTATCCTAGCTGACACCAGGACACGTATCTACTGTAATTTTACAACTATTTTGAGGATCACTGCAACATATGGAAAGCAGCAAATAAGCTTAAGATAGGTCATATCAGACTAACACTGGTATGCAGTAATAGGTGTAGTTACTAACTATAACTTGAATTTCAAGTGTTATCAGCTTCCAAAAATTTGCTATGGCAACCTGGCATTTCCTCTATTTCCACAACATATTCCATCCTTCATTTCCATCCTTTCACCTGCATTGGAATTGTCCTTTTTAGAAAACTCACTTTTCCCATGAAATCCACATGTTCTAAAATAGATTCCTTCTTCTAGACCAAGAAGAGGTCCTCTGTTTCCTCCTGTCCTTCGCATAATACCTACCAAATGCTCAGCCACTTAAGCCTCTGTATCTGTCACCTAGAGCAAGAGACAGGTGGTATGAAAATGAAAGCACAGTAGAGGGTGAACGAGCATACTAACACTAGGGACAAGCCATGGGGTAGCAAAGAATACAGTTGAATTTTAACATTTATTCCAATGTGGTGATCTAATTCTTACCTGTGCTATACCTTCTTTTCGAGAAATATAAATGAGCTGTGTCTCATACACCATCTCCCGTACAAGAAATCAAGGTTGTAATGTCTGGTCCTTGCTCCACCTCAGTAGAAAACTCATTCTCAGTGCTTTTAAAATTGTCTTGGACAGAAGGTAAATGACACAGGGCAAATTAGTCCATAAATGTACTTTCTACAAGGTCTTTACCTTTTGTACCGTCTCCCCACCCAAAAAGTTTATGCTTATTTTTGTATGTGTTACACTGCCCTTTCTTTTCTTCAGAAGCAGAAACTTGCTGCTATGGCAACAGTACCTTTGGTCATTATCTGAGAAAAGCAAATTTGTAATCAGGAATTAAAGGAAGAAGGGCCTTTAAATGTAAAGGATTTCACCCAAATTACAGTAACAATTTGTGCATTAACACTAGATTGTCAGTTGTATTTTCTCAGCTTTAAGTTCCTACAGAGGCATACTAATCATAATAGACTAATCATGCAGTTTTCCTTGGCTGTATGTCATTAATGCATTTACAGTTGGCTGTGTAAAAGGTAGGCATCTAGTTTAAGTTAATTACTACACTCGCTTTCTAGTCAGTGTAACACATTGGCACCTCCAGATGCATTTCATCTGAATCAGGTGTCTCAAATCGGTGAGATGAATTACTCTTTGGGATACCTACTATTGTCTCCAAGTAAAGAGGTATTCTGATTAAGTAAGTGACTTTTAGAAAGTTACGGTTAGGCAAGATCAATCCAAGCATCCCTCAGAATCCATCTTCATTAACCACTGTCATTCACACATGATTTTTGGTGCTGTTATAAGTGACAGATTTTTAAAGTTAAACATTTATTCTGATTTCTCAATACGCATGGTAAGTTTTCCTTCACATTCCTAGTTAATTATCCCTAAGCTATTGTTACTGAGTTTTCTTAAAGCCATTTCATTGTTTTCTTAAAGCCATTTCATTGTTTTCTTAGAGCAAGCAAACTGGAATGCCAACTAAAGGTTTTTGCTATGTATATCACAAATACAGCTTGCCTTATTGCAAAGAAATCAAATCCTACTTTAAACTGATTATCTTCTCTTCATGCATTCTGCTGGCAAGAAATTATTGTGAATTTTAGACATTATTAACTTGGGCTTCATTAATAGTGACAACACAGAAATGTGAATTCCTGTGAAATATAATTTTTTCCCCCTCAGCATTCACAGTCTACAATCTTTCATGATAGTGGTCTTTTGAATTTTGTGAAGAAAACATAGGCTGAAAGAAATATCATAAATAAGAATTAAAGCAATGGTTCAACAGAGAGCTTTTTAGTGATCTAGCTACAGCGTACATGCAAGAATCTGAGGGTGACAGGGCAAGGTGATCTGAGTTAAACATGAAGTAGAACTTTTAAAACAAGTTCCCACCATTCTTAGCAAATAGCAATGAATGTAGGGCACTTGTTGGGTATGTAGAAAAAAACCCCAAACTAACAACAACAAAAAAAACCCATGCAAAGACTGAAAAGAAAGGTATTATAAGCCAGTAAGTGGATACTTTAAACTACAAGAGACAACTTCAGGTATGTATAGTAATGAAAAAGTATCAAATTGCTTTAGTCTTTAAACTAAAAAAGAGCTTTTAGCGCTTACCCTGTAATGAATTTTCCGAGTAACAATGATGTTGAGGAGCTGATGACTACTTTACATTTTCATAGTAAGCAGACTTACATTATGTTAGCCATGTGGATAGTAATTGTGAGATTTTACAAAATGGGTAGCTCTCAAAGAACTCCAGAAACTTGAAATGTGAATTAAAAATTTATAATTCACATCCATTTTTCTAATTTACTATATTGTTGTCATCTTGTAGAATAAACTTATTGAAAAATAAGAGGTAATCTAAGGAAATAAAAAAATGTCTGTTTAAGAGTATCTAAATAACACATCGCTGGACAGTTAGGCTGTGACATTTAATATAACCAAATAAACCAGTTTGTTGCATATTTTTGGTTAAAATTCTTGAATCACTAGAGTAAGATTTTTTTTTTCCTAAAAAAGAAGAAAAAAAAAAATCATATTTCATGACTATGTAGTTGCCAAGAATACACAGTATATGGTGTTTTATATAGTAAAATGCAGTGTTTTGAGCTGATTACAGATACAGAACTAATTAGTTCACCAGTAAACATGAGAAGTATTTGTGTGTTATTATTTAAACTTTTCAGATTGGCAAAAAGAGACACTTAAGGCAAAGCAACTTCCCTAATGTCACAGACTAGGAGAGAACATAAAACAACTCAGCCTGTAACCCAAGCTCACTTCCTCTATTCTTTCAACTCTATTCAGAGACGTTCTTTCTTTTTTTTAAAGAAATCTACAATAATTTCTGACAGGAACTCTGCATCTTTAATATTAAAACTAGATTTCTGAGTAACTGTAAACTTTAGAGCAAAAATTGTATTATCACCAAAGAAGTTAAAAGACAGTTCAGTGAAACCCAGATTTTTCAACAATAGAAAAAGTCATATAGAGCAAAGTGTGGACTTCTAAATTTGTGCAAGGGATTTTTTAAAAATTCATTCTCAACACACATAATATGCATTCTAGTAACAGGCATTCTAATGAGCTGATTAAAATTATGACTCATTAAAGTTAAAACAGAAGACCTGTATCCAAAAGCAGAACAAAATGATCATTACATCGCACTGAAGCTAGGTGTTGGGGGAAAAAAAAAAAATAACAACAAAATCCATAAAATACCTGCCCACGTAAGCTTCTCCAGAAATTATTTGTGACATTGTACAGTAACAGCATAATATGCATAGAAAAGGAATTTCTGTAATCACTAATTCTTTTTTTTTTTTTTCCAGTGAGTCTCTTGAAACAGCAGACTCTTTCTTTCCAAACTTTATTCTATGACAACATACAATATTTTTAAATGGAAAACTGAAAAACAGACAACACGGATTCCTTGTTTAAGCAAAAACGTACACTGAAGTTTATAGCTTTCCCTTAAGAAAAACAACACACACCACAATTTTCTAAGGTACATAATACTACTACATTCATAATACAAGTCTGATCCGCGGCCTAAACAAGTTGAGTTGGATTGCTCTTGGATAAGAGTTCAACAGTGTAATTCATCTCCCCTAACTCTAGGATAGTCTTGGACAAGACACTGTGTGTGTAGGTAAGACAAAGACATTGTGTGTCTGTGTGTGCACTCATACTTGCATGTATGGAAGAATAAGACAGCAAAACATTCCCCCCCCCCCCTAAAACCCTGCTTTAACAGCCTTAGAAATTTTAGAAATATTCACTTTTAGGATGTAGTTTTCCTTTGACACTCTGTACTATATACATTTAGCCATTAATGGATAATGGGAGAGTGAAAAAAAACCCCCCACATTTTTACCAGTACAAACACAAAGGTTCCAAAACCAAAATTAAATTGGCCGAGTTTTTCAGTTGAGTGCAAGGGTAAAAGTGGAAGCTTACATGTAAGAATTAACCTGTAAACAGTGAATTCTCAGAGGCACAAGCCATTGCATAGTGAAACTACTATGAGACATTAAAATCAATATAAAGAACCAAAGAGCTCACATATATCACTTATCTGGACTTAAGATCTGATACAGGTGAAGCATCCCATTAGTCAAAAAGTGATCATTTCCCAGTTAATACCAAGCAGAATGCATGAAAATGAGGAAGAACATTAAGAAAAGAAAGTGAGATGGAAACCATCAAGGGAACATAGGATGCCTAATATAATGGTACCTAGAGGTCCTACATAATTCTTACATCCTACGTGAGAGCAATGATGCACAACTATCATAATCATGTTTGGAGTACGGCCAATGAATAATTCAGAAGTTTCCTCAGGACAGAACTGGAGAACCCTGAAAAGTAAGACAGACTCAGCAATAGAAAAAGAACTTGCTTACAGTTTGAAGAGCAGCTTTGAGAATGTACCAGTTATTTTCTTCCTTTTCAACAAAGCATGCCCCTTTCTTTCCTAAAGACAGAAACACAGAGTACTTTGGCTACCTCACAACTAGTGGGGTAGAAGACAACAGGTTCAGAGCTTTGCAGTTCTGAGAGATCTATTGCGTATCTAGGCTGAGGAAAGAATAACACTTGAGCTGCTTAAGTTTAACAATAAATCCCTGCTGCAAAATTAATTTCCACACAATGGTTAACTTGGCATTAAAACCTAGACTCATAGCTCATCTGTCAGAACACCTCAGTCAGTAGCCAGAAGCCTAGATTTTATCCCCAGGTAGGCCGTGACTCATTTTATACCTTTCTACCTCACACCCACTCAAAACAAGAAAGAAATATACAGAGTTGCGTAACTATAATACTAGATCAAGAAAATACAGACGGGTTCGGATTTATTTTTCTGACTACGCTTGCCATAAGTGAATGGACAGAAGGAATCAAAAAGGGTTAGTGAGAAGAGGTTTGGAGAACTGGGGGTTTATAGCCTGGAGAAGAAAAGACAAGGAGGATGTAACTGTTGCCTTACACTATGTTATGGGGAGTAGCAGGTAAGAGTGAAACAAGCTTCTCTCAGAGATGCACAGTGAAAAGACAGGAGGCAAGAGCTATAAGCTCCATCAAAAGAAATTTGAGATGGATATAAGGGGGGAGAGGGTAAAATATACATATAATCACAGCATCTTTAAGCACTGGAAGAATTTCCAAGAGAAGTTGTAGAATTTCCAGTTCCTGTAAATATTCAAAACTCAACCAGATAAGTGGCTGCACAGTGTAACCTGACTTGTAATTTAGCCCTGCTTTTTTCCCATTTTGTGGCTAGATGACCTCCAGATACCTGTCCAAAGCTATGTTTTTGTATGACTCTGGGTTGCAGCAGACCTGCATACTACTACTACCACCACCAAGTATGCAAAATACCCTCCAGGGGCTCAAGGGGTGAGTGCATGAAAACATTCTCCTGACTAAATGTATTTTGAATCTTTCTGCATTTTCATGCACTGTCTTACAACAAATACATTACTCTGAACTGTGTAATTTGTGGAACATACTAGGGTGCTTTCTCAGAGAATCAACAGCTTTAAGAAATGAGATATGTCTATCTAGATGACAGACTGCATTTTAAAGACAATCTCATGACTGATACAGGGAGCATACTGTACTTGTACTGTCTCCTGAGAGATATAATGTGATTTCTGGAATCCTCCAAGCTGTACTGTTTCTGAGAGAAGATGTAGACTGCTCCCACTTGATATTTATATCAGCACAGGCTATAGATAAGTGGATGATAACACCATCTATAATATCAAAAAAATTCTAGCCATCACTACTCTGATCAGCTGCTTCTTGTGCACCCCTCCCTACTATTTTTGATATAGGTAGCAAAAGTACCAGTATCAGATAAGAGGGGGAAAGAAGAAGTGTAGAGTGAAAAGGGATTATAAAAAGGCTAAGTTATGAGCCTGCTCCTTTTCCCACTTGCACACAGGACTACTATTGCTAGATAAATGAGCTGATTACAGCCCTGAGGCATGTGGGAAATGAGGTGGACAACTGGCCTTCATAAAATTCCATAGCAAATGCAAGACAACACTTACTGCCATAAGCTGGTAGGCCAAATTCAGAAGGTCAGCAGCCAATAGAACTTTACTGCACAACTGTTGGTACTACATTTAGAGCATTCCAAGTATTAGTCATCATGTGAACAGGTAGAGGTTTCAGCTAACTTCTGGTGGTAAAAGATAATAAAAAGTTTATAAAAATCAACAGAAGATGTAAAAAAAAAAAAAGAAAGAAAGAATGAATGAACAATGGTGGAGACGCACAGCATGGATGAAGTCACTGTATAAAACAAACTGGCAGTAGCTCTTTGGAATTCTGGAGAGTTGGAAGAAGGTGCAGATATGTGAAAGAGCTGAGACATGGCTAAACTGAAAGCATTTAGAGCTAAATACAAAATATTACAAAATCCAAGCTTCCTTTAAAAAATAATGATAAAAAAAAGATCAGGTCTGTCAGCTTTAAAAAGACATAAGGAGCTTCATAGCATTCATTCATAACAGCAAGCCCATTTGTCATGGTCCAACCAGCCACTGCATCATAGCAAGTGATAAAGGCAATTCTCAGACAAGAGCTGCTGGGTTAACACAGCACTTGTTTGGAAAAGGAGTTCTCAACCTAGAGCACAGCATCCCTGCAAGTCTTTGTGAAAAAGTTTAGCAGGTACAGACAAGTCACATAAATACTTTTCTACAATTTTGGCAAATTAAAGAAAAATCTGACTGAATAATAGTTAATAACTACTCAGATTGTTTTTTCTTGTGTTCCTGGGTACTATAGATGTAGATTTGTGTTTATATATGCCTCTTAATTTAAAAATTTTATGCCAAGCAGTAGAAAACCAATAACTGTGCTGAACTTTACCACACTGACTCTTCAGCAGCATGCAAGGCAAACAAGTTTTCATTATATTATGTTCTATTTCTGCTTACAAAAATTGCAACTTTAAAGAAATTAACAGGTTTAAAGAAGTGTTTTTTCCGCTATTTAAAATGATAGTCAATACTACTCAAATTTTCAATGTTGCAAATGTTTATTTATGTATTTCAAATTAACTTAGAAGCAGTACTCACATATCATCACAGCTCCTAATTACCTGCACAGAGGAGAAGGAAGAAACAAAATTCACTGTTTTCTCTCCCTGGACCATGCTACAGGAGCTGCAGAGTGAGTAACAGAAGTAGAAGACCAAGGTCGTGCACACAGAAGTGCAATAAACCACAACTGCTGAGTGAAAACAGATGGCATATCTCATTATGGCTGAAGTGGAAGTGCCTTGCCAGTCCCCAAGATGATGGTCTCTGGCCTGCCATCATTGCCTTGAAGGAGATAGCAATGGCTGCTGTTTGAGGAGCACACACAGCCAAAGAACCAAACGGCTCCAGCTGGTTCGCAGCTCAGAATTTCGCAGAGAGGGGTCTTTCACCTCCTATTCCTGAACACAGTCAGCTGCTTAGATCAAGGAGCTACCACATCTACATGTGTCACAAGATGATGGTCCTAAAAATGGTACTCGGCCTCCTTCACGGAATAGGCTAGACCAGCCCATAACCCACACTACACTGAGCAAAAGGAAACCAGCACTGAAACTGTGATTCTAAGACAAGATTTATTTCACACTTTGTTTCTGGAGCCATCCACCACATTCCGGCATTCAGGGCCACCTGTAAAAGTGAAATTAATGCCTTATGGCAGACAATGTGATCCTCTGATTAGTCCTTCCTGTTCACAAATAAGCTTAAAGGTAGGAGTCACGTTGTGGCCAGTGGGACTGAAAACTCTAGAATTACTCTACTGTAGACCTACTTTAATGATGTAGGCAAGGAATCTTTGGGAAGTTTTGGCTATGTCAAAGGTTCCCATTCAAATATATTCTTCAAACCACAGAAGCTTTTCAGGTTTGTATAAAAGTATTTAAAAGACAAGAAGTGCTCCCTAAGGAAAAAAACCCCTGTATTTTCATTTGCCCAGATTAGGAGGTGGCCTTAGAACCCTGCATTGGGCCACAGAATATGGAGCCATTCCTGCAAATATTTAAGTTGGAGAGCACTTCTGCTACTGTCCATTGGCACTTCTACAAGAATGGACAAGTATGAAATGGAGAACTACAACCCGCTCCTCTCTTCTCAGTTTTATGAGGTATTTTGTAAACTTATCTTCTGTCTCAGGGAGAGATTTCCTATGTTAGCTGTTATCTGACATTACTTTGTCACTGCTGCCAAACACGTCATTGAATCAGGAAATATATTTAGCTGATTTATGTACCAAGAAGCTGTCCTGGTTTCAGCTGGGATAGAGTTAATTGTCTTCCTAGTAGCTGGTACAGTGCTGTGTTTTGAGTTCAGT
>JAVJGG010000094.1:25507495-25586024 GCA_035590195.1 Aviceda cuculoides | reverse complement strand
GCATATAACCAATAGAGCTGTAGGCTGAACGCGTGCTTATCACATAGGGACCAATTAACATTTAGCTATTGTCGCATGAACACAAGGCTTGAACCAATAGTAAAGCTTTCCCTAGCGCGTGGTTGCTGCTTTTGCCTATATACGAGCGATTGTAACGGAAAATAGAGGAGACCGACCATACTCATATTGAGATCGCATCGTTACTCTGGATCCGTCTCCCACTTCGACAAGCATGCACACTTGATGTTTGACAATATGTCCCGAATGAGTGGTTTGGGCCGCTTAGAGAATCACCGTCAATGGTATTAGCAAAAGTGATTTAATAGGAGTTTATAAGAGTGTGACTTCACAAAGTTCGATTCCAAGGTTCACTCTTATTACTTAATACATGGATGAAGTGTACAAAGGAAAATCAAATTAGAATCAAACTAGAATGATTTATACAGAGACAGAAGTTGCAAAAGGGTAAGGGAGACCCACCCATCAAATCACAAGGTTCAGAGAAAACCCCCTTGCTTCCTAAACTCCTGATGGAACTTAGGTGCGGCTAGGTCCAATCTTAGTCTCAGAATTAGGCAATAGTTTATGTCTATTGGAAGGAATACAAAGAGTGAGGAAGACCCTTCCATTGAGTCACGAGGTTCAGAGAAAAAAACCTTGCTTCTTAAACTGCTGATGGAGCTAGGTGTGGCTGGTTCCACTCCTAGTCCCAGACTTGGTCAACAGTTTATGTTTTAAGGGCTTATATGTATAAAGCAGCAGTCTAAGGTTCATTCACAGTTTAAAGTGGATCACAAGATTTAGCAGCACTTAATCATTGACTATTTTAACATTTACAAAGTGATTCAATAGAATTTACTACAATCACAACAGTGACAATTATAGATTTGAAATAGCAATATTTATACTATACTTGGTATCAGATACCTAGGTCAACTCACAGACACAGAGATCGATAGATAAACAAAGGTATGCCTGCTAAAAATTCCCCTCAAATTCAGTGAAATATTCACTTCACATGTCTTGGCATTTGTCAAAGGGTGAGGGTTGAGCCTCAAGGATTGAAGGGTTTCAGCTCAGATCCCATTGTCAGCTTTCAGCTGCAGTCCCCTGAACTTTGCAAGCTGGAGATTTTGCAAGCTCCGAGAGGCGTCCCACTCAGAAGAAGATGCTGGTTGCAGCCTGCTGAAGTCCAGAAGAGCTCAAAGAGCCTCACTTAGGACCACTATTTATAGGTTCTCAAGGTGAATGACTTTGGTCAATGTATTTCCATTCTGGCCATAATTCTTGTCGGGTAATTCTGGCATCTTCCAAGGTGGGCCATAATCCAAGCAGCAGGAGTTTCAGGTACAGTTCTAGGCAACAGGAGTTTCAGGTATTGTTAGGGAGTGCCTAATCATCCCAACTCACTGTACTGTAGCCAGGGTAAGAAAGTACCAGATTGTCCCAACTGATTGCACAAGAACACAATGTTGGCTGGTCCTGACATTGCAATGTGGCCCAGGGCAAGGGCTGCACCACCACACAGTATTTGTACCTCTCTGGTATTCTCTTTCCATCTATCATTATAATCAGTTTGTTGCCTCCCTTCAAATGTGAGAGAGTACATATCTTGTCTGTTTGCCAAGAAAAAGTCACTGTACAATGTATTCAGAGTGATTTATGAGCTAAAAAGCGAAACAGAGGCACTGAATAACCAAACACACACACATACAGCAATATCATTTAATCAATTACATTATCCACTTTTATGATACACTTGTGAATTATGTTCTTTTTGCATGTATAATTAGAAGGCAGAACAGATGGTGAAAGCTTAGTTTAAAGGCCTTAGATAAAGTTTTAAAATAACCATTGCTGCCAAGTGATCATTCAGTGTAACAGGATGTATTTTTCATTAAGCTATGTTTTTGCCATGGTCTAATACACTAGATAGTAATGAGACTGTAAAAACATTACTCTTCAGGGTCTTACTCTACCAGAGTTCATTGTAATGGAAGACTGGGGGTGGCTCTAAGGTACATCGTCATTTCTCATTTAAGTGTGCTGTAAGGAATCATCACACTGAACAGTCAAGAGGATCATCTCCGAGAAGCCAGTGCTGCTTTCAGAGAAAGAAAAATTATATCCTAATATGAAATTATTAATGGTTTAGGCATGTTCCATGCTCACATATGGACATTTATCAGAATGGAGCAAAAGGAAAGTACTAAAAAAGGGAGAAATATGCCCAGTTCATTAGGGACTGGAACAACTAAGGGAAGAGCATAGTGCCAGCCCATCTTGCTATAACCTTGCTTGTATTTACTTCTCTCATCACTGTACAGCACATTATACATCTGGTATGAAACATGAATCCCAAGATATAAAATTTATTCTTAAAGCAAAACAGTATGCTGACACTTTTTATGTGGACTTTTTTTTCTGCTTTATACATTTTGGTAAAACAGAAGAATCAAATTGAATCATTTAGTTTGTTTCCTCTTATCAATGTCCTTCACTAGTTTATATTGCATTTATGCTCACTGAAAGCTTTAATACTTGTTTATATCAGAAATCATTTGTAAAACAAGTTTGGTGGTAGTTTAAAGTATCACAGCTCTTTTTCACTGGCTTAATTTGAAAGCAAACCTGTGCTTCTGTGTGTTTGTCTTTTTGTGTTTGAGTGTAATTCACTTCCAAAGCAGGTTAAAGAAAGATATATTCTTTATAGGGAATAAGTGGGTCCAACAATGAACCCATGTAAAATACCTGTATGGGATATTCCCTCACATACAGAATGCCTAGGACAGCTCCTGGCTGTTGGCACAGTCTAGCACCATTACAGAAAAGGCACAGTCTCTGCACAACTTTTCCATTCCTATAGCAGTGCAAGCAACATTGATGGACACACATATCTTGCTGGAGCAGAAAAAAAAGTAGTAAACAGTGATTTAGTCATTGGCTTGCTTCTAGGTCAGCATGGTGATATGTGACCTTGGCAAAGATGCAACCACACCCTTGGAAAGTTCGACCATTGCTGCAGATGCTGACTACCTGATCAATGTATTGGGCCAAGAGAAAGACGTCAGGGAGTAGGGATATGAAATGTGTTGATTTTCAGGAAGGATTATTAACTATGAAGCCAAAAAATGTACAAAAATTTTTGCATGCTTACTGAAATCCCAGTGACGCATCTGCAGAAAATGATACTTTTGCTTTCAAATGCTTTAGAAAGTGTCCGACTGATGTCTTAAAAAAACATGAGAACAAACACAATACACTTGGGTGAATCCTCTTTTAAAATAAAGCCCATCGTATCTTTGCATTGATTACAGAACTGAGAAAGCAGCACATTTGGAAGCATAATACTTGCCAGTTTGCACTACTTATTGTACAACACTAGGAAGATTAACAATTATTTAAATATTTACAAAGATATGTTGTCTTATATATTTATACATTTGGCAGTGATTTGCTTTTTGCTCTGTTTTGTACTGTAGCAAAGAAAAAACCAAACAAAATAAAACCCCAGCCAAAACCCAGCAGATGCTGATTCTGTCATTTTGTTATTTTTAGGGTTATACTGATGATGTATTATTTAAATGGTCCTCAATATATCTAAGCACAGTCTATGAAAAGACCAATAAATAACTAGTCCTACTATTTATTAATTTCACTGAAACTAGAGTGTAGTGGTTGTTCATTAACAGCCCAGAAGTTTCATAGCCTGTAATAAACCAGGATCTTTCCAGCCTGTAACTTTTCCTGTATCTCTTATACAATCTGCCTGGTGAACAGTTTAGCATATATCTTGATGCCATGCCCCCAACATGTTTCTCATAGTCCTGTGTGTCATATCATAGGAATGGTGAAATGACAGATGTACCAGGTATTCTTGAAAAATAACGTTCTTTTTATGAAGGCTTTAAATACTAACAATCATTAAGCAAAAGATTCTTATTGCCAGTTACTGTCTTGTTGGGCCTGTTGTATGTTCAAGGCACTCATGCAGCTGGTAGCTGTTCTATATTGTATTATCTAAATATCATGCAAAGAAAGCTGTACGCTAATGGATGAAAAAAATTGGCTATCACCTTACTAGAAATCTAGCTAGTTAATTTCGCAAAACAAACAATTAAAACCCCTTTGAAAATGCTAAACTAAATTATCTCCAGCAATAGGAAAATTTGCTTCAGTAAGCCCAGACAGCAATTGCAGGAGGAGATAAAAGTTCCATCTGGGGCAAGCATGCAGAGGATGAACAAATGCTGCAGAAAATCACAGAATTATTCAAGAACTCTTCAAATTTGATAGGATCCTTCCTGTTCCTTTTACCCTTACTGTGTACAACAATCTATTTATATCCTTTGTATTCCTAATTCAAGTAGGAATTAAAGATCAGTAGATCATCTACATGCCAAGAAATGAACTAAAAATACAGTTTTTCAGTATTATTGATAGACTTTGTAATAGAATGACAAATATAACAATATTTTGAGCAAATAGGCCTCTGGAGCAAAAAGTTCTAGAACTGAAAAATGAGAAATTCATAAATCTGGAATAATCAAACTTGGGCATTTATTTTGAATAAACTGTTCTTAGAACTGCTGCATGAATTTTTGAAAACTGTTTTTTAAACGAATTTTTAAAGGCTCATTCCATTTTTTTTCCCAATCCCTTCACCTGTAAAGTCTATGTTCTCTTTGTTCTGTAAGTCTGAACATAGAGGCCTCATAAATAAAAATGCTAAATAACATGTTAAAGATCACAAAATCCTTTAATCTAGCTGAGACTATTTTCATGTTTTATTCAAAACCTTGCTATGGATCAGACAGAGAAACAAAAGCTGGTTACCACTCATAACGGGAGATTCCCAGCAGTCTTACAGTCATCCATTTCTAACCCTGATAGTCCACAAGCCTTCAAAGCTGTCTCAGAACTTAAAACTAACTCAAGTCTGATAGGCACTGTTCCTTCAGTGAACAAGCATGATTCTTGTAGCAGGAGGTAAGAGAGTAACATTATAGTGGAATGTTTTGAAGAACACTGTGTGAGTAGTTTGAAGCTTATCAGATTTTATGTACATCAGTACTCATCACAGTAGATATGGATTCATGGGCTGAGAATACACGGTGTAGTTGAAGTTGTCTTCACCATTTGGGTATCTTTCTTGTCTGGGTGTCAAAAGTACTTTGAGAAGGAAAACTAGAATATTTGTCTCACAGAAAACTTCAGTGTAGGTTTTAATTCACGGTAACTGAGGTGTCTGAGACATGAGAGTCTGAGACCTCTCAGGCTTCTAGAATAATTTGTTAGCATTCTCCGCATGTGATGGTCACACTAAATCCTGGGTGGAGTTCCATCCTGCCTTTCATAAGTGGAGGCTAGTAACCTCTTAGAAGGCCTTTCTACAAGAACAAAACAGATACTGCAGGATATTAAAAAAAAAAAAAGCGCTACTGCTTGCTCATAACTTTGACTCCTTAACCCAATAAAAATGTTAGGGAACAAATTCCTTAACCTTACAGTAAAAGGATCAGTGAATTTGGATCTTTTTACAAGGGAAACCCTTGGCCTTTTGTTCCTTCAACAGTTGTTATGGAGCACTGATAGAAAATTCCTTTGAAACAGCAAATATGATAGATTTTAAACTGTGCAACAGAGGTTGCTTTGGGGATGAAATTCTCTACTACTAATCTTAGCAGAATTTGCTTAACAGAGAAACTGGGTCTGCATTCTTTAAGTTTTAATTTGTAATTATATCATCAGTGACCAAAAGTCAGTTTTCCTAAGACGAAAGGCACGCTGACAGAACAACCACCAAAGAGTGAACAGACTTTCTTGCAATCTTTGAACGATTTTTTCTTTTTGTTGGGGTTTGGGGGTTTTTTTTTGGTGGTTTGGTTTTTTTGGTTTTTGTTGTTTGTTTTTTTCGGGGGGTGGAGGGGAGGAGACAGAGAGGGTTGGCATGTAGAAATCTTCCAATACCTTTTGTGTCCTTGGGTGCATCTACACTAATGTTTTAGTCTAGCTCTGGAATGACTTTTTGGAGCAAATTTCCTGATTATTCGTACTCACCACACTTAGGCTTGCCCGAGATGCACTCCAGAAAAGTGCCTAATACATCCCACCTATTAATGCACATTGAGTCCCAGAGAGCCAAGGTGGCATACAGTTTCTAGGAAAGATTCTTTCAGGAATAATTTTAAAGTATATAAAGTACAGAAGAAAAGAAGCAGAAAACAATTGGAAAGCACAACCATAGGAAGAACAAAGGTCATTTCCTTTGGGACGAAGATCACAGCTCTCTGCTTCATATGCTCTTGAAACCCTGCATTTTTTTTTTTTTTTAAGGAGAAAATGAATTCTGGTTTTGTTCCTGTGCTTTAAGTGATTATTCCTTCAGTAGTTTTAGAAAATAATGTAAACATTGAATACAAGCAGGGAGTTATTAGCACAATGGCAAACTTGTCAGCATGATTCTATTCAGGATTCCTTCCCACAAGGAAATAGTAATCATTTTCAATATCATTTCGAACATTTTCAAAATAACAGCTATCCAGACAAAGTCTTAATAATATGTTCCAGATAAAAAAGACTTAGTCCAGTCAGAACAAGCGTTTTCTCAGTGTGGCCTAGTGTGTCAAAGACAGGACTAAGTTTCAAGGCTTTTTCCCCTGCTTTGTTGCTACGTACCTTGAAGAACTGATTATATTACTGTATCTCTCTGTTTCTTAATGTATGTAATGAAAACAATGATTCAAATCTACACTGTAAAGAGGTTTTAAGTACTACTGAGCTCTAAAATGTCACCTGTTATCTCCTAATGCCCTGGAGAATAGTCCATGTGTTTAATCAGTTGAGTTCTGACAACTCAAATGTCCTTTAAAAGTTTCAGGTGTTACTACAGATGAAAAGCTTAGAAGTACACATCACTTAACTCGAAGAACAGATGTCAATAAGAAACTTAATTTGGTCAGATTATTATGAAATGTGTATAACTGACAGACCAATAGAGGAGTCTGATGGATGAGAGGATTGAGTGATGGAGGATGAGGGTTACTAGCACAGGAGAAACAGGATGCTGCTAACAATGGGTCCAGGGGACGAAAAGGTAGGAAAGAAGAAAAAACTTATGGAGTGTAGAAGGAGAGAGCGCTAGAAAAATTAGGAAGGCAAAACTATCACAATAGTAAAGTCTTCAAATAAGTGAACACGGACTGGCAACACAGAACAAGAAGCTGTTTAGTGTAAACCATTAGAAAAGATTTGATGGTTGATGAGACCACACAGGTTATTAGGGAGCCACTAAGGAGCAGATCAAAGCAACACTATTATGACTAGTATAGGGAAGATAAACAGAAGAGAAACAGCAAATTCTGCAATGTCACCTCTCTTTCTCTCAGCTTCCTATTTTGATCTCCTCTCATTTTAAAAATCTCTCATTCCTCTTTCCAGGCCTATGCTTCAGCTGTTTCCAGGCAGGTTCTTTCACCTCACTGGGAACAGCCTTGTGTCACCACCACAGCTTCCAATTCTCCTCCCTACATTAGGCCTACCGTAGGACCATCAGTACATATGGAACTAGAAAATAGTTTACAGGTTTCTGAGATACTGTGAGGGACTATAACCAACATCTAATCCATGAGCTGGCTGCCTCTGAGTTCTAGCAATAAAGAAACCAAACACATGTTTCATATTACACATTATATATTCATATTGCATGCACATGTCACTGCTTTTTTGAAAATGACAATGTTTAAAGAAATTAAATGAGTGACCTGAAAGTGTCTATAGTTGCTAGATGAGTAGAAAGAAGCAGAATGCAAGCAGAGAGGAAATGAGCAGAAGTGCAAGTTATAGCAGGGCTAAAGCTGTATCTTGTGGACACCAACTGAAAATGATACTTTACCATGCTTCAAGAACTCTCTTTATCAGAAATACAATCCACTTAACTGTTAAAGCCAGAAACCATGGTATTTCATATGCCAAATAAAATGCCAAATAGCTCATAATAATTTAAATTTAACTGCTGGGTATCAAAAATGCACAGTTTGAATATGTATCTAATATTCTCACCACAGTAGCACAGTTTCTCCAAAATATCTTGGTAAACAGGAATTGGTGTTCTGAGGTAACTGCTATTCTCCTTCTTCACTAGTTGAAAATTACATACTGTATTATTTATGTTACACTCTTAGCTTTAAAAATTGTCCAAACAAAAACTAATCAACCTATCGTCTTTCACATTTTAAATATCCAGCAGTCTATTAGAACCATGATCCTCTGAAAAAAAAAAGATTAATGTAAATTTTGAATATACTCTTGATACAAACCAAGGGAGGTAGCAGCACTCATGACTTTAGTGTTTGCTGTTGGTTTGATATCAAGAAACAGAACGCGCTGCCACTTCTTTTTAATAAAAAAGCTCTTCACAGGCCTTAGAGAATCAAGTTTTATGCATATAATAAATAATGCAGCATCTTCAAGTGCAGAATGTAACTAACACAAAAGCTACAGAAAATCCTCCTCCATAACTAGAGGTAAATTGCATAATGCTTATTAATGTCTTTGATCCTATTTTAACCACTGAATCTTGTATTTGCAATGGAGGGTTCTTACCTCTAAAGCCTTACATCTCCTTTGACTTTGCAATGCAACATTTTTATCTTAAAACAGATTGAGAAAAGAGAAGGATTTTTGTCATCACATAGGAGGAGACATGGCAATCTGCACCATACCTAAATGTCATCCTGTACTGGAAGAGAACTCCCCCACTGTCCTGTCTGTTGCAGCCCTGCAAAAAAAGACAGACTGACTGCTTGGTGAAGTGATATCTGGAGAATCACAGCCATTGCTTTGATTCCTTGTAAGCCTTTCATTTACTTCACACTTTTATTTGTATTTAGCTTTAAAGCAACTTGCTCTCTTCAGGCCTTATTTCCTAAAGCATTATTTTTAAAACTTCTATTTCTCCAGCTCTTCTAAGTCCATTTTCCACTGTTGTCAGGCATACAAGACAGCACTTCATCTTGGCCTGTCAACTGCCAGCATCGCCGCTCTCTCCCAAGAGAGAGCAGCTTCTAGTGAATTCTGTTACTGCCTCACTCCCCAAATTCCTTTTGCTTCTTGGATTTCAGTCCCTTGTCTGTTTTCTCAGACTTTCCTCCTTCATTTTAAAGACTGTCAAACAAGATTTCTGACATATTCTACAGATTCACAATGATCGAGTTGTATATCACATCTCCACGGCAGTCACCAACACCTACTATTCAACACACATTTCCATGTTTCCTGCCAAATGTAAACACCTGTTTAAGATTCACAGAGTGCAACTTACATTAAGTAGTATAAAAAACACTGACGGTATAGCTACAGTTTTATTTTTGTTTCCTCAAACTGAAATATTGCACTAATAATTTATAAATGTTATTGCTGATAATTTCTTTATACCTTCTAAATTTTGGTCAAATGTTTTTCACTGCCATTTTGCTTTGATTTGCTAGGTTAGGACAATCACTCAACTAAGAAATCCCCTGTATTGTGTAAGCTTTCAAATAGCTGTCTTTTGCATCCAAAGGCTGTATCTCCTTTAAATAGTCTATGAATTATTTCAGAATTATATGACTGAGAAAATATAAAAAATTAAAAATACTTCCAATTCTTTATGCATTTCTTCGTATTCTTTCAGTCATCACTGCACTGTAGGACTCTTTTTTTCCTACACTGCCTATATTAATCTTGTCTAGCTGTAATTTGCAGACCGTTGGTCAGTTTCTGACCTTGGGCTGTTGTGGGATTTTTAATTTCCTACAGAGCATAAGCTCAGCTCTGATGTCCCTCAGAGCATTCCGTTCTTGGCCCAGCACTGTTCCTAATATATATGCTGGCACTTAGAGGCCAAATTCTTTGGCAATGTTTGCATGCCCCTGCATGGATGCTGATACTCAACTGTATCTTTCTTCAACACCTTCTGTCCCTCAGGCATTTTTATTGTTCTTACATCATTTGTCTGATCTCTGCTACTGGATGTGTTTTAACATTTTCCATCTAAATTCAACAAAAAAGCAACAAAGGTTGTTTAGCTGTTATTTTCCTCTTTAGTGCATAACCATTCCTGTATCTAACATTCAGCCCAAGTATGAAAAGGAGAAGAGAGCTGCTAGTCTGGTGATTGATATTTAAGGCTTACGTACATTCTATTAACTTATCTATATTTCAACTAAGAAAGATAGACTGCTCCTTTATTATCTGGATATTGATATCTTGGGCTGTGCTTTTATTTCTTACAGCAAGATAGCTGTGAACCTCTCCATATTTCCAAATCTATTTTTTTGACAAGTTGGAGCTTACAAAAAATACTGTTGCCTGTGTCTTCTCTGGAATTTTCTGAACCATTTATGTTCAACAGTAGAGTTTATCTCTTTGTACAGAGGAGACCTGAAAAACATATTTGCATCCCAATTTTTTAAAACAGAGCACAGAATAAAACCTAAGTCCCAGGAAAGATTGACAGAAGCAAAACTTGAAGCTAGGTCTACTAAGAGAAGATGTGTGGCTCACTTACATCACAGATAATGGGTTAAAAGCAGGTATTCTTGCTAGTGCACTGGTAGTACAGCTGGGGAAACCATATGTAGTAAAGAGTTTAGTCCAGGCATTGATCCCTGTTAGTGCTTTGAATATCAATCCACAGAATATACTTCTTACAATGTAGCAATATTTGGAAACAATTTAACATACAGTTTTTAGAAACCTTTTTTAGGTTTATTTTTGCAAAGATGTTTCATCATGTGTTTGGTCACCCAGTTCTGTTGCCACATGACTAAATGAGCTACCTCACACTAATACAGAGATTTGTGAGACTCACTTCAGTTGATATCTTTAAGGATAAAAAGTTCTCTCAAATAATGGATACATGGACTGAAGAATACCACAGGTATTAGCAGTACCACAAAGAACAGTAGACTGATGAGTTTGATCCAAACAAATAGTTTAAACATATTTTGCCTGCAGCATTCTTCCATTGCTATCTGTGGCCTGAAAATGAATGTGAACGTGCTGGAAAACTGAAGAAAAGAAACCATGACATGCAAGGACAGCACTGGAGTAAAAAGCTTAAGAGCTGTTCAAAAGCAATGTGGAGACTGACTACACAAGCATTGTGAGGGCTCTTGCAGCGGAGAATTGCAGAAGCCCAAATCTCCTCTTGAGCAAGGCTTCCCAATCTTTCGGATTACTCCACAATGGAGTAACACCAGCATTATGCATACCACAGAATGGCTTTTATTCCCAGGCAGATAAACATCATCAGTTTAAGATGCTTAAACAAGCAGAACCTGCAAACCGTCACTAGCACAAACATTAGTTGACTTCTTTAACAACAGATTACGATAAATTCCTTCTCACAAGGTGGGGTAGGGGGGGGAAGAAAGGTTTAAACTGAAACAAAAATCCTGGTATTTTTATAAGTTTTCTGCCTTTTTAGATATATGTCCAAATATACATTTCTGCATACTTAACAATTTGTTAAATATATTAAAAACTATTTGTGCTTTCTATGAGCTGACAAGGAATGGATGGAGAGTTGTCAAGGAAATTTCTGAAGTACTGTTGGTGCTACCCTTTTCTATCACAGCATATGGGTGCAGAACAGCAGTGTTCTGAGATTTTTCACCTTTGCCTCAGCTGTCCCAGTAAGTTATGAAGAAAAAAAAAAAAAGAATTTCTTTGTCTAAGGGTTTAAAATCAACTGAACAAATTAATCTGAAAGCAGGATACTCTAAATCAGGAAAATAAAAAGCATTAGATTTTACAAGGGCTAGATTTTAGATTTTATACGATTGGGCCTTAGAATTCTAAAACTCCTGCCCATTTTACATTTTTATATTCATGCAGAACATTGAAAATATACAGTTTTATTCTTCTGTCAATGCAATTTATCATTATTAAAGATTCAACAATCTTCTTTATCATTCATACATGTGACTATACATGTTTCATGATCACAATTTTCATCCTAAAAGCCAGAAAATACAGCAACAATATCGCACATTGCACTGTCATCACCATCATGAAAATTCAAGCACAGAAACTTCTACTGTAGAGGAGCACATTCATCTATGTCCATGCTATGTTAAAGCATCTCATAACCACAGATGATGATTGCAGCAGCCTGTCAGTGACTGGCTTCAGCAAAAACCATCTGGATGGGACATGGCACAATAATTTCATCCACCATCTTAAAAATACTTGCAGCTGAGCTCTTCCTCTTTTCCACATAAGAAAATAGTTGAATGCTTCTAACACAATAGATTGTCAATGTCCAATTTATTTATTCCATACAGTATCTGAACATATTGCATACCACATAAGCTCCACAGTTTACATTCACCAACAGATGTTTTTCTTTCTGGAGCAGATGGTATATTGAGTGTACTGTGACATAATTCACATTTGCATTATCAGTCATGAATGCTAATGCATTCCATAAACTGAGTTTTGAGGTTTGATATTTTTAATAGCCATAGCATCTTTGTAAAAATCAGTTAGTTTGATAATACAATCAGGGAATCAAATTTTTTTTCTCAGTTGCAGAGAAAAGTAAGGTTTATCAAATAAAACCCCAAGAATAGAAAAGGGAGGGGAAGAGAGATAACACTTTGTTTTTACCTTTGTTTGATCTACGCATACTTATTCTGTTTGTGGTTGTTAAATATTCAACTTCAAAGACGGAATAACTTTTGCAAGAAATCCTAATTTTCTAAGCTATGAGCTAATTCTGAGTAATACATTCTCAGAAAGAAAACTGGATAACCTTGCTTCATGAAGTCCTCACAGGCATAAATAAACTGAAATAATTGCAAGTTGAACAATATGAGGCCAGATAAAGATAGTGACTTCAGTATTCTTGGGTATGATGATGGTCCTGCTAAATAATACACACACACATGCCCCAAATTCCAAGTTGTTTTGGATTTTATTCTCAACTTACACTATTTTTTCCATTATTTTGGGATCCTAGAATCTAGAATGCCACTAAGAAGTGTCTGGAATACCCTACTAAGTAACTTCCTAAAAGGGATAGATCAAATAATATATGCAGGTCCCAACAGTATTCTGTTTTTACAGTATCCAAGGTATATTTTTACATAAATGAACTCTGCTTACTTTCTGACTATGATTACAGATTTTCCTTGATTCACACAAACTTCCTATTGTCAGATTACTTTTTTCACCCCTGAGTTGCATCCCACAGACACTGCAAGCATTACCCAGTTCTCCTGCTGGCATAAATGAGCCCAGCCTTCTTTAAAGACAATAGCTTTTCATCAGTTTAAAGTCCACACAACGTGAGCTAAAACAGGTCTCCTGATTGAGAAGCCTAGAGTCTGGTTTGTGCTGGGTGAGAGCAAACATCTCCTCATACATGTAAGAAGTCAATCGTTGTCCAACACTATGCTGTTGTTTGGTGTCTTAATATTTGCTTGTTTTTACACAGCTTGCTTGGTTCTGCACAAAAATGACTGGCAAGTTTAACTGAGCACTAAGGAGTTAAGGAAGTGGTACACAGCTTGTGAAACAACCTAGATCAAAGAAAGGACACAGCAGTGGAAAGACCACTGGTCTGCTGTGGCACTGCAGTTCCTAATAATACTTTCTTGATCACCTTTGCATGAAGACCTAAAAATATGACTTTTGCATTTTACAGTAAGAAATCCGTACCACAGCAAGAATATGAATCACATATAGAAAGCTAAGAATTTGAGGCTTAAACTTCTGTTCCCTTAGAGAACCTGGTGGCATCCTATGATTGATATATCTGCATAATCATTTGAGATTATGTTATCTCTGTCTGCTTTTAGATAAAATATTTGCAGTGAAATTCAACTAGTACTCAACATTATATGTCTGTTTGTGAAATCTTTTTGAAGAGATAAAAAGGGAAAATGAGCAGGTTTCCCCATCAAAACAAGCAAAACGTTTTGAGAAAAAGAGAGAAAAATTTTGGAGAAAAAAATAAAGAAAAGATGTCATGAGTGGGTAACTTAAAATGGTGATGCAATTTTATTCTTCATCCAGTCTGAATCACATTTAACAGGGCCTTGAATGCAAACTATTGAATACATTTCTCTGTTGATACAGATCTAGTGTCTTCTGAAGTAAATTTACAATTTCTTGCTCTCTTATTTCAATAAAATTCTCCCTAGGCCTAATAGCCTTCAACAACTCCTAGCTCTTGCTGATACTGTAATTTAGATTTTAGTATCAATACACTAGTTAGCTGGGGGCGGGGGGTGTGGGGGGGGTGTGGGGGGGTGTGGGTGTCTGGTGGAGAATAGAAGGTCTTTTGTAACAAGAAAGTTACCTATGACAGTATTCCTTTTCATATGGTAAACCTCTGCCTGTAGAAAATTATTTTCTCTGCTTTTTTCTTACAAAATTCATGTGTCTTTTTAACGTTATTTACTTCTAAAAATAAACATTCTCCAATTAAGTTCTGTTGCAATAAGAGTAATTGTCAATGCTGTTTGCTTCTTTTATAAGGAATTGCTGAATTTATAGGATCTGGAAGCTGGATACTTTTGAAGATACTATTCCCCTTTCTCACTAGTAAAAAAAAATCACCCGTAAGAGTGGTTTGTCACAACTATGAAGATTGTCACAACATTGAGATAGATGTTTATCATATTATGAGGTCTTATGTCTTTTGGGTTTTTGAACTCTATTAATTTAACATAATTTACTTCACCTCTCAAGTGGACCTCCGTTATTGTTTTACAAATATTACAACCTTATCTTAAAATTTGTAACTCATAATAGCTCATCATTACTCATTTTTGTTATTCTTACCCATTTATCTGTGGCTGATTTGTCCTCCCTTATACATCAAAGCTTGGTTTTGCAGGATTTACTGTGTACCCATGTTATTGGGCATGAGAAGTACATGCTTCTAGGGGGATTTACCACATCTCACTGAGGTTCTTCTTTTGGTTTCTCAAGGGCTGGAATAATTGTAATAGTAAGTTCATCACTGACAGCTCTGATTAGTCTTCATACCTGTCCATCCCTCCATTACGTTAGAAGAATATTTATTCTCTGTTCAGCCTTTCTCCTCTTTAAAAGCTTGTAATTCCTGATTTGCTAGTAATATTGTGTGATCATTAAACTTCAGTTCAAATGTTTCTTGGAGGCATTTTTTTTGTGTTTATTTATGGTTTGTAAGCTTTAATGTATAGTCATTTATCATCTAGTGCAGATTGTCTTAGCAGCCATCTGTCACTAGAATTCATAGTGGAATGGACAACTCATCTACACTTTCTTTCTCACTTGGGTGCTTTTGAAAATCTTTCCCTGTATACACACATGTACTAGAGAGGCTTGCAGCATCGTTTTTTAAATATATAGCTCATTAGGCCTCATTTATTTGCATCCAACACAAATTTGCGTAATGTTCAATATCCCACTTTCTGGTCATATGCAGTCAAAGGGAAACTCTGGGTCCTTCAGGCGAGTAGATGAAGAAAGGGGTTGTGAGCCCCTTCAATTGGGAGCAGGAGAGCACTTCTTCTGTGGTTGACCTTTGAGTTCTTCAGATACATGTCCTTTTCCCCTAATGAAGTCAGATCTAGCTGGGGGCAAGGGGTGAGACAGGATGGGAGAGAAGTATCCGTGTTCCTCTGTGATTCTGACATCTTTTCCAAACAGATACTGATGTTTGTGGTATTTGGTTTATTTTTTAGTGTTGGTATCATGAAGGATTCAAATTATGTCCTCCATCATTTGTCAAGAGCCCTGCAACAGCAACAGCCCTGCAACTAGTCTGGAAGGGTTTCCAAAACAACCACTTCCCACTCACATAACGCCAACACAAAAAATACTTTCTAGCAGCCTATAGCACACTTAAAAGCATAGTGCAAAAGGCCAAAAGGCACCACAACTATATCTCCGATACCTTCGTTTAGGTTAAAACATAGAAAACCAACACATATATCATAATGTAGTTTAAACCAGAACACAAGGATTTCAGGATCACTGAAAGCAGTAGATACTAGCTATCCTGCTCAACATTGTCTCTTTGATTTTTGCATTTCAGACGAGGGCAAAAGCAAAATTTCCTAGCCGTTGCATATTGAAGTGTGGGATTCATAGAATACAGTTATGGAAGCCACAGGACCATATGGTCTTTACCAAAAATTGAACACTTTCAGACTTGTATCATCAGCAATAGTTTCCAACTGCAGAACACTCCTACCTAGTCACACAATTACATAACCTTGTCAAGCTCCATTTTTGGAGCTATATAAACTCCTGAGCCTCTCTACCCAGCTGTGAAGATGATTCCAAATAATGTCTCTTTTAGTGGTTGGAAATATATAAAGATTACTATTTTATCTTCTAATTGCTGGGATAAGCTTTTTATTATTTGCTCTTTTTTTTCCCTGATGTTGCAACCAGCAATTTCTGGAATATAAACTACACTTCCCCTAGCAAAGAAATCACCTAGCCTTTAAAAATGGAGACCCTTCTTGCTATTTTCTATTATATCTTAATGCATAGCTTCCTGAAGTGAAAAAGACACTGAAGCTGACAGAAAATTTAGGATAATTTGGATATAGTGTGTGTATATATATCAACAAATACATGAAATAATGTTACTCCTGCTAGAAAGGCTTTCTTTATTTAATAGAAATGCTTCTGAGTTGGTTTCATATAAATGTTTTTCCCCTATAACTTCAAAAATTATGGCAAAGGAATTGGGAAGCTTTATCGTTTCTAAAAATCCCTTTGAATTAACATGTTGGTTTTAGAGAGAATGCAATACAAAAGGCAATATGCCATGTAGCAGTATTTTTTGCTGCACAGTCAGAAAGGAACTAGAATCAAATGCCTGCAACAATTAAAAAAAAAAAAAAAAAGTAGCCTGTTTTTCAAATAAGTGTGTATACTTACTAAAACACAGCAAACTGGGAGCCTTTGTACTTACCCAACACACGATCTCTCTCCTCACAGTCAGTCACCAGCTGCAGGTATGGTTGATCCTGATCAAGCAAGTGAGAGAACACTTACCCAAGGTACTTGGGATTCTGGGATATGTAGTATATAGTTCAGCAGCCCCCACAATGCAACTTGTATGGATTGTCTGTATTAGCAGTAGTATTTGAGAATACCATTTGTTTGGAGGCATTAGGTGAAAAATAGTGTTAGATTTTATGGGCTGCCTGTAACACACATTTATTGAAGTAATTAAATATATTTTTAAATTAAGTATTCTGAAGGTGTTTGAACAGCATTCATGGAGGAAAGCCTTTCCTAGTTATGATATGACATTGTGTGAGGTGATACCAGAACAGAGAACATTTGGCTTTAGCAGAGCACCTTAGGCCAGGGGGGCACAATGTACATTTTCACTGTATTCCACACAACCTTCAAACAAGGAAGTGACCATGCAAACTGAAAGAAGCAAAGACCAGGGAGAAGATGAGGGACAAATAGAAGTTGATGAATAGTTTGTGAGGTTTGTGTTTTTAATGTTTGATGCTTAGGCTGGCATTTATTTTGGTCACCACAGGATCACATTCCAGCTACAAATTGCTGTCATGTCGAATACAGGAAGGAGGAGCTGACATGGCAGAGTAGACAGATTTGAGAATCTAAATATCAAGAGCAGGCACTCCTAGAGCAACCCACTTTGTAGACACCTGAGCAAGATGTGAGGCCACACATGCACAGTAGAATTACGGCAGAGATATAGGACACCTGAAGACACTTCATTTCCCTATTCAAAGATCCACATTTTTACTCAAAAATAAATAGACCAAATCCAGAGTTAGAATTTGGCACACCTAATGTATGATACCACAAATCATACAAAAGAAGCTGTAAACAGGCATGAGACAATTAATCCTAAGTAAATTAGATCCTAAAGGGGGGATACTAACCATGACTGTGAACTGATCTTTTTTCCTAAGGAGCATCATCAGCTAAAACAAGTTACATCTGATGCATCTTGATTAAAATAAAAGGCACTCAGTATATCTACACAGCAGGGGCAAAGATTGCTTGGTCCTCTTTGTAAAATGAAATATTAAAAAAAAAGAAAAAAGGGAGGCTTAACATGTGTACAGACAGAGATCAGCTAATCAGCTATTAGCTGAATTTAGAAGCGGACAGCTCTGAAGCTCTGACTCACCTATAGCTACACACATGACATTTTTATGGATACAGCCCCTATCGGGCCCTTAAAGGCAGAGCCAGCAGCATCGTCTCCTAGCTAGATTGACAGCCATGCCAGCAGAGGCTTAACCTCTATGGAAGGTTTTCAGAGCTCCCTGTCTTCATTTGTTTATGTGACTTCAATTAACCTTTTACACCCAGGACTTGATTCTTTTAACTGCAGTTGCTGAAGGAAACTGTATCATAGACAGAAATAGCTGTTCAAAAAGTGAAAGAATACATTTCATACTAACGAATAAGATGGTCTTATCTGAGAAATCCAAACAATTCTGGCCATAAACTACAGAAAACACATTTCATTTGGGGACTATAAGGTATGCATACCTTTGGGTTTGTTTTTTTAAAGTTCTGGAGTTATTTACGTAAATTAGCAGCAGTTCTCAGGTTTCCAGTAATTTCCAGAAAGTCTGTGTGGCTTCAAGTTTATAATGCCAGCTGTATGAATATTTAGGTTGCCTGGATTTGCAATTTTGTAGAGTTGTGTAGATACAATAAGTTCGTTCTTTAGTATGTTATACCACCTAGATTCACTGATGACATTAACTACATTATTACCCACCAATCTAAATATATCTATTTCATTGCTTTTGCCTTAAGAGATTTGTAGCAAAGCATTTGTATATGCATTTGGATTTGTTTATTTGTTTGTTTTTTAATGACTACCTTGTGTTGCCTATACAATATATGTTATACCATGTTTGTCACTGGAAAACATTGTGTGGGGTATTCGACAAATCACGAATTACCACAAACCATGAAATAAATACAGTGGTTTTCTTTTTAACTTTTATATGTTTTTCCCAGAGATAGAGTCACTGATGAATTTTTAGAGAGTTAGTATGTAGATGCTTATAAAACCAATGATCCTTTTCCTCTTACTACTTGCCAAATTGCCTTGGCATAGAAGCAGGGGAGGAGGGACAGGCATTTTAAAAATCAGCCTCCAGGGACTTTACAACTGAATTAGTTTGATATGATTTGTGTCTGATGAACAAGTTACCAATAACCTATCACTTTATTTTCCTCTAGGTGCTTTAAAAATAAAGTCTATTAATCATTCCAGCAATTTAGGATATATTAAGCGCACTGATCTGAAATTCTCTCTTCCCTTCTCCCTATTACAAACATTGGTCTTTTCTTTTTACAAGTGTTTGCCCTTTTCCAGGCCCCCAGGCCTCACCTGTCCTTCATGAGTTCAGAAACCTCATTACCGTTGACTCCAACAGTTCCACCACACTGTAGGGAGTTTTCAGTATGCTCATGTATCCAGATATGCTCAACTCTAAAGGTTTTATTTCCTTTAACCTGTCCCACCCCAGTGCTCCTATATGACTTCCATTATAGTTTCAGTTGACTAGCACCATCAAGAACCACTGAAATCATTACAAGGCTGAGACTGTTCGCAATTGTAGGACTAGATTTAATTGATACAAGGAGCACCATGTTATAATTCAGAGATTATTTACTAAAAACTGAGTTTGTGCTTTTCTGGCTCTGCCATTGCATGCACGATGAGTTTGGCTAGTACTATCAGGGGTGATCCTGCGTACAGTAGCTATGATAGTGACTGGGGTACCAGCTTCTTCTGCAGAGGTGTTCAAAACAGAAGCTATCTTCTTCATAGTCAAACCACCTTGGTCATCTAATCTGACCCCCCATTTAACAATTCCACAATTTTTAATAATATTCGATCCAGTGAGTGATCTGTAAGATGTATTCTAACAAAAGCTCACAAAAAATCGAGGGGAAAAAAAGAATAAAGTGATATTCTGTTTTCTTCCAATCTCGAAGAAGCTGACAGAACTTGTGTTTGGTATCTTCTCCCCCACAGGTGGTATAATTATAAGTGATGCATAGACAGGCAAGATGGGAGTTATTTCTTTATGTGGAAATCAGAACGTTTCATATTTCCTCTGTGGCTTGAAGTATGCAGAAACAGCAGAACCGGAATGTATAATTTCTGATAAATGGTGGCCAAGCAGAAAGAATATTCAGATAAGATACCATAGCTTTTGTTCTCTTCCACTAGGACTGAAGGATGTCGTTGCTACTTAAGTGTCAGCATCGTGATGCAAAACACAGAGAAGGTGCTTCATACATCAACACAATAAAGCAGGAAGCAACACCAGTGCTTTCTAGTTAGAGCAATTTAGAAAGTAGCCTTATATTTTCTGCTCAGTTAGCAAAACTGCACTTAAAACAAATGGTTTTATTGGCACAGGCAAGAATAAAATTCCATGCTGTTATCACATTTTTCTACATCCCTGGCTGAGATTTTAGAATAGTTTATGATGCAGTCCTCTAAAAGTCCATTCCTCAGTTGAAAGGAACCAGTAAACAAATTCAGCATACTTTTTCTTAGTATCAAAACTGTCACGTAACTATATCTGTAAAAAAACCAAAAAGTCTTGCCTTCATTTCTACTAATGGCACCAAATTAGGTTTAAATTACAGAATTTAAATTGCTTGTACCATAAAATTAGGATTATCACAAATTATAGAATGTATTCATAGCATAGCATGCATTTCTTGCAGTAAGTCTGATAGAGCCATTCTTGTTTAGCTTTTGTTTCAGATTGTTTGCTAAAATTTAGGAAATCTACCCGCTACCTTGAGCTAGATGGGTGTGTGTATAGAATGAGATCCTTGTAGCAAAAACTGAACCTTTGCTCTGAAATAGCCTTCATTTTCCTACAATCACCTTTGTGCCTAATCCTGTAACATTTTAACCTGGTGAATTAATGCATTAAACTGATTGAGAGTATTTTTTTTCTTGAATACGGTAGAAGAGAGAGAATGTGGGGTGCATAAACTGTATCCTAAAAGATCTAGGCAACAAATAAATAGTATTTAATGTGAACTGATATTTTCAAAGTGTTTTTATAGTACTGAGCCTAACCATGATAATGAATGAATACATTTCACAAAAATACAGCTACTACCTATTTTAACAACCAGAAATAGGTGATTGCATGTAAAACTGTACATTAGAAGTTTCATTAATACTTGTACTATCCTGTCTACTGTACCAGGCAAATCATCCTTTGGGGAAGCAGCTTCTCAGAAGTTCCTATTTAATTTTCTCTTACCAGCAATAGCTTTGGCACTTGCACTTCAAGTCATTCATCCTGTAGTTAAGCATTGTATTTCTAAACCTTGGCATATGTTTTTATGCATGTGTAGAACCTTCAAGCCTATGTTGCCATGGAATATTGCCATCATTTGAATCTGGGATGCCATTACTGTCAGTAATAATTTTTGTGCATGGCCCTGTCGCTGCCATTCTCCCCCTGTCATGCCAAGATGTGAAATCAGCCTTAACAGAGAAAACAAACTTCAGGCTTTCAAGAAAGATTATTTTTTTGACCAGTCCTGGTGTTCTTAATCACCTTTATTCTACAAATGACAAATGAATGGTCAGCAAGTAACTTCATGTCCTAAAGCACTAAATACCCTTGTTCATTAAAGAATAAATGTATTACAAATTCTTCAATATCATTACAGTCACAAGAGATACCTGGAAATTTTCTGAAACCAAAATATCTCATAGGATTACTTTTATCAGAAAGTCTCTCACATCCAAGATGAATTTCTGACCAAAAAGAGGGAATACCATTCTAGAGCAGCCAATAGCCAAACAGCTCAAGTAAACTTCCATCCCAATGCATATATATACACTAATAAATAAATTTCCATCGATATAAATTGAGCACAGACAATTAAAAGCCTTCAACTTGGAGCAGCCACCAGCCTAACAGTTGAAGCAGTCGTTTTCATGCAGGTTATGATTCAAATTCCCGATTGAGGACCATCACATCACAAAACCTGAATCTTCTTTAGTCCAAATCAGTACTCCAAATTTATAGTACTTTTTCCTCACAATTGAAGATTGCTACTGAGCTATTCCACTTTTCCTTTCCCTTCCTGTGAAACATTTTTTAACTCTTGCTGAATTCTCTACTTGTTTACAGTTTTTGTAGCATGGTACCCTACCTGGAAAAATATTACAATTCAAGCCTCAACTTGCTGAGACTGTCAGACTAATTACTGCCTAGGTCGTTAAACCTTATCTACAGTAGCAATTTTCTATATGGATGCAGCAAAAACTTAAGAAATTCAGTTAAAGATAAGCATGCATTTCAGTAATTTTTGGACTCAGCTCAAATATTTTGTATTATTTAGGTATTGTCATAGCTGACAGCATTTTAAAAAGCAAGTATTGTTCGCGAGAATGTTAAATTCCTATCACAAGCAAAAATCTCACCAGCTTTAAGTTTCCCTCCCAAAACAAGCTCTATCTTGTCACTCCCATGTAGAAACTTCAAAAAATAAAATGGAAAAGATTGGAAAGGATTCTGAAGAACTTATACTCTTCTTTTCTAGCATGTATAATGGCTTCTAACTAATATATATTTAAAATTGCTTAGTTTTCATAGAAACAAGTATTTTTATACATATATATCTATAAAAATCAGACCACAAGATAGGCAGAAAGACCATTGCTGTCAACTGATGAATGTACACTGGCAAATCATTTTAAGCATTCCTTTCCCCTGGTTCGACATAGTCCAAGCCAAGATGTGCAAATATTTCTTCCTCACTTCCAGCTTTGAGAAAGATCCTCTGTGAAAAAAATTTAAAAAAAAAAAAAGGAAGAAAATAAGGGTGTTAGAAGGAAATTTCAACTGAAGTTTTCTGCTGTTTAAAAGGAGTTAATTTTTGACAGTTCTACCCATTGTATCCTCTCCAGAATACAGTCTTCATCAGTATGCTGACCTTGAAATGTGAAAGCAAGTTAAAAAATAATTCTAATGCTGCTTGATGCTTTGAGTTCTAATGATAGTTTATAATTCTTGTTTTGATTTATTTTTTCAAGACTCTGTGCACAAATTTTAGGACTGGAACTCAAATAAAACCTACCTTTCCCTTCCATGAGGGTCAACAGCTTGACTTTCTTCATAAAAACATCAATGTTTTTTAAATTAATATTGTAATGCTCTCTATAAATGCTTTCAAGCTGATTCAATGGTTACACTAACTATGTATAGCCAAGCATTGAAAGCATCAATGCTTTCCAAATTTCTAAAATATACTTATCTGAAAAGACAAAATATTCCATCTGGGAAAACAACCCAAAAATGAGGATCAACAACTGCAACATTTTTTTTTTTTTCTTTTACACACACACTCCTAAGGAATGTTTTACAGTAAAAACCAGTTTTGTTTTTTCATATCTGCACTTCTGATAATACAGGATAGTATTCTTGCACAGGAACCACCCACAAGCCTACCTTCCCTAAGATGACTGATACAGTAAAGCTTTATGAATTCCTTTCATCATTGCAGTACAATATTAATTTTAAAAGCTGCTAAGGTAGATGAATATTAAAACAGTGAAACCTCACCATTTAGGGGAGTTTGGACACAAGAAAAACTAATTTCTCTTGAAAAAGAATACTTAATAGTTCAGCATTTTCTGAGTCATTTGAAGTTAAGTCTCAATCCAAACTCAGCTCTGAACAATCTCGAACTCCATTGTCATGAAAACTTCAAGGTTAAAGTTTCATAATCTTCTGTATTTACTTTCTACCGTGAAAGCGGAGGTGCTGTCCAGAGAATTAACCACTGATGAATTCCACTGAGTCAGGAAAATCTCTGACTACCGTAAAATTTAGGGACATTTGCATCAGCACCTCTGCTTTCTCAGCTGCCAAGCGGTGTCTCCAGGAGGGCTACGCTGTCCAGAATACCCATGGGAATGGGTCAGGAAGAGCAGTCCATAATCAGATCAGAGCAGGCCCAGGCTATGCTGGAACAACTTCTGGCACCAGAGATTCACAACTTTTCCTTCTTTTTCCTCTGTGTTCTCTCCTTATCGTTCTCCTTCACTCCCTGATCTGGATGGTGCTTCCCTGTCTCTTACTCCGTTGAGATCACATAACTCAAGGGACTCAGAAAGCAGCAGGTAGGCAGATTACTGGAACAAGTAGATCCTTCTCGTTACTGACACTTCACTCTTTCTCCTTTCAGCCCCCCTGTTACTTATCAGTCAGCAGAGAAGATGATCAACACTGGTAGGAAAGACCTGGTGATGCTGCTTGGCCAAGCAGTATGGCACCAGAGCACGTGAAGGCTACATAAGGCAGTCTAAACTGCTGCATCAGTAGAAGGAAAGTGGAAAGAACAATGAGCCAGAAGGAATAAGCAAAACCACTGAGCTCAGGGAAGCCTCATGCCGCACCTGAAATATGCTTGTGCATCACCAGTAAAATTCACTTCATCAGCTGGTACCCGCTGGGTTATTGTTATTCTCCATCGGTCCCATTCTCTCCAGTGCCTGATCCAATATCTCAGTCCTGTTAGGAGCCACAGTTTTGCCAAGGCATAATGAAGAACTGAACCCCTAAAGTGAAACATAACATTAATTGTCCCCTGGACTCAAATTTCGTTGGGGGTTCAACCAAATCAGAAGCTTGTTTCCATTTCATTGTAGAGGTATTTGAAATTTGAAGATCCAAGTCCAACTCTACAGAAAAGGTCCATCTTTCGCTGATGCTATTCAGCTCCAACAGCCAGAGTAGTTAAGCCAGTAGCTTTCCTAACAGCTGTTTTTCAATGCCACAAAGCAGAATGAAAGCCAGTTTAACTGTGCTAGAAAGGTTATGAAGACTAAATTGGGTGGTAGAGGTTAGATGCTCCTGAGTGAATAGAGCCAGAGGCCATCAGTGTTCCCTTGAGCTTGGGAGGACAGAAAGGACAGAATATGAGGTTCCAGTTCCGCTCTTCCAGAGCTTTCAACCAGCAAAGCAGGTATTGAAGAGCAGTTGTGGCTGATATCCTCTTGAAATCATCCAAAGTTACTAAGTCATTTATCTTCCTTAGCAAATTATTGCTGTATGGTGAGGTAATATGGAACATTTTCACTATTTGGAGACAGTTAATCTTTAATTAGACAAAAACAATCTAAATAGGCAAATAATTCGAGTCAGTGGTAATTATGGCAGCATGAAGTAATGTGTTCTGTTAATAAAATATATTACAAAATCAGAAAGTAACTTCTAAAGTTGTATCTGTTTCTGTAATGTCCTGTATCAATACATACAGTGCAGTCTTCACAAATAGTGTCTTGCCATGCTCAGAAGCTACTTGCTTGTCATATTAACTCTTTGGCATTTACATTCCCCGGATTTGCATTTGCAGAACTGTCGTGCATCCGTTGCACTTTGCCCAAACCAAACCAACTGAAATAAAGGTTTTCACACTAAGGTCAGTAGACATTGTATTCAGCTCTACTGTAAAGGCATTGATTTCAGGCAGTGATACATTCCATATGGATCAGAGATTTGTTACTAGAGTGCACAGTAAAAGTACTTAACAAGTTATATGAAGTTGTTTACAGTTTTCCATAATGAATTCCACTTATATAAGATAATCTGCATATTCGAACACACCCTATGAGAAATTTGAGGCAATAATTTGGCCCGTTGCTTCAGGAACATTTTTTCTTTTTTAAATCAAATCAGAACAAACGTGGTATGCCTTTTTGCTTTGACACCTATAGTGAAAAATCAGTTTTCAGTTTTCTAAGGTATTTTATCCTCCACCATGAAGTTCTCAGCATTTGAATAGTTAGCCTCTGGGACAGTGCCCCAGACAACTACAGAGCATTGCTGAAACCATATATCCATAATGAACTGACAGCTCAAAGTTATTTCTGCAATAGCAAAGATTGCTTATAAAGTATAGACAAATAATGTTCCTTTTTCCTAGGAAGTTCAAATGTCAGATTCTGGAATAAAAAGAACCTACCAAAAACACTGACCAAGGGAAAACTGATCCTTTTTCATATAGACAGGAGTAGAAAAAATGGTACAGAAGAAGATATTGAACTGAACAAAAGAAAAGGAAAGAAGGCATTGATAGCTGTCCATCAGCTAACAATACTGGGGATATTTTGTTCCTAGAGTATGTCCTGGGAGGACAGGACTTTAGGGATTTTTTTTTTTCTTTTACTAAGAACAAGAGAGGGCAATCCATACGCATACATTACTGCAAAAAAGTAAAACAAGAGAAAAGATCTTACACTTGTAGACAGATGTTATAGATACTCTTTAATAGAAGCTCTTCATATCTCTGGGACCCCAAATTGCATCCCATTTCTTTTGTTCTGTCACTTTATGTTTTTCTGCAAGCAAAACTCATTTCATTTGCTTGACAGGGAAAATTTCTAATACAAAGTATCTGATTCTGAATACCATTCTCAGTAGCTACAAGCCATGTTTCTAAATGAATCTCTAGCTGATATCTGCCAACTGCTTTAGCAGTGTAAGTGTTATTAATGTTAATCACAACCTGTGATTTTCCTTCTTTATCAATCTATGCAGAGCTTATACAGTGATGCAAATTTGATTATTGCATTCACTACTGTTCTTTCTTCCTTTTTCTTTTTCTTTTTGCTCAAGAGAAGTAATTAACTCTTTGCCTAGTTGTGATTTTTTTTTCAGCTTCTTACTAATATTCAGCAGATCCAAGACATGCCCAATCAACATCAATCAAACTTACAAAAACAATGCTCTGGAGCAGCTGGTATCACTCTGCTCTTATCCCATTTAATCAATTTTGTTATTTCAATGGATGTAAATATTACATTTGTGGTTGCAAACGACCATTAACTACACCTAATGTAGAACAGCTGCCATCCAAATGTTTTCTTATGTGAACAGCTACCTCTTATTTTTCATTTCGGCATTAATGATCAATAATACTTTTGATGAAAGAGAAGCAGAGAGTGAAGGCACAGAGCTAGCACTGCTTGATGATATCCTAACTACCACTGCCAAAGTTCAAACAGATGTTATACTACTATTGTCACTCGGTTTCATCTCACATTTTAATATGACAAAGCCAGCAAAACAAAACCATTACTCAATAAAGTAGAGTTCTAGTTTTAGTTATACAAATCAGCACTGGCCATCAGCACATTTCTTTTGGGGGACAAATACTGATTTTACTGATTTTGTATATAGGTCATTTAAATAATGGGGAAAAGTTGAATGCACTGGAAAGTACCTCAGACCCCTTTTTCTCTTACATTTTTGGAGTACCTTCATGTGCCTCTGACCTACTTCTTAAGTAGTTCAGCAAGTAGGTTGACCCTACACATCACGATAAGAAACCTTAAAATATGGTTAGCAATTTGTCCAGTAGAGATGTAGAAGAAAAGATCTCAAGAAACCAGAGATTACTAGACATTACTGTGTACAAATTCTTGATTTTCATAACACAAAGGATCTTGCTATGATATGAAAATTTAGGCCACTGGATATGCCCTGCTCATGTATTAAGCAACCTGTAATTTCATTGAGCCTAGATAAATTCTTTAGGCTGTTGAAATGAAAATATACGGCTTAGACACCCAGCCCACATTTGCCTCTACTATGGCCATCCATCTTCCTTTCCTCTGTTTGGTCAGGAAGGAAAAACACTGCAGTGATAGCAACCTCCTGACACTGCAGTGAACAAAACAATGCTTTGCTGAGGTTGGTCACTCAGGAGACATAGAAGCTGTCGCTCTGCCCACAACTGCTCTGCCAGCTTTGTGTACACAAATTTCCTGAAACCAAGTCTACTCATGCTCTCCATCAATATTAACTCAGTCTTCTTGAAGGGCACACATTTAATCAGATTACAAGTAGGCTAATATAGTTTGGTAATAATAGTGTGTTGCAAAATATCAAATTGAGTACTCTATTATGATTGAGTAATACTATAAATAACTCTCAGCCTGTCACCGTGGTATTTCATTATAGTTTTCCCCATCTTGAGATGAACTTAGGAAGTTAGTTTGAATATAAGTACCCCAAAATAAAAGCCTGTAGGATGATGTAGACAGTATCATTGATGAAATGGGATTTAATGGTTCTGAACCAACAGAATTTGCTAGAGAACAAAGAGCTGCAGGTTTGTACATGCAACGTATGTACATGTGCAACCCACTGATCTGAAGATGAGACGTGGTAGAAATTTGATTCATTTCTTTCTTTAAAACTGGAAGTAACTATGAAGTTTCCTAGATGATTACTGGCCCAACTCTACTTTATACATTATTTGAGCATTTATTCTTGAATAAGTCATAGCAAAATTGTGCCCTTTCAAAGACCAAATAATTTCCTTCCATATGCCATTTTTCCTATTCTTTTCATAGTGCTGACTTTTATTTGCTCTGTAGCTGTAATTCAGAAAGAATGCAGTCATACTCCAGTGGATTTCATTATCCTTTGGAAAACTATGACATTGTATAGGAGTCACCCTCCCTCCTTTTGCAAAAGACCCTGAAGGGCCATAATCATTAAGGTCTGTCTGGACTCCTTCTGACATACTGTTTCATCAAATAAATTGGGCGGGGGTGGGTGGTGGTGTGGAGTGGATGACACAGAATATTGCCAACAGTATCTTGTTAACAAATTACAAAACTGTTTGATACAACTTTGCTTCTAGACAAGTATCTGGGAACATCACTAAAATACACATTTATTCTAATCTTTTCTTTGTATCCTGATGATTTTGTATGCTTTGAAATGGCAGACTCTTACATAGGGTAGTTGGGGATCTTCTCATTTACGTTTTGTCTTCTCTCACTAATTTTTATATGGTGTTTCACATGTGACATCTATTCACATCAATTTAATTACCTTAATATTTGCTTTTCTTTTTTAAATTATTAAAATGGAGATATAATGGAAATATCATCATACCTAACATTGTAGTATTTCCAGTATACTGAATGATGAATACCAAGCAGTTTAAACCCCCATCACTTTACATGTCTGGAATTATTACAGTAGCAGTAAACATGACAATGATAAATGAACAACAGAAAAGAAGAGGACAGACTGTCATTTGCAAACTCAGAATGTAACTGTTCATTGTGCTTGGACAGAGTCCATTCTAAAAGTAAGTTTTGTGGGTAAAGTCAATTGTGTATGAATGATGGTAACAACAGGACTTGCTTAATCAACTATAGTAAAAGATATCATAATGCACCTTAAATTTATCTTACATATGCATTTGTCACTTTAGTGACATCTTCACATGTCACCATTTATGCCAGGTCAATTAAAGATTTTTAATTAATGATACGTGGGACTAATGCAGAGACGATGCTATTTACATTGCTTGCAGTAGCTTCCAAAGTGTGAAAGTGCTTCTCTAGATATGAAAGGCCACTGCATTCAGTGAAGCAGTGCACCATAACACCAAAGACCTACAATTTACAGAACATACTAAGATGTCCTATTAGATTAAAGGTGCAAAGCTATTAAACTGCTCACACTCCCCTTTTCTCTGATTCCATTTGCTCAAATAGCATTTATACCCAGTGAAACAATATAAATAGCTGCTAATTAAATGAATAAAATGAGCTTACAGGAAGAATTGTGAAGGCAGAAATATAAGTAACCCATCAGGTAGCAAATACTTTCTACATGATTAGCAGTGGCAATATTTACGTATGTTTACCTGACCTGAGCGTTACCCTATCTGTTCTCTGCCACAGGACTATTTTTGCTCAACCAAGCGTTGATGCACCACCACTGGACACAGGTCACACTAGGACTGCAGACACTTTTAGGAAGATGCTACTTTTCATAAATCAGCCTTTTATAATTTATACCTCACAATGTAGGTATATATTTCATTATTTTATGATTTATGAATTTCAGATTATATTGATCTAAACTCCTGCATACCATGCTGAAGATATTCAGCTAAGGAGGGAGTCTGATCATTGCATAAAAAATGTCTGCACAAAACAATACATTGAAGTCTTTTTGTTGTAACACTTCCCGCAGTTCTTAGATTGACTACAGCTATCTTCTGTACTCAATGATCATACTTTACTGAGTTCAGAGCAAGATTCTGACAATAAATGGGTATAGCATTAAATTATTTATCATATGTGAAAGTGTTAGAAATAACAATAATTAGAAATAAAACAAACAAGTTGGAATAGGTGCAAACAACTCTCACTTTTATGGGAGAATTTCTATCAACGCTAAAACAACCATTGGTGAAATTTTTCTAAAAAGGTAGCAGTAGTACATAAAATTGTTTCTTGATATATGATTATTAAATGTAATATGTGACAACAGCCTCAAGCAGCTTCTTCTAACTCACAGAAGACTGAGGAGAAAGAAATAAATAGACATTTGAAAGCTTGAACTAGCCACATTTTCATTTATTGTATGATCAGAATTGCAAGGAAAAGAGTTTTGGGGCTTGCGCTACAAAATTCTTTAAAAACAGAAATGAGATCTGCCTGAAAGGTAAGAAAAAAAGAAGGAACAAAGAGGCTAGAAGGCAAAAAGTATGTTGTTATCTTAGCTGTTAAAATTTTGCAAAAAAATTATTACATTAGAAAAGCATGCATCTTTCTGGCTCAATTTTATATGAAGAAGTTCATATGATTCAGTAATTCAATTCTGCATGGATTTTGTCAACTAGAAGTTAAAAGTCCTTAGGCAAACACCTAATGGCTTATATCAATATAAATCCAGTTGTTTCCTATTTTTGAGAGTTACATGTTAGTTCCTGTGACTGACAGTACACAAATTCAGCAAGAGGAGAAAAGTAAGTTCTCAGTGCAACATTAAAGATGGTCCAGTGCTATTGGCTTTTCCATTTGACTGCAGTGAGCTGCATGGATTTCTGGTAAACCTTAGCACCTAAGCCTCATGAAATCATGCAAGTTCACTGCTGCTTTTCAGCTGGGAAGCCTGCTCTGCCTCACTAGCCTGAATATCTCCATTAGCTCACAACCAAAAGAAAAAACAAAAACACTAAGGTCACAGAAAAGTCAATCTCTGGCAAGGAAAGAATATTTTTCAAACAAAAAGCCAAGTTCTAAGGCCATCCACTGAATGCAGGTGTCTAGGAATTCTTGGATGTGACAAGTACAAGGACCACTGTCAAAGAAACTGAGTCAGGAAAGCCCAAGAGCAGACAAGACAGACAGGGAGAACATATGTTGTGTTTCAGATGTGCACTTACATCTTCTCTCAGAAAGGTCACTTGGAAGAGAGGTAATCAAATTATACAGACTGATTGATGAAAAATTATCCAAATTCACTCCATGGCACAACTGGTTGGATGTTCTATTTATTGACAATTAAGTTATTGCAAGTCCCAAAATAAACACTGAGTTGATTATATTCTTGATCCCCATCAACTTCAATTAGGTTTATCCTGGAGTCATAAATACGGAGATGCTAGTAACATTTTCTAAAAATAAGTAAAAAATAAAGGAGGAGAGAAGGACAAAGGGGAGGATGTCAGTAACAGACTAGCAAAAGTAAAAAAAACAGGATGGAGGAGAGTGTTATTGAGTGACTTGACATGACCTGCTAATGGTGCCTCTTGTGCTAACACTTCTTACAGTACTGAACCTGCTGATGAGCTTCTGCAGTTTAGCACTTTCATACAAAGAATAAGTGAAACACATGCAACAAGTCAGGGAGGTAAAACTGAAGAAAATACTGAAAAGAAATTTTCAGTGGAATTTTAGTACAGGCATTTCTGAATTTTTTTTTTTTCAGGTAGATGTTAACTCACACTAAAATCTCTAATAAAATTACTCAGAACACTTTACTCCAACCAAAATTTACAGAACCATACAAATTTACTCCAACCACCAGCCAGCCAAAAAGCAAGAACGAAAGGGCACCTAGAATAGAAAGTGATGAAAAGAGAAGGTGGGGAAAAGCAATAGTCTAGATAAACTTCTTAGGGTCTTAGTAAAGCCATGCAGCAGATTGAATAAAAAATATTAATTAACCTGGTTTTGTTTTATCTTAATGGATTTCTGAGAGAGTGGGTTTCTGAGAGGAAGGTGCAGGTAGTGCCTGCAAAGTGACTCAGCAAGAATAGCGGCTGCGAGGGAGGGTGAGGAAGGATGTTGCAAACTTAAGGTGTTTCAATCTCTTCTTGTTCAAAACTTGTTTACTCACAAAAAGATATTCCCACCTTCTCCATTATCAAAACCAATCACTTTCTGGAGTGGTTTCTTGCAGACAGATCTTATGCATTAACTGAGACAGCTAATAGCTCTGAAAGGTATAAGCCACAAGGTTTGAAGAAACCTATGAGAAAATGCACAATAACTCTCCATAGCAGTAGAAAGGAACAGATTTCATAGAAAATAAGTATTTTGCTGAGGTTATTACCATGGCCTTGTGTCTATATTTGAATTTACTAACCTAAAGTCAAGCAACATTACTTGATTAGTATGATTTATAATAAATACGAGAGATGTGAGTGAAAGCTAGCCTCTCTCAAGAATATTTCCTTAAAATCTTCCCTGAATATCTACCTCCATGCTATTTTCTACCCTTACGATGTAGAATTTGAGTCATTGAGCATCACCCTAACCAAGACAGCAGACTGTGATTTTATTTTATATGCTATATGTCAAAAAGGAATACATGTGGTAGTATATAGAGATGTTTACTAAAATAACTAACAGGAGCCCAGTGCTGCCATCAACACTTAAAAAATATTGATTTCAGCAGCAGAATTTGGTGATGTCAATGTTTACCCACAGGGACTATGATTATATTTTTTTTCAACAGCTGGATGTGCACCTCCTCAATCCATGTATTTATGGCCATCGATAAACGGATGCAGACCCTGCACCAGGATTTCCATCTGTCATTCGGGTCTGTCACATTCTGCCATGCAGCCTACCTTCAGCATTGCAACCAGCTCCTCTCCCTTTTATTGACTTGCAATGACCAATAGGAAAGCATACTTTGCAAACACTGATGAGGAAGCCAGCTATTTTCTCTTCCTTCTCTATGCTACTGTTAACTTTACAAGAATGAATGTTGTACATCTTTGGTGGAAAACATAAACCTGCTCGGGGCTTCAGTGTAGCAAATAGCTTTGCAATTTTACACCAGTTACAGACCCAGAATTGTGTAAAGCAACTGTAGAGAAAGTGTTACATAAGATCCATAAATTCCTGCAATACACTGAGCGATATGAGGTTGAGTGCTTTCAATCTACAATGAAAGTATGGGAATACAATGTAACATCAATCCATAAAATGGTGGCTACTTCTCTGAAATCATTAGCTGACTCATTAGGGTAGACAAAGTGCTAACAAGAATCATTGTAATCAGTAACTTTCGCAGCAAGCTAAATGGTTTTGTGGAGAGGGAGAGGAGGGAATAGAGGAAGAAAAAGTCTAAGTAAAGCAATTTCCAGATAAAAATGCATACAATCCTGTCATTATATAAGACTTTTCAAATAATTGTATTCAATGATTATCTTGTGTAGTATGAACACTGTTGGAATGTAACATGGAAAAATGAGGTTTCTCCATAGTCCTGATATTCATACTGCTAGCCAGCCTGAGAGGGACAGCATCTTATTCCATCACTAGTTAGTCAGACAGCATTCTCAGAATAAGACACTGCTTGATGAAAAAACATGACAGAATCAAGCCCTAAGGAACTGTGTAGTAACCCATTAGTATATTTTATTCTGAGTAGTATTTATCTTCACTATGGCCATCACACATTTTTTACATTTTGTGGATTGCTATAATATCTGAGCATCTATCTTCTAGTACTTTCCTAAACAATAGGACTAACAACTTTCAGGTGTTTTTCCTTCCTTGTTTTTCCCAATCTTTTCTTGTTTGGTTGGGGGTTTTTTTGAGAGAGGTTTTGTTTTAAGACTGGGTGTTGGTGATTTTTGCTTTGGTTGTAATTAGACATTTTGCTAAATATTTATGCTATGTTTATGAATGAGACTATCAACAGTAAAAACAATTTCATTATAGTTATAGAACATAAATGCTGAAGTACTAATTGTGCTAGATATATGAAGTATTTCATCAAGTTCAATAATAATATTCCACAGCACTGTGTAGACACTGTGCATTTTCCTTTTGATGGTATCATAACGGTTTTCAGTAGCAAATAACCTGAAGTGCCTCTGACATTATATTATCTCCAAATGTAATTTTCATGTTTAACTTGTATTTTCTGTAGTAATATTCACATCACCATGCCTACTTTAAAATAAAAACTAATCTGTTCCCAATCCAGCTACAAATAAGATGATAAATAAATCAGACAGAAAAAAATGACTCTTTGAAATGACATTACAACAAACCATGATTGAAAAAGCAGTATTACGAGTATCATCCATTGACTCAATACCCTCAGGCAAAATCACGTGTAATGGTATTGATGCAAAATAGTGCAGTGGAATTTATTCTAATAATTCTGGGCATGAATAATTTTTGAAGGTAATAGAAGCCAGAATCATAAATTCTCATTTCATTTTACACTGGACATGTCCTTTGCTTTTAATCAGAAATACCATACTTGAATGTTTCTCTTACAACTACTCTTTAAATCTAGCGATAGGTTTATTCATATTAAATTTATGAACAATAGGAAGTATATTCACTGAGAAAAATAGAATAATCAGGCTAATATTAGGATATTCTAGGCAGTTATCCTATTAACTGTTTCATAACATGGAGTAACAAAATACCTTCAGGCCTTCTACATGCAACCTACTTACTCCAAGCAGCTTTGATGAAGGATAAAGAAAAAGGCCAGTGCTGAAGAGCTGACACTTTGAAAAGTAAAATATTAAACACTATTAATATTATCTGTTGACTTAACTGAACAAGCACTTTTTTATTTGCTAAAATTTAGTTTGTAAACAAGACCATGCTGTGCATAAAATAGAACTCTTCTCTGTTTAAAATGACAGATGTGTGGTTACCTTGTTGCAAAACAGTACATAGTGATGCATGCACACTCCCACTACAATTTTAATAATGAAAAACTTTCCACAAGAAATAAAGAGTATAATACATTGCCGTCCAGACTATAAGAATATGTTTTCAGTTTGGGGCACACAAAGTGAAGAGAAACTTGGAACTTCCTATCTGATAACTGAGGCAAAAATTTTAACACGTTAAATAGCACATTGTTGTAAATAAAACCAGAAAAAAACCTTATTGTCCCCTCTAGTTCTCCGACAATCTGTGTCCTATCACAAAGTCCTCAAAAATATTAACAGGGAGTAATTACTTTTCCACTTTAGCTATACTTCTGCTTTGCTTTAAGTCTATGTTATTTACAGTAGCTTTAGCTTGTCAACTACTCTTAAGTTGACTTATTGTATTTTTCTTTATAAAGCTTCATATGAATGAATGAAACAAGAAAAATGCGGAATCCTTGATTTTATGAAACACAGTTGAGTGTAATTCATATGGGATTATTATAAACAAACGACTTCAAAATAATATTATTGAGATTGCAAAATCAAAGACCTGCAATTTAAGACATCCCAGAATGTGCTTGATTGTATTTTAACCTTAATTCAGTTTTCCTATGTATATGTATAAAAACTTCTTTTTCTTCAAAGAAATACTGCTTCCTTCAATTCCTCTAATGTACTTAGGCTTCTTTCACTAGGCAGGAAATATACCACGCCACAGGGCTAACAAATATTTGCTGACAGCCCTGGCAACAATCTTGGGTTGCAGGCCAAGGTGGGATCAATCAGTCTTAGCAAGTTGAGCTTTTACAATCTGTATCTGTTCTAGCTCCCTCTCTTCCCTACTTCCCTATACTAAGTTGTAGCCTTGACCTCTCCCCTCAGATTTCTAATGTAACTTCAGGCTCCACCCATACCATATCCAGAGTAAAGTGAGATAAGCACGGTTTACTCAGTTACTTGAGGCTATTGAAAGTTTACCCATTTCTTGTTGCCAGCTTACGGCATTAGCCTGATGAATTTAATTTATTTTTTAGTCCATGAAACTTCCACTCATATCTCGCCTGTCATTCTTTTTTCGTGCCCCTTTTCAGCTCAGCCTCTTCAACCAACCCATATTCTTTTCGACAGTGCAGCTGCTAATCAAATATACCCTTTCCTTTCCCCATCACTTTGTCCAGTCACTCTGTGCTTCCTTATCAAACCCATTGATACACAGACTTCCCATTCTCACTCCCACTCCATAGCCCATTTTCCTTTCTAGCCCTTAGCTCTTTCCTTTTCCAGCTTGCTCTCTACCTAGCTTCTTCTCAATTGATTTCTTTTTTCTTTTAACAGAAAATCTGAAACTGTGTTACCTGCTTCACATTCAATAACTTACCTGAGCATACTGATTGAATAATTGAATTAAAACACTTGAAAATGGTTGGCTCTGTACTGCTCTAGAAATTAAAATGAATAAAAATATAGTCAAAATATTCTGGATCTGCACCTACTTATGCATTTTGAGAGCTCTCTCTTTTCATTAGCAGTACGTGTTTCACTGAACTGTTCAGAAAACACACCGAGCAAAGGAAACAACAATTAGGTACATTTATCTTTGTGTTAGATGTATAGCTTGCTATTACAAAGGGATTAAATTAGCTAAATATATACATGAATTACATGCAGACTTTGTAAAAATGAACAATCATATGGTATATGTGAAACATTTAAACTGCTAAGAGAACACTAAGGAGAAGCACACTTTGGAAGAAAATACATAACCATTTTTTAATCTACCAAGAGGTAAGAAAAGTATATTATTTTAATTCTTAATTTTTAAAAATAGACCAGGTGCAAAAAGAACAAATCCCCCAAGTCACATATGCAATTTCCACTTTCCTGATAGACAGAGAGAGAAGAATTGGAATGTAAATGAAGGTACGTGCATCTGTTTACAATGACTCAGTGTTTAATTGCAGTAATGATTGTATGAACGACTGATCACATTGGAAATCAATATTATAAACTTTGGATCTTTATGTTTACTTTAGCTTTAATCCAGTCATTATTGCAGACATCTAAAGCAAACTCTGCAGCTGCAGCATGTTTAATTCATCAAGATGTTCTCAAGGCTGACTATCTCACTGTTATAACTTCATAGTTTTAGAGCAGCATCTGCCAAAATAAGACTATAACATCCAGTTTTTAAAGAATCATAAAAACGTCTTTTTAACTGTGCAAGTAAACCTCTGCAGGCACCTTTTCTCAGTGAAAGGTAGTGTGGAGTAAATGTTCTCAGATGACACAAGAAAACTGATTTTGAGACTATAACTATTGAATACACAGTCAAAATGTGTGAATATTACACATCTTTACGTAATAAAATGAGGGTATAGAATCACATCCAGCTCTTCTTCCCAGTGATATGTGTTTTTGAGAAATGACATATTGGGTAGTGACAGAAAAGAATCAATCCTTGGAAAACAAAGCTGGCTTTTTATTAGGAGACCTGTTTACAAAGTTCTGGAAAGTTCAGGTAACAGCCCAGCCATCTGCAATCAGTCTGGCTTTGTCAGAGCTGCTTCTATCCTCTAAGCCAAGCTACCACATGAACATAACTTTTCCAACCAACACGATCAATGTCAGGTTAAGACATTTCAAAGTAAAAGTTACTGGCTAAGTGGCATGCCAGCAACAGGGACTTAGACTCAGCCAGAGAAAAATTTGGATATCATGGAGGAGGCTAGAAGTTCAAGTATGTTGCCAGGCATGACTGAATGGGCTGCCTGCTGCACACACCATGGTTGCCTGTGAAGCAACTACTTGGGCAAGAGATGGGTAGTAGCAGAACTCAGCAAAGTTACATACACCCTTGAGCCAGCTCATCAAAGCATTACAATCATATAATAGTCATTTACCTGGGCTGCGATCACACCTTCATTTGGCTTCATATATGCAAAGACAGACCAGGCAAGCCCTGCCTGAAGAGTCAGTTAAGGATTTTCCTAAATAGAAATGCTTTCTGCAGGCAAGTAATTAAAGACTGTGCAACAGTGATCTTCAGAGTGTGGAAGAAATCCCAGGATAAATTTCCCCTTTCATGCGTATACTGGTTTCCCAAGGAAAACTTCTCTTAAAAAAAAGTTGGGAGCATAGGGTTTTACTATTTTCACTGTAACTGTACAGCACTTAATGTTTTGCAAAGCTGGGTCCCATTATGAAGTTTTCAGAGCATCTTGTGAATTTACTATTCAGAGCAGTTATATAAACTGCCTCTCTCACTATTCAACAACTAAATATCATTTACTGCCATTCAAATTCACACAATAGTTTTTAAATGCAAAATTGTCATCAATCATATACAGTCTTCTGCATAGAGTGTCATATTTTTTCCAATATTTCTTTAACAATAGAGAACATTAAGGCAGCTATTTCCCATCTTAAATTTTCATAGGACATAAAACTAATAACTGCTTTCTGCTCCAATGATTCTTCAAAATAACACTGAGCTTGTGCCCCTCCTCTTACAAAAAGTCAACAACCTACAATGTTAGTGCAAGAACATTCATATGCTAATAATTTAATCAATCTATTATACCCTAGGAATCCCAGCTACTCTTTTACAAAAAAGCAATGCTAATTATTTACATAATTTCATTTTGCTGCCTTGAACTGCATAAAGTAATAACTGGACTTAAAAGTGATTTTCTGGAATATTATTGTGAAAACATACAGGGTTATATAAGATAAAAAGCTAAATCTGCAAGACAAATCCAGCCCTCAGATCCCACAACCAGCTTGAGGATTTCTGCCAGGTAGCAGTGTGATAAAGGTGCAAGAAAGAGACACTTTCTACATGGCCATGATGCAGCCGTGAAGCTGTTCCATATGCCATCCCTAGAAATCTCCCGCCACAAATCAGAAACAGAGAAAAGTACCTGCAGCAGCTTAATGCACCCAGCCCATCCCACCTCTCATTCAGCCTAACTCCCACGTGCTCACACATGGGCTCAAAAGTTAACAATTTGAGGAAATATGTCATTCAGAACTGCTGGCACGGAGCAGTTGAAACTAGTTCCTGTTTTATGCAGAGTCTTCTCCTAGGAAATGGGAAGTGCTTACAGATCAGACACTAAATACAGCAGACTTCTGCCAGGCTTTTCAGTTCTGAGTAACTGCTGAAGAGCAAATGGCATCAAGAATAGTGAATACACCTTGAATGAAAGGAAAGAGCAATAGGGAATCCCACTACAGCTGAAACTGTATGAAGTAGGGTGAGGAAGTTTCAAACATCCTTCTTTACTGTGGCTACAAGGAATAGTTTCCAAATAGTTACCAAAATATAAAAACAACCAAAAGGCAGCTTATTTTCTGACAATATGGGTTCCGAAGTATTCGGTAATGGTACTAGTTTTAAATTAATTCAGATAAGAGAGTTTAGTTAGGACGTAGCAGTAAAAAAGGTTGATAAATCCTGCATTTTAAAAACTCAGATTTATCCATGGTATAAGTGGTAGGGCTGGGCTTTGCGTAGCACAGTAGACCTTTCAGAAACATCTTCTGTACTTAAGTTTGGGGCATCCTCACACCAAGCTCTACAGAGAAACACAATACGTGGATTCTGCTGACTGAGAATCACTGGAATGCAACTTCTTAGGATTCCTGGAGAAAAGACAGTTCTAGGGAACAATATTTCTACTTAACACATGTATAGTCCCACAAACATAATATCCCGTTGACTTGTGAACAGATCTATTCAGCAAAACACTAATGAATTTAGTTTTGTTGGAATTTTCCGACTCACCTAAACCTGGGTGGGTGTTCCATAAAAATGATGTAATTATCAAGATATTGCCCTGAAAAAAAAAAAAATCCAATAGAACCTACTTTACTAGGCACTTTTAAAAATCTAAGCCTATTTGAGCTCCTGCCAGCTTGCCCATCTTCTCAACAACTTGCTTGACACTATACTGGAAGTTCAAATAAGTCACTGTAATTACGTCAGAGCCAGGATCCCCAGAGCTTATGCTCCATGAGTCTGGAGCAGCCAGCCAAGCCGAGTGCCTCAGAGCTTGGCGCCCCAAGAGCTGTCTGAGTTTTGGAGGTTTGGAACAGTCTGGTCCGTGGATTGTTTCCAAGCTGAGATTCCAAAAGCATTTACCTTTGCAGAAAGTGTCAACATTTTGACTTTCCCTCTGATTAAAAGAACAAGCAAATCTTGAATGATCAAAATTCTTCATTAAACATTTATTCTTTCTCCTAGTTATAGGGAAAGGCAAAATGCTGAGTGATAAAAATTCTTCATTAAACAGAACTAGTTTTTGCCACAGTGGTTAACTACTTATCTTTACTGCACCTTTGCATTGTGGGAATTAAGTTTTACTGTTGGGAAGTAAGATCAAGGAAGGTTAAATGACCTGCTTAAAAATACAGAGAAAATTTGGCTACTCTGTGACCCGAGTTGCAAGCTATTAGCCAAAGCTCTGGACCACCCTCCTTCCTCAGGCCACATTACAACAATATGTATGCTCTCTTCAGCTCACACAGTTGTCAGTTCATGCCAAATGTCAAAATTCCTTCTCCAAAGTTGCCTTTTCACAAGCCAAATCAGGATTAAAAGAGGGATGAGAGAACATGAAAACCTGACATTTGTTTGAATGTGCCCTCTGATGTCACGTGTCTGAAGCGGTACCTGATCTTTTGGCTGACTGTAATCACATCAGTCTACCAGCCTGACACAATGCCCTGTTACGAAGTGATACAAGAAAAGACATATTTACTGGACAAGGGCGGACCTGCTGCAGAGTAAGAAAAGGCACAAATAGAGTAGGTCATCTCCAGACGTTACTCCCAGTCTGCATATGAATGCCTTCTGCACGTTAATAGCTATTCTTGATTGTTTTCTCTGTGGAGCCAAAACACCAGCAGCGTGTACAAAATTTTACACATAAATTTCAGAGTGATTTGGCTGTGCATGTAAGACATTTCCAAGTTCAGAGCTTGGATACTGCACAACCCTGAAGTATCTAACTGATAAAACGTCACATTATTTTCAGCCTGCTCATTCAACCTTTCCCTTAAACACTAACAGTTATCTAGTCTGTGTTTCTTCAATGGGAATGGAAATTTGTGGGACAACTGTCTTCACAATCATCAGTGTAAACAATTTAGATACCAGTGACAGGCATAATGTCTTAACAATCATGGATGTCAGGGTTTTGGGAAGCTGAGGAAGGACCTTTTATATCCAGTGACTACACATAGTGAACAAGAGGGAGCAGAGAGAGCTTCAACCAGCCAGACTGCAGCAAATCTGTAGCTGTTTATAACAAAGACTGTGTATCTGAATTGGATCTTCAAATGAATGAGTCATGAGGAAGAACAGGATTGCAACAGTCTGGTATTTATGAACTGCAAGCTGCAACCTCAGATAACATCCAGGGGCACAGAGTAAGGGCGGGAGGGGCAGGGAGGAATCCAACATATTTGTGTTTCTGTAAGAACAGGAGAGTTTAAGAGTATCAAGCAACAAAAAGGTTTTGCAGCAATGCCAAAAAGCAGCTAAGAGCGAATGTCAGAATAACAGAAGTTAAAACAAAATTAGCTTAAATTAAAACCACAGCTTTTCCTGATGATAAAATTTTTGGAACTTGAATTTCATTTTAGTGCTTACAGTGTGGAATCTAAGCTATATTTAAAACTGGTTAATTTTTAATTTCAGCAGAAAGACAGCTTATGTCTTCCAGAGCTATGGTAGCTTTCTAGGTAACTCACAAGAGCCTATTGGATCCTTTCAATACTGGGGTAAGGAAAGTAACTTCTCAAACTGACATTTTACACCACTAAGTTGTAGCCACCCTTTTTGTAGTCATTCCTTGGATTTTGAAGGGCTATTAATAGTACCCAGGAGAAAGTAGACAGCAACACTGGAGTCTACAAAACTATTGGAGTCTACAAAACTGAATGAAATTATGTCAAATTAAGAAGAAAAGGAGACTTGGATGAGCTTAACCATAGAGACAAAGTAAAGGCATGGACAGTACAGATAGGTAATAAGACATTATATTTATGGTGGAGCAAACTTCAAAGCTAAAGATGATGCTAAGTTTATAAGCCGACTGGACCATAGCATTTCATATTCTGGAGAACAAGGAAGTTTTTCCTTAAGTAACATTCTTACTGAAGAAAAGCACACACTTGAGTCCGAGAGCCATTTTGTGGGAGAAAAGTAATTCCACATTGCCTTATGTACCCTCTTGGTGAAGAGTGAAAAAATCCAATATCACAGAGTCCAGCTTCAGACACTCTCCCCAGTGCCCTTCTGCATGACAAGGATACTCTACTCTAGCTAATAGCACCAGATTTTGGTAAAACAGCAGCCAACAACCTTTGCGGTTCCTGAATCTTATTCCAGGTTGCTGACACTGCAAAAGGGGAGAAGCATTCGTACTTCAAGGACAGCTACTCCTTTAAGAATAGAAAGCCTGTGGTTTGCCAGCCACTTTAAAAATCACTTTAATAACAAAACATTAAAGTGAAAGTAATTCACACATTTACTGCATTCTCATGCAAGCAGATGATAGTTATTCAGCTTAAAGACAGGTGTTTAAAACAGGGTTTAGAGCTGTATCGTCTTTAGTTAGATCCACTAGATCTCTTTCCATTTCACCCAGTTAAAAAGCTGTCAGGATGTTGTTAAAACTTGCTAACAACTGCCCTAGTACATCATAAACTTTTAATCATTGCAAAGAAAGTGCCCTTCAAATCTCAGTATGTAGCAAACTGCATATATACATGCACACTAAAAACTGCAGTTCAGACAGAGAACTGATGAATGCATTACACAAATACCGAACAAAGGTCAGTGCTTACACTTCTGTTAGCTCCTCATTAAGTCTAGACACAACGCATGTTGTAACCAGAAGTTCTTTATAGTGGATTAAGTGATAAATTACCCCCAATCCAATGCAGAGGGGTGTAAAAACAACCAGTGATGCCATGGTTTCCAGCTTAAAGACCTTATTTTTTCTATGGAGGAGCCTATTCTTCAGCTGACCTGACTTACGGTTCACACAGAAAAATTAAATTCTTCTTTGCAAAAGCACTTCTACTTTACTTAGAGAGCATATTGTTCATTCATGAATCAGGAAAGTTTTACAGTGAGAATTTTATTGGCCTGGTTCATAAATGTGTCATGCCATTTGTAACCAGGGCAACAGCAATAATATTATATGACAGAGGGAATATACAATTTCTTTTTCTTCCTGATGGCTGATCCACGAACTTCTTCATTCCATAACTGTGGGAATCATTGTAAGGTTTGATCTCCAGCTGATGCAAATCACAGAAACTTCAGACTTCAAGTTGGTGTATACAAGTGCTGATTTCCATAGCTTTAGGACACAGTTCTAAAGAGGCACAGATTTGGACATCCACTCATCTTGTTATGAAAAAGAGGCTGACAGATAATTGGTAGTAAATTTGCAATTTTTGTTGTCACAATTTTCCTACCAAAGGAAGATCTACAAAATGCCCTTTTTATTACAGAACTGAAAAAATTATTAGTTTGATAGTTGCACACTGTCTTCTAAACCCCACAAATATATAAAAAAGATTCACACTAGAAAAAAAAAAAAAATCAAGGCTGAGGAATAATTTCACAGTGTAACTTTGTAACGAGTCCCTGGAGGAAATATCTGTTCCTTTTGTTCCACTCTGCAAAGCTATGTAATTGATTCCTAACTGCTGTGTTAATGCTCCCTATTCCTGTCAGAATCCCTTTGGAAATACACTAAAGTAACCAGGACTCTCTCCTGATGCAACCCCTTGAATGCAGGAATTTGGGATTCTCTGACATGCATCACATTTCTGACAGTGGGCCACAGAGGAAGCTTCAGTGCCAAAGGGCTGATAAATATTAATATAGAAGAATAAATATACCAATTTATATAATGGAACATAGAGTAAACCGGGAAACTGTTGCTGTTTATAATGAAATACAGTCTCTTAGAGGCACTGTTACCTTCCATCAAAAAAAATAATAATCAAAGTATATCTGCTATAGCATGGTTTATTAACTTATACCAGTTTGCAAAATTTTAAATGACAACGGGCAAGTGTTTTCAAAGAAAGGATTTGTTCTTCATCAGGATCGAGAATTAGTTTGACTCTCTGTGACCTTTCTATCCCTTTTGCTGTACACACACACAGAGTAATAAAAGAAGAACGAAGCAGAACGGATTTGGCCCAGCTCCTGAATTATACCCCAGTGACTGCTCCAGAGTTGTGCATGAAAGCTTGTCTGCCTGGACAGAGCCAGTGATATCAGGTAACGTCTCTTCAGCAAACAAGGGGAGAAATATGGAAAAGATGTGATTCAGTTTTTACCTATGGTGCCTAATTAACCTTAATTAAGGTTGTATTGAGGGATCTCGAGCAGCTTGCACAAGGGATATCTGCTTCCTGATTGTTTTTAGCTTTGAGAAAGCTTTCCTTTGAGAAAGGAAGATTTCCTACCTCAAGGAAAAATGTCCTTATTAAATACATACGCTCATGTTCCAATCTAAATTTAAGAGATGGTACAGATAAAACAGCCATATTTTTAGTGTTCCCCCCAAGTCAAATGTTTTTTAAATAAAAGCACTAGAATTATAGTAAAGATTCTCTAATCTTCATAATTAAATTAAGAAAAAAACCCTAAACATTTCACAATTTGGGTATATGTTCCCTGAAACAGCACTAAAGTTACTAATTATTGTAATCACTGATTTTAAGCTTACTGACTTGATGTCTCTAAAAGTTAATCAACCCTGGCAGCCACACAACTTACTGCAAATTTGTCCTCTTCCACTATGGGTCATCATCTCATTTCACAGTTACAGACACCATTGCTGTATTATGCACATTCGTGACTTTATTACACACTGGGTGGCAGTGTGGAAGGCTTTTTGTTCAAAATGCCCTTTATGGGAATAAATTAATAAAAAATTGCAAAGTTAAAAATAAGAAAAAAAACTATTTTAATTTATCACATTAGATTATAAATAGTAGAATACTTAGAAGGGGGAGGGGTGTCTCCCTGCTTCTTGTTAGAATGACAGTACTTGATAAAAGACCCTGTTTTAAGTAGATTATAACTTCAGTGCTGCCTGGTCTAAATTTTTTCGTGTTGCATATCTGCCTTAGAATTTTCTTTTTTTATGGAAAATTTCAGCTGATGTAATTTAGCTATTTCTGAGAACACAGCAGAGACAAGAACAGTATTCTGCTGTGTCAACAGATTAACATGACTTCTTGTTTTGAAATCTGTAGTACGTCTGTGTTTTGCAGCAGAAAATAAAATTTGGAAGTAAACTGGCTGTGTCTGGGATTAAATGAGAAAAGGGAGACTTAGATATTATTGTGGATGATGATGGACAGACTCAAAAGCAGAGTCTCCCCACAAAAAGGGACAACTAATTCATTCATGTCCTTCATTTGATATATGGAAGTCCTAGACTTCAGGGTCAAGACAGTTGAAATTTGCCCTGAAGGTTTGTTTTGGTTTTTTTTCCTTACCCTTGTCATAGAATTCCTGCATTATAATAAGTAATAAGGAAAATTTTGTAACTCTTGCTTCTCAGTCCTCTCATTAATTTTGTTTCTTCGGAAATGTAAGTTGAGACTCAGCCATGAAGAAGGTCTGGAGATTCAGTTACAGCTACAGCTGATGGCTTTAGGAAACATGTCGTGGATATACACATTTCTACATATTTTTCGAAGTCCTGAGGCAGTTATTCAACAAGAGAAAATTCAGGGCAGAGACTGCAAACAGGGGGCCCTTCGAATCAATGGATTTTTAGGGCCTTAAATTTTTCTCTGCCTCAGTTCTTTACTTGAAAAGTTGTGAAGACAAGAGCATCTTTCTTCCCAGAGGGTATTGTGAAGATAAACTCATCATTTATCTGTGAAACATCCTGGCTAGTCCAGTGAAATACACATGGAAATTCACATTTTCTTTCCCAGAAGGATTTGAATAGTACAATTCAAACAATTGAATGGTCAGATACAAAGCCTAAACACAATAAAGAAAAAATAATACTGATTGATGCTGTTTGTGAATGAATAGTGTCCATTTTGCATCACTGAACACCTCAGTGTTCCAGGTAAAAGCAACAGATATAATGATAGATCCTTGTACACCAGGCAGGCAAATTTTGCTACACACAAAAAACAACACTGGCATTTCTTAAATTCTTTGTATTTCCCTAGTGCAGTTATGTGTTACACCTAAAAAGCTATTTAACAGAGCACTTATTAACTTGCAGATAATAACATTTGCTACATTATGTTGAGGCAAAGAGTTTATGTTTTGAATGCTTTCAAAATATAAAAGATAGGCAGAAAGACACTGACGTCATCCCTGAGTTAATGAAGAAACTTCCCCCTTATACATCTGATAGCATATTTATCTATTATGCGATTTTATATTTTCTTCTGAAGCATCTAGTATTGACTGTTGTTGGAGACAGGATATTTGACTAAATGGATCGTTAGTCTGATCATTTCCCCAGGTTTCTATGTGAACTGAGGATGCTATAGCATCTGAGCCGGACAAGAACATATGGAGACAGCTGAAATGGAGTGAGGGCTTAGATCACTGCTGTGTCTCACAAACAATGAGACAATGCTGCATGTAAGTAGAGATGCTAAAAGCAATCTCCATTCTATAACGAATATATAGGAAAGATTAATGTAAAATCTTGACATGGTACTTTTGCCTTCCCCTATAATGACATCAATAAACATCTTCAATATTGATTTTTGCTTATTATTAAAATGGCCTGATACAAATACAGACATCAAGCCAGATAAATGCAGAGATCAGTATAACTGCAGCCAAGAGCATTTAGACCAGAAATACTACCAATTACTACCAAGACTGGCAAGCCTGACTAAACAGAACTCCACTTAGACTTCTGAATGCAGGGCATTAAAAGCAGGATGATCCCTGATCTCCAATTAGTATCATACCCTACAAAAACTTCCTCAGGCCTTCTAGCTGAGCCTGTACCACTCAATATCCATTCTTCCTTTGAAATGTCAGCATAATCCCTGTGAAATTGTGCCTGGGATACAGAAATGATCTTTCATTCTGAAACAGGACAATAAAAGACTTTTTTTAAATACTTGCAGATGAGGTGTTCTCAGTTTTGTGAAGGTTGCACAGTTCCTTCCAAACACCATTGACTAATGTGTGTTTCTTGTTAAATTTCAGAAATTACCTCAGCAATGCCAAAAAATATTTCTGGACTTACTTGTTCGGATTTAATCAGGCTCTGTCAGTGAAACTAATTCTTGTGAAGGTGGGACTGGTTTACCACACAATAGATAGAGAATCAAGCTAAAATATTCTATACACTTGAATATCAAAAATAAACTGAAAATGTAGACTCAGAAATAAAAACACGATAGCTTTATTTCTGAGAATAAACAGTACCTTTCTCCTGTCATATAAGGAATGGTTATCCAATATCATCTTCCTTTCGTGAGTAGCATACCTCCGCAAATCACGTCCAAATTGCTGTAAAAGATATAGCAAATACCAGCAATTCTGACAAACCAAAATTGTTATCCTTTGTATAAGAGTTTCAACACCAAACCAAATAATAAACTAACATGTAAAAATTACCTCTATTAAAAGACTACAGCCTGAAAAAAACTGATCATCTGAAAGCACAATATTTTGATAGGCAATGGTCCATCATTTCCATTGGTTAGTCCAAGAATAGTTGGGCACTGTATGACAAAGTAAGGCTGGGATGGGCTCCCACAGTCTGTAGGTGAATTATCTCAACAGGGAGTAGGAGCTGAGTGAGGCAGAGAAAGATGGAGTCATTGCCTACTCAACCAAAGGGCCTCACAAAGTGCATTTTTAGTGTAGACACCCACCTACAGAGTTGAGAGAAGGGCTTTTAAGTAGCCAAACACTTCCACGATAAGAAGGACCCCAAAGTCTGCAGAACTTATCCAGGGTCCAAATAAATACATTTTATTATCTCAAAAAAGAAAAGTGACTGAAGTAACTCATCAACTCAGCAGGAGAACACATCAATTGCAACATTTTGCCTAGTCTATAACATCCTGCTTCCAATTAACCTGAGTAGAACAGAATGGCAATGCACCTGTACTCCTTCTAGCACATCAAAAAGAGTGTTCAGAGCAGGCTCAGCAGCTCTCCATTATACCATGTAATCACTTCCTAAGAAAATGAACATCAGAAGGCAAGCATGTAGAACAGATTAAAAAATAATTCTGTCTGGAGAGAGACTAATCGTTTGAGTTTTGAGTTTGCATTTAGACAGAATTTTTTATTTTGAAAATACTGTACTATTCTATATTATACCCACTGACTACAGTGTCTATTGTGAAAGTAGATATCATTTCAAGTTTTCTTCAATTAGTAAAATATCAAACAAAACATATTTTATTCTAGTTCAAAACTAATGTGTAAATTCTAAAGTTTTCCAATATTTTATAATTTAAAACACACAAAATACAACTGAAACAAAACAGTTTATCTAATCCAAAAAGAAACACGTAAAATTGTTTTCAATTTCCTACAAAACAAATTAAGTTCCAATTCAGAACGTCTCTTCCTCAAATGTTTAATTTCCTGTAAAATTCTGTGACACTTTCTAAATCATCTCTCTACTCAGTAACCATTTAAATTGCTTGTTAACACTAGCATGATGTAAAAAGACAACACAACTGACTGAAAATCTGGGTCTTCTGTCCACGAACCTAAACACTAAGCTTCAAGGAAAATAGATGTTAACTCCTCTAGAGAGATATCCATAAATGTCAGTGATGAGTTCATCAGCTCCAACCTATGATCACAGGTTGAGGACAGCATGAAATGTGACATGTGGGGAGAAGGAACATTTTTTAAAAATCCGTGAACTCTGAATGGTCCTGCAACAGCAAAAATAGGTTAGAAATGCTAAAAAACCACAAACTGTTGTGGTTACTTACCCTGGAGCCTGTCCAGCCTAACAGAGCATACGCATATTGCTCAAAGGGGGTTATGACCAGATCCACACGGATTGCCTTCCAGTCTTTGACTTCTGCCATATCAAATTTTTTTGACACGTTGTAACTGCTGTTGTCTACTCTTGGCTGATACAATTTTAAAATTGCAAAACACTTCTGAAAATGATCCATGGCATCAACTTTTCTGCTTGGTAGCTGTTCCTTTACAAATGTTGATTCAATGATATCACAATATAGAAGTAAGCCCTAAAGAGAAGACATTGCTCACATTGAATTGCTGGACTGGTTTCATTGTAATTCCAGAGTTTCTAGACAGTTGTCTTAAAAATTAATGGAAAATGCAGTTTCAGTAAACACAGAACTGTGCCAGGCCAAATCTGGGCTAAGCAGAGACATGAAACAGCTGTGGCTTTTTGAAAAATATTAGCAGACCCTTTAAGGGAAATCTGCAGTGGTAGTCATCTGACAGTGGCTATGTCCTGCCCTGTACTAAGGAGACAATATTTGCAATTCTTCCCCTCCATCCTTTCCTCCTAAGCCTTTTATAGTTATGTCAACAGAAACTCCTGGGTAGGGATTGATGCTTTCCCACATGGCAGGCACCTAGAAAAACAGATTAGTCTGGAGCACAGTCTTGCTGACAGATGCCAAACAGAGCATTTGGACTGTGTCTGTTGTGTGAGATTTCCTTGTGACAAGGTCTGGAGTCTCCAGAGAGATGGAAGGGCCCTGCCCATGCCTTCTGTTTGAAGGGAGTGCACCAAAAAACTGTAGATCCCCAAGAACCAGGTTTTATTAAAATATGAACAAGATTTTCTTTTTATAATAAAGAACATTCAGAATAAGAAAAATGGAAGCAATGGAGCATTGTAAATTAGTTCCCTCTAATCCAGCACTGTAGGAAGGGTCGGGTGGAAAGAGGTAGTGCTTATTTCCAGCCTTGCTCTGTAGCCAGCAACCTTTCAATGGCTCCTGGGGTTGCACTGAACTCTGCACTACCCCTTCTAGGCCCTTAGGAAAAGCATCTTTCTGTCATTCCTCCGGTCTCTCTCTGTGCCTGTTCTTTGCATTTCTAGGCAGCTTCCAAGGGTACTGATTTCCTGGACATCTCAGATTTACCCTGCACTCCCAAAACTTCTTAGAGCTCTGCATGTTCAGCTGCCCTCAGGTAAAGCACAATCTCCCCTCACCAGCCAGAAAACCTCTCATCGCCCAAAACACAATGCCTGGGACAAGACAAGGAGCAGCCTCCCTCTCTCTGCTGTCCAGCATATCCTTTTTAAAGAATACACATTCAAATACAAAACAACAAAGAAATAAAGCAGACACTTTCCATCACACTGTTTCCTTCACTCACCCTTGAGTCTTCAGAATAGAAATGGAGCTTGATACATAATACGACAATGCTCAGCGTCACTGAAGCCATCTCTAGCGGGAGGGCTCAGCTGGCAAAAAGATTCCACTTTCTGAGAGTGGTTCCACATGACATAAACACTTAGATGTGTGTCTAAGTCCTGGTACATTCACCCTTAATTCAGCTTTTATAGAGTCATAAAATATAGAAGACCACTATAACTGCCTCATCTGAGCTCCTGATTTCACAGAAAGTAGAGACTTCTGAGAATTGCCTTTGCAAAACAAATTTAACTTTGTTACAAAGGTTAGCAACAATAGTGCATAAACCACTTTCTTCATATCAGGTGTTTAATTGTTATTACTAGAAGGAAAACTATTAAGCTGAACTTACTAACTTCATGTTCTGACTAGATAAGCTCATTACTTTTCACCTTCAAGATCAACAAGCCTACAGCTGTCACATGTCTTTTCATATCTCCTTTTACATTTCTTTAAACCTACACATTGATCAAACCCACTTCTCGGATTGCTCACTGATGAGATGAATAGACTCAGTTTCTTAAAATTTCCATCATAAGGATTTCTTTAGGTCCTTGGATCAATTTTTTGTCTCTCCTTTTCAAGTGCCTCGAATGTTTATACATTCTCCTTCCTCTGGACTAGGAATTCTTATACTAGTTTCACCATAAAAAAAAGCATGATCAAGAATGCCTCCTGACTTTTAGTTAACATATCCCTTAATATATGGTAAAGAATCATATTAGGTTTGCAGTTTTGTTTTGGTTTTTTTTTTTAAATTGCAATACTGAACTAAGCATGTATAGAAGTGGTTTTATTTGATGGCTGTTGATGGTTAACTACAATGGTCTCCAGGTCAGACCTCTTATGAACACAGGTGACAATGAACTGATTTTTTGGAAGAATATCTCCATATTAAACACCAGGGTTTGATTATTTCTTTTATACAGTGCAAGTGTGGTAACTTTACACAATAATATGTTAAATACCTTAGAGAATACTTTACAACAATAAATTACTTTTATTGCTCAGAGCTATAATTCTGGCCAAAAAAAGCATAACAAAAACACTTAACAAGATATGATTTCCATAAAGAGACACTGATAGGTATTATTATATTTTCAGCCTCCAGGTTTTTGTTGATGATAGTTCCAAATTAACGATCCCATTATTTTACTGGGAATCAGTCACAGGCTGTTTTATGGATCACTGGGCCAACCTTTTTAATGATAACTCTTTGACTTGCATTGACTTTCTTTCACTTCTGTGGATTATTTTCCTGATTTTGAAGATTTATTATAAACTAATATGAGAAAACTCCTTATGTAGCTCATTCTCTTGGATTACTAGTTTCCAAGTCTACTGATTTGAAAATGCTTAATTTTAGCAGGTATTCTCTCACATCCATCTTTAAAACAGATAGTAATTTTTTCTTAATTTTACCCCAATGTCACAAGGTGCTGATGCCTGCTATTTCCAAATATAGTCTCAAAACAGCTGTTGAATGTTAATGCATAACTGCTTATTATCTCTCTCTTTTTGATGAAACTGTGCCTGCCTTCAGGTTAATTTCGTTGCTTTTAATGCTAAAAAAAGCTTTTAATCTCATTGATCATTGACCATTAGTTGATGACTTCAAGCTTTGATTAAGCACTGACATTCTTCCCATTCTCTATAAAAATCTTCTAGCTACTTCATCAGTACTTTCTCATCTTTTGCTTCATTTTCCTTTTTTGCTCTTTGAGATTTGAGGCATTACAGAGCATATCCCAGAATGAATCTAAATAATTTATGTCCCTAGGCAGAATGCTAACTAGAATAAGTTTTGGTAAAGTCTTATTTTACAGTTCCAAGTAACTACATTTCCAGTACCTGTATGGTGTTTGTAGGCAGTGTGCTCAGATCACCAATTCTGCACATTTGCCACAGTCTATGTGTTTGTGTCCTCTTTGTTCAAGTGAAGTTGAAATCTCCTCAGTTTTGGTGCAAGAAAACAGGAATTAAATCCCATCTTTAGGTGGACTACAAAAGGAATGGAATTCCTACTGTCTTAGAAGGAGTTTTGTTTCTGATCACTTGAGAAATCCAGCAAGATATCACAGCCTGCAGTGGTTTCTCTCTCCAGGGGCAAGCAGACAACACCTAGAGAGTGTTTTGTCTCAGTGAGATGTGGGGACAGTCACACATGGCCACCAGTACCCCATACTTGGATTTTTAACCTGTAAGCTCTTGAGGAGATATGATTATGTATTACCTGTGTGTCTGTAATAGATAAAATGGCCTTGACATAAAATGCTCAGGCCTTTTAAGACATTCATTTTTAACTTTTAGTCATACATTGTATTCCCTGCTTCATCAATATTTTCATTCTAATGCTTAGCTGTGCTATCACCTTACAGATGATCTCTTCTGAATCAGCTTTACTTAGTTTTCAGTCATGTTTTCCAGCTTGCTACTCATTACAGGAATATACAGTAGTAAATGAAACAGGGTAAATTTGACATGTCATTTTTTGCTGCATTGCCCGTATTAAAAATGAAGAAATTCCCTTTACCTAAAGTCATCCTGGATACCACACTTAATAAAGGTCCTCCCTCTGAGATCTCTCAGCTGCTTGAAGAGTACAAATTCTGCCTGTTAAACCACAGTGTTTAAAGATGGATCTCTTCTCTCTTTTTTTTTTTCCTCATCCTATTTTCATACTTAGGAACTTCATAGGAACACTTCTTGGGGTCCCTGAGATTTAACATCAAGCAATCATGAAGAAGTTACAACAAATCAGTATTGGAGCCTTCCTACTGCTGTTTTCCCTTGCTGACTAGGCCGTGTCTTCTACCCGAATACATTTTAAGTATTTGCAGATGGCCACGGTTAGGAAGTGTGACTAGGAAGATGTTTTAGGACTACCTCTCTCTGGGTTACTCTGTAGTGTTTTTTTCATAGTTTGTTGGCTGGGCAATTTCTAAAGCTAATAGGAAGAGCATGAGAGTATGTACACCACTGTAAATATCTACTTCAACTTTTAAAAAATGCAATTAGGCAACAATTACACAAGTGCTGAGTTCAACAAGCAGTTGAAACCTGATTCAATGTCAGGATATCACCTTTAAATAGGAGCCAAAGCCTAGGTCATATCCATTGGGATAATGTTTCCAATTAACCTAATTTGATTAGACTGGACATCACCATCATCCCATAAAGTAAAGCTGAAATGACACTTCTGTACATTTTGAAAATGTATTGCCTGAAAGGGCAGTCAGCTATGAAGATTGTGTGAAGCTCTGGCTACTGCTAGCTGCAAAACAGTAGCCTTCTCATTACTCTGCGTCGGGGAATCTGCAGTTCTTTGCAAATTTCAGCTTTATCTATACACCATCATAAAGTGCTGTAGACTTTGTTTACACACTCATTTTAAAATGTGGGCATTTTCATTTCTCAAATTTACAACATCATCATAACCAAATGTATGTTTTTAGGGCAGTTATGTTAATACCCGCAACAATTTTCCCTTTTAAGAATGATTATACACTTTTACTTAAATAGACTGAGTGCTGGCACATCAATAGCATTGATATTGGAGTAAGTCCATGATCAAACTGAGGAAAAGTGTGAATTTTTAGAAAAATATGAAATCAGCAGCTGAAAAATCAATCCAAATATGGTCATTAGCATTCTTTGTCATTTTTAATTCAATGAAATCCTATCCTATTTTTAATGCTACAAGCTGTCATTATTCAATTGTTGGTAGCTGGATTAATTCTGTTAAAGCTAAGTAGGACCATTTTATACCACCTGAAGATGTAAACCAGTGTGTTCTTCTGAAATGTGTACATGTTGTTGCTCTTAATTTCCTTCTGAGATAGTTTAATAGAATGAAACTGGATTTTTTTCAGTGAAATACCTATAGCTAATCCAAAATAGGATCTAGGTATGTTAGTTGAGAAAACTCAATACCTAGGTGAGGCACATGGAATTCTATAAAGTGGAACAGCTCGAGGAACTTATGCCTGGGAGCAGTCAGGCCTGCTAGGGTGAGGAATCGTTAGCAAATGGCATCAAAGGCTTGATCAGCAATACAAACCTTTGCAGCTGCTGCACAACCGTGCAACTGCCTTGCCCCCTTTTTCATCGTGAAGTTCCCTGTACATCAAAATGGTCTAATTCTGGGCATGTCCTGATCAGCCTGGTTTTAACAGCAATAGACAGACCAGCACTGGAGTCGAGGAATGAAGATGTTTCTCTCTCTCTATGCCATGAGCATTTGCAGCGGTGAGCAAGATAAACTGATATGGACATATACATACATACCAGAAGGATCAGATGTCATAAGAAATGCCACTGCTGCCTGGATCTTCATGTAAAACATAGCAGGAAATGGAACCTCTGCCCACTTTATGCAATAACCTCATAAGCAGGACAATCAGATTCAGCCCCATCCTCTGCCTAAAGTGACTTAAGCCAAGTTCTCTCGTGTCCAGTGCTCTAACCACCACGCAATAGTCTATTTTAGGTAAGAACATCCTCAGCTCCTGCTGAAGCAGAGCCAGAATGCAACAAAAATTCATAATGCATTGAGTCAAAAGGTGAGACAATATCTGTTCACAAAGGAGCTCTGCATCCTTATGGACAGAGCATTCATCTGAAAAAAAAAAAAGCTCTTTGTTCTGGCCTTTTAACTGTTTCTGTATCTTAGAAATAGGTTTTGTTGCTGCTAAAATCCAGCTGTCACTCAATAATGAATGTGCCACTGTTCTGTGAACCCTGTTTACAAAAAATGTTTCCAGCAATGAAAAAGTGAGACTGGTTACTTCCTCCTCACCATTCACCCTACTGGGACATCAAGGCTTTCCCTTCCTGACCTGTTCACCTCAGCAACGGTGAATAATAGATTGTAAACCAGACCACTAATATACTAAAATAAGTAAGCACAGGCAGGCATCTGCATTCCTCATTTTCCTAAAAGCCAAAAGAAAAATGCAACATTATACTTACATGAATACAAAGGCAAAAAATGAAGAGCACAGGAATGTCTGTAGTAACAGTATCTCTTCCTTTGTTAAAAGTACATATGTATCTGTGCTAAATATAACTATATAGGTTTCAAGCAAAAAATGAGAATGTCTTTACGCAGTATGTGAATGAAGCTGCATCAACACAGATAGCTCAACCTATTTGGCTATGGACTTCCAAGCTCTAACGCACAGAAGTAATTTCTTACTTTCTTTATGAAGCCTTTTGGAACCATTAAAACCATAACCTGCATTGCAGCTGCATCAAAGAGCATGATGGTGTTGATTTAACCACTTAAGTTTTCAACATCTTTCAATGGAAGGATCTTGTTACATTAAACTTTTCAGCTAAGAAAAAGACCCCTTTAAACTATTTAAATAAGGCTGAGATCCATAGTTTAGAAGTTAAACATTGCAGAATCCTTCACCAAGAGCTGTTGAAAGGATGTCAACATCGTGACCTCAGTGATGTTCTTTGATGAATTTGAGCTTTGAAGCAATAGCACAAAAGTGGAAAGCTGTGAAGCAGACAACAGATGTACTGTCAAAAAGTGTAAAAGTGCTTTAGGTTTTGGGGTTTTTTTGTGTCCTTCCCTCCCCCTTAGAAATCAAGGGTAATAAAAAGGCAAGAGGTGTGTAATCCCTCTCCTTTTTTGCATTTTGATTTTGCTGGCAGCTTATTTTTTTGTAGTGCAAGTAAAAGCCTGTATATTACAACTGCCACAGTAGAGAGGCAGCATAGCTAGTAGAATAAGCCATAAAAATTCTGGAGGACAACTAGAACACAGAAAATATTTGTCCATAGCTTTAAACAATCCCCAGCTTGTTTGGGTTTGGTTTCTACAGCCGTTGTGCATCTCCCCTTCTGACATTTTCTTCATGCTGGGATTCCTAGAGGAATCCTAATCTTTTCATCAAACCCTTGGCCACCCTTGACCTCCCATACTCTCCCTACACTCACTTCTGCCAAATTTTATCCTCAAAAAAAAAAACCAGCAAGAACAAATTATTTTCTATTTCTTTCCTTTCAATTCCATTTAACGAAAGCAGCTCAGAATGACCTGAAAAGCTTCAGCAGTTGCCAGACTTCTCAGATCACAGCCATTGTTCTCATTAATGTAAGTGGAGTGTGATGGAATGGGAGAAGGAATGAAAGGCTGCACTTGGGGCAGGCTCTAGCCTCAGCCTGTCATCACTTTTCCTTTCTGCTGTGTGATAATAAAGATGATTTTTGGAGGACACACACATGGCTTCCTAGTGGTTCCAGTCTGCTTAAGACGGTAACAGGACAGCTTCCAAGAAGAAATGCAACTTTTCCAGAATACAGGGAGTAGAATGATTGAGAAAGAAACTTTACATAAATAATAAAAAGATAAAAATAGAGTAGTTCCTCAGCACTCATTAATTGCCACGGCTTCGTTGCTTTTCATTGGAGTATGATAAATTATACCTGCTAGCAATCTACTTCAATACATACACTTTCCATACAGAATTAGAATGGAAATCACAGAAATCTAAATATTAATAATAATCTGTTAACATTTCAAAGACCAAAAGTCAACTGAAGGAAAAGGAATTCAGCTAAGGTTGTATTTTACCAGTAAAAAAATTTTTAAGCCCTTCCATTAAAGCCAACTGAAAAGTTTTGACCACCTTGAAACAGTTAACTTCATACAATCAGATAAGCTTTGTCCAGTTGGATGTTTTTAATCTTTCACGTATTAACCCATTATACATTAATTAAAGTATATAGTTCAAGAATCAATTCAAATGCATTGCCTCCAGGCTATCTGCACTGAAAGCTGACTTTACTTAGCAGTGGAGTATTTGGTGATTCACCTCAGACAGAGAATTGGCCTTTTACTTGTTGAAGTGTCCTCAACTCCTTTGAACAGCACAGGTAGTAAATGTTGAAAAATATCTTAGCTGGCTAGAAAGGTAGAAGAAATAAAAGCTGACTACTCCCAGCATACTATATTTCTGACCCAGGAATATTTTGAGGTACCTGCACCTGTTATAATTCAGACTCTTTCAACTGTAAAAATGCTTGAAACTGAAGAAAACGGAATTAAAAAAAAAACCAAAACCCTTATTCCTCTGTGAAATGTGTGCATTCTTCCAAACTTAGACATAATGGAAAACTATGTCAATTTTGACAATATTCCAATGGAAGCCAGGAAAAATGCTAATCTATGGGCTGAAAGGAAGCCAGAATTCCAGGCCTTTGGTACCTAAGCTTTCAGACTTGCTCACCTCACACCGTGAGGTCACCCAAATCCACTACACTTAAAGCTGGAGCTCCCTGCAGTAATTTCCCTTGGAGAACCTACTCCCATCTCAAGGAGAAATTAAGCAATTACAGTTTTGTTTCAAAGTATAAGAACAGTTTTGCTGTGTCACTCAAAACTCCACCTAGCTCGATGTCTTACATCTGACTAGCTGCATATTCTTAGAGTAAGATATAACAGAATGTGTGTAGAGTACTTCTGATATAACCTTCAACTTTAGCATTCAGAGCTGGAGGATGCATCTACATCATCATTATTAATAACCAAATAGAGCAATATCCATTTTTAAAATATTGCAGTCGTGTAAAAAGGAGTCAATGTTCTTTAAGCACTACATAGGCTTAATTCAGTACTGCTAGAATATGTCTTTTTTAGTCAAATGTTGAGTTCATACCTGCTTTTTCCACAAGTCAACAACTTTATGCAGAAGTTCATCATCTTCTTTTGGTCCTGGATTGGTGACCAAAAAATCTATATCATGCCCAATCTTCTTACCCCTGGAAGCAATAAATAACAAGAAGACTAAGAGAGTTAAGTTCCTGTTGAATTTCACACTACTTTTGAAGAGAATATTTTTGCTGCATTATAAAAAGAGTTTGCAGCATAAAGTGATAGCAATGTTTCTTGAAACATAATCAAAAATGGAATCTTCTATTCCTTTTATCGGGTCTGTCAGTGTTCTTTGTTAAGCAATAATTTAAGCTTTTTGATGTATTTTCTCTGTTGTTCAACTAGATACTGCAGATCCATTTGCTGATGTTAAATCTCTCTCTTTCTTCCCCTTAAGTCCCAGAAAAGGTTTCAGTCATCTTTGGATAAAAAACCATAATCAAAATACGATAGTACATATTATGAATCCAGTGCAGTAACAGCAGATAAACTTGCCAGTCTGACTACTGCAGGCTTAAATATTCTTTAGCTTTTGATGGACACTTTAATGAACAAAACTGTGATTAAGAACAATTTTATTGTTTCTTTCAATGGCAGACATAAAATCCCTGAATATTTTACATTTCTTCTCTTTTAAAATATAACAATGCTTTTTGCAGAGATTGAGCTTGATTTTTTTCAAGAACAGTTCAGCCTTAATATGACTAAAGCTTGTTTATTACACCCACTAAGGATTTCACAACTAAATCAATATGCACAAAGTTTAATTGCAAATCTTCTTAATGAAAAACAATGTCATAACCTCTTGTTTCTCTTCATTTAAGTCTAAGCATTCAGCTTGCCTTTCATCCACTTACCAAATGTGTTAAACCTAAGTCAGATTAAAATGTAGCTATCATTGGAAAACAGGCAAAAGCATGCTGTTGGAATGCTTCCCTTCAGAATTATAAAATGTTTGGGAACGTCTGAAAATTTATCTTAGAGCGCAATTCATCTGAGGATTGCAGAACCAATACGAGGTTTTCATTTTGGTCTAAATACTGCAACAGGGACTGCATACACACCTATTTACTGGCTGTAACCAGGCCAGCCTAAGGAGAAAGGAGCAGAGGAGATACTTCTGCAACTAGGTGCAGTATGCAAGAGGCAGAGTAAGCACCCAAAATGTGGAGTAGTGGCACCTAAGCGTACCGCTCCAAATCTTTTTCTTGTGTTCAGGGGAAGAGTCTCTTCTTGCTGACATTCACAAGGGTACATGACGTTATAGCTGAGGTGTGTTTCAGTTCAACACTGTGTCCATATTCAGAGAACTTGTGAATTATTATACAAGCAGCAAAAATGGGAACTGTACAAAACAAAAGATTTGCTCTTTTGTATTTCATGAAATAGTTTGTTCTTTTAAAAAAGTGCATAAAACTGAATTTGATTTCTTAAACTTGGAAATTTGTAGGAACAGAACTGATTGGCAGACATGTCAACTCCCATTTGCGTGACAGGAAATCATCTAACTGATGGATAGTTGAACAGCGTTAGCAGCAAGATGTAAGGAAATGAAAATCTAGGTTTTACATTTGACAAGCAGTCTAACTCACTATAATGCAACTATTGTGCCATGTCTGCAGCAGAGTCAAAACTGCTTAAACAGGTGGAAATGATTTCAAAAGAAGTTTCAAACAAAGCATCAGTCTAGGCTTAGAAACCGAACAGCAATTCAAACTCAAGAAGTTAAAAAACATTTAGCATTCCATGTAACACTTTCTGAGTTATTTTGTAGGATGACATTCATTATCTCTTAAATTACCATAATAATCTAAAGCTCTTACATAGCACTTTTTACTTACATGTCTCAAAATGTTTTTTGAAAGGGAAGGAATTAACTATTCCTATCTTAGAGATGCAGAAAGTGGCATAAGAAAACTTGCCTAAAATTATTTAAAAAAAAAAAAATCAAAGGAAGAAATTGGAAGCTGATGGAATTGGGAGCTGATTCCCAATTCTTCCTCTGGTACTTGACACATCTACAAAATCCTGCATCAATCCAGCCATAAAATCCCAAGAAATCCAAGGTATTTCACTGGCCATCTATTTCCCAAGACAGAAAGCATTTATTGAAATGGTTTTTGTTTGTGAAGTTAGTGTTTAAATCTCATATAAAAGCACACAATATAAAATCATTGTTATTTTCAGAGTTATTTCAGCTTCTCTTTGAACTAATTCACATTGGATTAATTTCTGACTGAATTTGTGAGGCTGTTACTGGAACATTTAGTCTAATTTCCACTAGTACTCTTTACCAAATAATGTATTTCACCCTAGAAAAATTTATTATCTTCCTTAAAAGAGAAAAACAATTTAGTAAATTAAAAAACTGTATAATATATATTGCTCATGGCTTGTGAATCATGCAAAAAGATGCAGTAAAGTGCACATAGATTCAGACCATCATTCTATTGAAGCTGAAGGGAATGTGGCCATTGATTTCAGTAGAGTACGGCTTTTCATCTATATATTTATATATTTATGTGTGTATACATACAAACGTACAACCATGGGTATTCATAAAATTACATAAAAGGCACATAGGATGGGATAGTACCAAGGTGCTTTGTCCCCAGCTCAGGAAGTACGTAAATATCTGTATTTGTTTATCAACAACTAACTCTATCTGCACATCAACAGTTCACTGAAGCTGAAGCCGACTATATACTTAAAGACTAGATATGATACAGGACTTGATTATATACAAGTTAAACACCAGGGTACAAGACACCTAGTCTTCAAACTGGATATGAAAGCCCAGAATTCATTGCCTGATTAAGTGTCTCAGAGATGAAACCTCAATCTCTTTTTCATTCCTGCAGCTTTCCAAGAGGAACGCTGTAGGCCGCAGTCTTTTTCAAACCCCTTCACACTTAAGAGAGCAGGTTCTTTACACAGGGCTACAGATGGGCTCCACCATGATCTAGAGACTGAAGAGGTTGACTAAGCATCATTCACTTAAAATGAAAACACTTTGTTTGAAAACCAAATACCAAATTGATGCTATCAGTGCCTGGTTTTGTATTGCATTTGGTAGCCCAGTGACTGGTGCAGTGATTCCTTGTCTTTTTATTGCCTTATTTTTCTCAGTTAGGAATATTGGCAACGTTCCCGCTTCATAGGAGGCATCTCTTCAGTCTCCTCCTTCTGCCTTCCATTGGGTACAGTTCCAGGACCAGAGTTCGGAGATAGCCTTTGGGTCCACGCCAGTGTCCACAGGTTATTTACTTACTTGTTATTAGCTATTGGATTAAAATCACTCAGCCAGGAAGGAGAACACTGTTTGATGTTTTCACAGCCAAGTTATTTGTCATCCACTGACTGTGAAATACAAAATAGAGCCAGTGCTTGGTACGGGGAGCAGAGTCTCAAGAATTCTCCTCTCTAAATGGGCATCCTAGTCAGTAGGCTATATCACACTCTCCCTGGGTCTACAAATCTCCCATTTTATACTGCAGGGTGGCATAAATCCACCCAGGCTAGTGATTTTAGCATACTAACGGATGGTGGGAGATGTAGGGATTTGATTCTGGCAGGTCACTGCCTATGTACTCTAATCACAAGCCTTTTACATAAAATTTGAGTACTATTTTAAAAATAAAAACACCTGCAATGACATTTTAGAAAAAATAATATACATCCTCTTAATGTATATGAGAGTTGCTCAGAGCTTGTCTGTTTTCTAGGCCTCCTATGAAATGAGAGTGATAATCTGTCTAGTTTTTTTATTCCCTCTGGGCATAAGCAGGATCTGGGAAATTATTTGCTTATACCTGGAAATGCTGTTATGAAGCAAAAGTGTAGGTGCCCCTAGGAGCAGCGCAATCAGGGCCATGACTGGGGAGTTTAGGTTTCTGAGACTTTGAACAGGAAAGGACATGGATTCAAGTTTTGGATTTGCTATTCAGATCTGCTTACATCTTGTTTTTCTTTTCTTTAAATCTAAACCTGAATCCTTGTTGGGCTGGAGCTATAAGAAACTCAGCACCTTGCAGAACTGAAATTGCAGTTTAAGTTTTGTCCTAATAAGTTATTCAAGCCTGAAGACTATAAAAGACAGAGCACTGTTAATTAACTGTGTTCAGTTCTTAGCTGACTAAACTTGTATAAAGCTGGTAAGCATTTCTTAGTAGTCAATTTATTATCTTTAAGGTTGTTGGAATTTTCTTTTTTGCTGTTATTGTTTTAATAAAAAAATCTAGATTCCAAGTCATCAAACATAACTGTCATTATGACTAAAACTTAAACATATGAATGTATGGCAAAGGATAATCATATTGTCTTAATCTACAGGGGCAACATCTGCATGATTAGGCATTTTAGAGTAGTACGTGTGCAAAGTATTTTCAAATCCCAGGATATTACATAACAGCTAAGCTGTATCAATGAAAATTCTGATAAAGTGACTTTAGTTGAGGAAAGATGGACTGACATTCCTCTACCACTCACAAAACTTCACTAATGGAGATGCTTAAATCACTTTTTTGCAGCGATAAGTTATGAGTGGAAACCCTGAAAACCATTTAGCAATCTTTGTTCTTATACAGAATTCAAGTGGATACAGAAGATGATACGGTATTTCCACATGTGTGCTTGCATTAGGTAAAACTGTAAGCTTTTCTTAACCTTGCAAGCCCCCAAAGTGCATGAAATACAAAGTGAACATCAACAGCCTATGTTTATAAGAGTACCTGCATCACGTCCTCAGGCATATTTCTAGGAAATAAAAGCATCAATGTAAAATCACAGACAGCACAACACCTTTGGATGGATCTGTCATAAAAGTGATTTATTATTACCTTTACTATTGACATTGTATTGTGCATAGAAATATTATTCACTTTTCAGTGTTGCCAAAATATGCTTGGCTTTACCTGCTAACCAAGGAAAGGCATTTCTCCTCTGAAATGTTGCAGTCTAAGTCCTAGATTTGTTTATCACCGTCTTCTCTATCAGGTCCCTTTAATTGTGAAGGCCCTTCTCCAACAGCAGACCCTTTCTTCAGCTATGGTCAGATGTATCCAAGTCTGGCATTATTCACAGTACATACACACAGCCCTGTATTTTCCAGCTAAGCTTGCTGTACTGTAGTTTTTCTTCACTGGCTTCTTCTATCTCCAGTTTTCTTTCAGGTCTTTATAATTTTGCCCTGCAACATGATTCCTCCCCTTTTTTCACAATATGGATAATTTCTTTTAAAAAATATTTTATGCTCTACTGCAGTGACATTCTCACTCTTGTCTGCTTAGTATTCAGAGACCATGGGAATGATAAGGAGGAATACACAGATCTAGGTATTTTTTTGTTTCCCTGGAATTCTTTCCTGGTGTGATTTTACAGGCTCTGTATTAGATTTTTTTCCTTCTTTTGGATGTACCTCGCTTATTCTTTTTCACCAACAGCTTTTTAAAACGTACCCATTAGTTTTCAAGTTCCTAGAATCATATTCTGAAAAATGTTGTTTTCTCTCATTTGACAATCCAACTGTTACCCTGCTGTTGAATACACCACAACGAATAGGATAAATCCTTGGATAAAAGTCTTCTGTGAAGTCCTTCAAACCATTAAAGTGATTAAATGAATGGCCTACCTGCAGCACTAGATGATCATAAAAATGACTTCTGACTTTAAAACCCCGAACACTATACCAGATTAGCCTTTGGTTTATTTAGGTTGTTTGGTAATGGGTCACTGTGATGTTTTGCTTTAGAGACTACATTTTCTTGTTTTCAGAGGTTCACACTTCATTCAAAGTGGGATTACAATAGTTTTTACAAATCCTTCTCAAGCAAAACTCTGACTTCACTTCTGTGTGAAAAGAGTTCTCCAGTTGACTGATTTCCCTCACATCTGTTCATGTCAGCTAAATAACAAATGATTTGCCTGACTTCTGATTAGAAATGCAAACTGAACTCTGTTTTGTTGGCTAGAAATTTTGGACCAGGAATCCATTTTAGTATCAGACTTTCCAGGGCAGTCTAAAATACTCTTTCTTCACAGCTGCCACATTCTGTAATTCAATCGATTCTCAACATCACCTTAGGAAGAGCACTTGAGCACTCTTTTGGGGGAAGAAGGCACTTAATATTCAGAAGGAAAAAGGTTTTCAATAGCTGCTCAGAAAGATCATCAGAGATGACTGTGGCCTACTGGCTCTGGAGACATGCTGGCCAACTTGTATTTCTGTTTCTCAGAAACAGATGGAAAATTTCCAAATATTTTTTTTTTTTTTTCATTTTGTAACAGTCACAGCATAGCCAAGTATCCATTTATTAAGCAAATCCTATCTATGTCTTATTCAGACGAAATTTGTGCTGGCATAATGATAGCATTCCAAGTGTTGAATGAGGCTGCATGCGTACTAATCCTTCAGTGTTTGCACATGCATACTGAACTTCACACATGAGAACACCGCCACACATATTGGCGGCATTAATCACTTGCATGAAGCCAAGCATATATATTTGAGAACCTCGAAGACTAACAACTAATGTGCTTATTTCTAGTGTCTGACCAACTATATTAAATAATAAAGAAGCATAAATGTATGTGGGGTTCTTGGAATGAAGCAAATTAATTGCATGTAATTAATTACATAATAAATCTTCAAATCATACACTCATTTGGCTGCCACAAAATATAACATAATGAAGTTAGGACAAATAATGGAGAACAGAAACAGATTTGGCATAGATATTTCAGGCTTCTTTCTATTTGACTGAACTTTTTATTCCTGTTAAAATTGTGGGATAATATTGATTGTGGAGGAAGGCATATGAACTTTTAAACATTGGATATTGGCTAATGTTCTGAGTTAGTCTGTCTGATGAAACTGGATTTTATTTACTCAAACAGTACATTTATGATAATAGTATTATTCAGATTTGGCAGATTTAAATGGTTTTAAAAAATGTTAATGGATGTTTTAACCCATATAATTTGAAGCCTTTGCATTGAATAAGAAAAAACCTATAGCTGTGAAATAGCTTCCAGAGAATGATTGCTATCAGGAAAGACAGAAAAAAAATATCAGGCCATCAGGAATTGCTATGCAACCAATATTCACCACAAAACTGGTAAGATTTTTAAGCTCTCACTTTCCTGACCATTTTATTGTATAGTTGTATTTTGATATAGAAAGCTGGGAAAATCAGTAAAAGTAAACCTTAGATAGCATGTAGAGAGTGTGCACAAAATACCAGAGAATATAACTCTCCCTTCCTTCCAAAGAGCTCAGATTAAAAGCAATCCAGCTGAAATTCATTTGTATAGCAAGCTGGATACTAGCTAAAATGCTGAAAGCCGATATAAAAAAATGACTAGTCCTTTATTTGTGGAAAGAAATATGGGAATTCATTACATGTTAAATTAAGCGTCATCTTCTCTGCATTCTTCTTTTGGGAAATGCAGGGAGGACAGCTTCTAGACAGATATCCCCAAGTGATCTGAAAATATGTGAAGCCATTTGAATATTCCCTTGAATATAGATGAGCAATATGCATAAACATCTAGGAAGACCAAATGCAATTGCTGAAGTGATGATTGTGTGGCAATGGAAAAGGGATTAAATGTTGCAGAAGATTACACATAGCTAAAGGAATCGACAAATTGTGATATAGCACAATGAACTTTTGTTTAAGCAGCAAAGAGAAAGCTTGGACAAGTAGCAGAATCACTCATTTTAGATATAGCAGACAAATAATTTATAAGTGCCGTAAAATCCATGTTCCTGACGGAAAACTCTAGTAGACACACTGTTCATGCATAGTCAAATATATAATTACAGCTATAATCAAACATGCACACACATGTTTGTTCATGATTCTCTCTGTTCAAAGATTTCTCTCTGACTATTCCGATGTCGATGCCATATTTTTACTCTAGGGAGCTATCCTCTATGCTGGGTCCAATTTAACTCCCACTGTACTGGCAACATAGAACTATTACTTGACATCAGCCGAGTTTGACCAAATAGAAATGTCATGGTAATGCTGTCTTTAATAACCGTAGTCCTGATTAAGCTACCTCTACTACCTGTGTCCCACCAGCATATGCATTCTCAGAAGTGGAACAGAAATTTTTATTCCAAATCTCAGGTAGTCTGCATGCTTGGGGGTTTGCTTATTAAGCAGTCTTTGCAGAGACCTTGAAAAAGAGATGGACAATTTCTTACAGCCAGATATTAAAATAATTCTGACTTACCGTCCCTCAAACTATGAAGAGCTACAGCTTTTTCTTGTATAAACCCCATTATAAAGAGAAAAAAAAAAATCTTTAAGCTGGAAGTACTGGAGTGTGACAGTGCTACAACTATTACATAGAAGGTAAAATCCTGGACTGTTTAACAGCCAGAGGAGAAAAATACCATTGATTGCAAAGTAGTCACAGATTTTATTCAGCAAAGAATAATTCTTGGCTGTAATACTACAGATTTTCAAAACTTTTTTCCATAATGTTCCATATTCAGGTATAAGTTACTAGCAGTTTAATACAATATAAATGCAAAGTAGATCAATAAGTAAAATTCTCGGAATATTTTGCCTGAGTGAATTTACTCAATTCAGAATTTAATCAGAAATCAATTCTTTCAGCATGCTTTCTTCTCACCTGTTTTTCAGGTCTGAAATCTGGTCCTAGAGTAAGTGGCTTTATTGACTTAAAAGGACATTGACCTTTGCTACGTATGTAATTAGTACGCTGACAGGAAGGAACAAGGCACTTCCCAAGGAAATGAACAGAACCATATCTGCGTGAGGGTTTCTCCAACAGTGATTTCATGCTGAAGGATTTTGTTGAATGGCAGAAATGATAATGTTCACAACAGTCTCATTTCATTTGCAACGCAAACTGGGGGATAGCTTAAAAAAATGTTAGAAAATTATCTTGTTTGTGACAGAAAGGGTGTTCCAAATTACAATAAAATGCTGTAACATTTATTTGAAGTTATTTCCTCAGAAACTCACAATTACATATTCTGACCAATGCTGTAAAGAGTATTAACAGCCTAAGTAGCAGCATAATACTATACCAGTCCATCGCTATCATAAATGACCAGCTAAACCCTGTACACCACACATAAGCTGTTCTTCAAATCACTGTCAGCTTTAGCTCAGCAGCCTTCCTTAATATTCAAGTCAGCCCCACATTTTCAAAACAACATTTAGATTCAACAGTGTCAATGCAATGGTGGTTCACGCACATATAGAGTAGGCAGCAAGAAAATAAACGCTCACTGAACTGCAAAAGCATCTCAACCAAAGTTAACAATCCAAAAACACTGACACAGAGAAAGCAGAGACAGCAAAATGCAAAAAGTAACTGTTTGCAAGCATGACTCACACTGTGCAACGATTACTTTGTCAGCAGAGGCAGAGTGGAAGGGGGACCGTTCAGCCAGAATAAACGAGGGGCACTCAAACATGCCAAAATCTAACAGCAGCTTCACTTGCTCTCTAGGTGCATGATCTTTATACCTCCACCTTAAACGTGACAAAGACATAAGATTGATGAAGATGCCAGAGGCAAGATACCATTTTATAGTTCATCAAATTAGATAGTCAGAAGGCTCATCTACACCATTTATCACATGAAGACATACTAAGCTTCCCAAAGGCTGTAGTTTTTGGAATCACAGGTGGCTCTCATTCCAGAATTAAAACTCAGGGAAGCCTTCCATTGCAGTACTGGGGTGGTAAATAGGAAGAGAGAGCTGTATAGGTTATCAGGTTATTTTATGCAATGGATAATTACAAATCCTAGATCATAATTTTGCCCATGGTTATTAAAAAACGAACAACCGAGAAGGATGCTCCCCACCTTACACTGAAAGTATCTATGGCAGGTGTCATTTGTTATTTCACCCCAAGTGAATGAATCCCAACACAGTCCGCATACACAGTCAGTCCCTGCTTTTCAAAAATAAAGTAACATGTCTGAAGTAACGAGGAAAACAATAAAGTAAAATCTGATCATGGCTCTGTGGAAGACAGATATGAGGGTATAGGAATATCTGGCTTCTTGGCATAATTTCTGTTTCCTGGTTTGTTATTTGAATTAGATCTTGGCTGCCTTTGAAGGCAGTTTGACACTAGTGGTTCCCAGCCAGTGTCAAAATTAATTCTTTTCTCTTTCTAATACCATATAGGTGGTAACGTACTATAAAACACCTCTTGAGATGAGAAGTGCCAGTGTGGGAAAATACTTGCACAGACATTTTATAGCTGGACTCTGATTTTAGTGCCGGGCCTTTCAGTCACCCTACCGCACTTGGTTTGCACAAGCTGATAAAAATTGAGAGTTGAGTATTTCTGGAAATCTAAACCCAAACTGACTGAAATTTTATATTCCATATCAAAGGAAATTCTGGAATTACTGTCCCTCAAGGATTAATTCTTCCCTGATTGTATATCACAGGGCTATTTTGGGGCATAATTAATATCTGTGGGATGGTTTAATAGGATGCTGATTAGTGTCTGAAATAGCAATAATCAAACGAAATTAATTGAAATAAATTCTGCCACCAGGAAAGACAATTAAAATTAAAACTGAATTCATGATATATTTAACCGAAAAGATACATACAGTTATGAGAGATACTCTGACTCATTTTGAGGCAATTTGTGGTTTAAAAAAAATTGCAGTTGTAGCTTTGTCTGCAGAATCACTTTTCCCACTGATTTAAGAATAAAATCATTTTAGACCACAAACGTAGCAAAAACTGAGCCAGTGTTCTCCTGGGCAGCTATATATCAGGCTTCTACAAAGGTTTGAATTGCCAAAGATAGCGTATAGCAGCTTCTTTACCCAGCCAAGTAATTCAACATAAACCCAGCTGAACTACATAAGTATTTGGCAAAGATTCACAGGTGTCTTCTCTGGAAGAGGTGCTTGAGGGTGGACACTTCATTAAAATGCTACTTTTCTTGCCCAGTGTAACACTAATTCTGGTACACCAGGGGCAAAACTCATTTTCCATAGCTGTGGAAGCTATTAATTTTATTTTTGAAGCTAATCCAACTCTGCAATGAAGTAGCAATGGAAAAATCCCTTTCCCTTTAGGAGCAGAAACTTTACTCATATGGCATAAGGGAATATAGCTTTAATATTGGATACACAAAACAAGCACTTTTGTTTTCTCATTTATTCAGCAGGATATCAGTGCTATGGAGCATCAGTAGCTGCTGTTCAAGGAGACTTTTAGGGAACACCTAACAATTAAGCGAATGCATTACTTACTTAAAAGATCTTTCTTGTATCAAGTCAGGATAAAGTGTCACCTGCTGCAGCAGAAGGGATCACATCTCTGGATATTTCTGCGAGTTATGCTCTGAGGGTGAAAATCACTGAAGTGAGGAGAATCAGCGCAAAACCTGCGCAATGCCACTTAAATCTTACTTAAAACCTAATTTCACCCTCAGTGACTACATTGCCTCAAAAAAAGTACAGTAATTCGTGCCATTCACCTAGTCTCTCATTAAACACACTTTCAAAGACCAAGCGTATGTCATGCTATGCTTGACTGTGTGTGTCTTTTATGACCCCAAAGAAGCCTAAACACTGTTTCTCAGAGTACAAGACACCTGGGTACTGCATGTCATGCTGATCTCTTTTTCAAGCTTTGCTTTAGCAGGCATGTGATGTTACTTTAATGTAATAAGAAAAGATAAATCAGAAAATGGTTATAATTGACCAGAAAACATTATTGCACAAACAAAAGCATTACAGACAATGATTGACCTATTTTTGCATGTATTATCTTGAGAGGGCCACCTATTACTCAAATACTGAAACTAATTCCCTTCAACCTTAACTCAACCTCAGAGCTGCTAAAAAAACAAAACAAAAAATTCTGTGAAATACAATTACAAAATTAAATTTCAACTGAATTTATTACACACTATTAAAATTGTTTATAAAACTAGTCCTCTACCAGCCTGGTTTCTACTGAGACAGCATAATAGGATAATAGCCATGTAAGAATTTAGTCACTTTTTAATTAGAAAGTATGGCTATCTCTGTATATCATAATAGTTGTACTGCCTAGATGGCATTATTGTCTTCCAGCTTTCTGTGACACAAATGCCTGAATGCGGCAGTTACAAATCATACCCTGATGCTGAATATTTATGCCTCTCTGGCTTGCACACAAGAAGACTTTTTGCTACTAACAGCTCTAGGCTCTCCGAATTCTATATTTGAAGTAAATTCACTATTCCACCAACCAAAACAAAACTATGCTTAAGCTTTGAATCACTGAGAGTGCTGTCTCAATTTCATGTAAATAATGCAACTGTACCTGGAAGCTGTCCATATAATTTCAAGCTTTTAAAGCTTATGAAATGTACCATACCAATCTGTCACAGTTTTATTTAAAGTCATGAAATACATTGCTGAAGTTTTGCTTTTGCTGTCTTGGCAAATCCTTTAAATTACACTCCATTCCAATCAAGCGTTTCAAATGACATCATAGAAACTTCCTGCATACATAAATTTTGCTGAGTGCCAATCAATGGCGAAGCAAAACCTCTTCGACACTGAAAAACATATACACTCCAATGAGTATTGATGTGGATTTGGGATCTCATGTATTCAGCTGGAATGTAAGAGTATGCAGATGATACTTTAGTCTTAAAACATCTATTTAGTTTTGCATGTGTAAACTCTACTGTCAGTGTATTCTATGATAACATGGAGCAAGCTTTCTCACTCTTTAAGAAACAGTATGTATGACAGTGGTACAGTATCTTTAGTTACCAGAAATTGTAAAATTTTAATTATTCTGAAATCTGAAGAGAAAAAAGAACATATTCCAATATGTAGTAAGTACTGAAGAATCAGGCTTGACTAGAGAGAAGGTACATTTTTATTATTTATAAGAGCAGGCATCTTAGACTAGACCTGCTCAGACATCTTGAAATACCTAGTCTCTTTTGGCCTAATTCAAAGGCTTAACAAAGACTTTAGATTTATGCAAACTGAAAGACAAGGAAATTCAACTACCTCTACTTAGGAAGAATACAACACAGAGATCAGCGCACTCAAAAGTGCCAGGTGTTTCAGTGAACTCTCAGAATATGATGAACTTCGGAAAAAAACAAAGAAAAAAAGGTAAAAAAAAGACCTCTCCCTCTATTCAACAACAAATCAATATGAGATGATGAAAGGAGAGGGTTAAGGTTTTTAGGACTAATGTCTGACTTCTTTGGAGGTAGTTGGTGATCAGCACTTTTCAGGACAGGCTACCACAAACTGGGAGACAGTTGGACCCTTCTAGATCTGGATTAATCATTATATATAGAAATTGCTCTGATTCAAGACAAATTCAGGTGCCGTGTCCACCTTCTGCTGGTGTTCTGACAGAGAATGAAGTTTGCCATCATGAGGTATTTAGATGGAGTAATCAAGAGCTGGCTGTAGATTATACATGTACTCCAATTGCCTAGAGGTGGAACTGAATGGTTGAAATGCATTGACATTCTGTCTGGATTTGTAAGTCAGAAAACTTTCCAGTTTTTTGTTTCCATCTCAGCTGGCACATAATCTACTCAGGTGCCACATTTCAAACAGCATTAGTTGCAAACCAAAACCTCAGCTAAGCAAGTTATATATTGCTAGAACAATAACCTAGTGATCTCTTCAACATCATTAAAAATGCAGCAGGGAAAACAGAAAGGTCAGCTGCATTCAAATTATTTACTGAAATAAGTAGACAACGGTCTGCATTATTAATTATGAAAGCGGTATATTTTGAAAAATGCTTTTATGAAGCTATTGTCACACTTACAACATTTTTTTAAACTAGAAAAAATGATCTTGCAACTAAGGCAAGTTCCATTTACTATTATTGTCCAAGAGAGAATTGTTTGGTTAAGAATTGTATTTCTGTTCTACTTACTCAGAATCTCATTAATATATATATAAGCTAATTTTTAAGATGTGATATTTCATTTTGAAAGAAGAAAGAAAAAGTTATTTTTCTATACTGACGCTACAACAAAATTAACAAATAGCTTTATAGCAACATTTTTTTTTGCCCATATTGAAGCTTTCTGGTGGTAGATTGAAAACACGCATTCAATCTCAGTCCATTTTAACTCTCTCTAGCTAATTCTCTTGAGAGTTTCAGATGGTTTCTTTCTTTGTCATATCCCTTTGTCACAGAAACTGCCATCAAAATGTTCTTTTTTATGCATGTCTACTTTGGCATTTCCAAAAATCAAAACATTCGCTTTAAACAATTTAAGAGACCATTTTAATGTTCATGCAAGGAAGGAAACGTGCATTTTCAGAACGTCTGAATGATACTAGATGTTCAGCCTGGGTTTCACTTACTTGGCAGTGATGGGACAATCTGTAGAATCAACCTACCATAAAAATAAAGGTTTCTATTTGCTTCCTGCTCAGCTGTACTTGAAGTTATATAAACATGACACTTTTTCTATTAAAATTCCTTGAACTGAGAAATAGATTGCTTGCATCCACTAAACACAAAAAAAAACCCTAACAAAAAAAAAAAAAACCACCACCAAAAAAAAGACATCTCCCCGATATTCTAACATAAAATAGGATTAAGACTTCTGTTTGAGCTGGTGGTGTGATGGCTGAGGAGTGCAGGTAATTGTTCATGCATTTGGGTTAGTTACAAAGACATCAGAAGCTGATTTACGAACTTGAACTTTCTGGCATTTTGTGGCAATATGTAAAATTCCACTTTGGTTGTGATTTACTTTAAGATATCTTATTAGCCTATTCCATCTAATGGAATATAATATCTACTAATTTTCAAATTAATCAGTTGCATGTTGCTAGCATACAGCTGCAAGTTGGTAAATTTGAGTCTAGCCTTTCTGCAAGACACTAAGGTTTTACTCAAGTACTTCCAAAAAAATTATGCACAGTTTAAACTTCAAGTATGTGTACAATCTGTTTAGTTTTAATGACATTGCTCACTCACTTGAATTTTTAGAGTGAGCTGTTAAGTTTTTCCAGGATTGGGCTGACATATGGTTTTTCCATAACTATGCTTACATACCCCTACTGCAAATAAGGTAGTTGGGAATTTTACAGAAGCATAATCTAAAGAAAATGAGGTCGCTCTCTTTTGAGACCTAATTTGGATTGTGTAATCAACTAATTTTCTCTAAGGGAAGAGGACTTTATTCTTAACCTATGGGATACATTTAGAAAACTAGACTTTTACAGAGAAAGTATTTACTATTAAAATGAACATATTTTACACCAGAATTATGGAATAAAACTATGCCTGTTTTGCAATCAGTTTCCAAACATAAATTGAAATTCAAAACTTGTCTACTTGGTCTACATCAGTGTTTTGCCAAGATAGCTGTGTTGTGTGAAATCACATTGTTAGCCAGCAGTTCCCTGGAGCTGAAACAGTTATACCCTTTGGACCAATATAAGTTATTCCATTTGAGAAAATAATTTAAACTGTACTGGCAAAGGAACACTGCACCTCCACAGAGAAAGGCTGCCAATATATTCTACAAGTATAAGCACACCAGAAAAGCCTTTTAAAGTGTAGACAAGCCTGTCATTAAATCTACCTTCTACCTTAAGTAAATCTTTCCATAGTGAAATCTTGTTACCCTCCTTTACAAAATTCCCTTGCTCTGCTTCAAGACATGATCCTCCATCAGCCTAAGGAGCTCATGAAGTTGGCTTAGTTGATTTAATCCTAAATTGAAAACTTCTCTGATTATTATTAACCAACTTTCTTAATTCCCAAACCAAGGCAAGGAGATACTGTTTGAGAATGTAACTTTTGTGTGTTCTCTCTGTGCCCTTTTTTCTGATCCAGATATTGTAAAGCTCTAGCCGTGTATTTTCAGCAAGTCTCTGAAAGAACCAGTCATGTAATTTCTCTAAAGTTTTGTTCTGACTTCTTTCTGAATATAACCTTGACTTTTTCAACCTTTATTGTTGTGTGACCTCAGGCAATGGAGCATTTTAAGGGTATCTTCATTGTAGCTACATATTTTTATTTCTTTAGGAGAAATGTGAAGATGTGTTTCCTGGGTCACTATTTCTTGCTAGTTCAAATTTTCAAACAATCAGGTGAAAGTATCCTATTTTGTCATGATTCAGCTGAAATCAGTGTCAAGGCTCTCAACTACCTCTAGCTAGAATGTACCAATAGGTTGTTCACATTTCATTTATGGTATTTGAATTGTGGAGATACAATCTAAATTTACTAAGACTGGATGTAGTACTTTTTATGGTAGTGATACAAATGCATAATATAATATCAGCATCAAGACATTTCATAAGCAATGTTCAATGACGATCTTATTACTAATGCAGACAAACTAGGTGCAGCTGGACACAATAACCTCTGCAACAGGATCAAATATCCAGGAATGTTTGCTGTGTTTACCCACTAGAACTGTGTCTAGGTGTAAAATATGCCAAGATAAAAGGAAAATTTTCTGCAGTCTTTGATTGCTAACATAACATACAGAGTGTAAGGTTATTAATTTATGAACTAATATGAGTTTATAAACTTGTATATGAGAAGCAGCAATCCATAAGGTTTTCACGGTGTTTTGTTGTTGTTGTTCTCCAAGATAGCCCCCAGTAGTCTCATAGAACAGCTATCATAGCTGATGATTGTAGCCAAGTCCATCTTATGAAGTTTTGCTGCTCTCTATTTAATACTGATTTTCCATTCTTCAAAAAGATTGCCTGAAACATTTCCATCAACTCTCCCACAGTATAGCAACAATCCATAATAAATTCCACCATTGCCAAACCGAAACCAACTAAAAGGACTATTTCTGGCTGTCTTGTAATCTTGTAATTCAGACATTTCCTACATGATTTATTTTTAATCATTTTAGTCTTTTCCTTGTTATCTGACATGTAGAAAATGTCCTGTCTGACTCATATTGTAGCAAAAAATAATAATTAGCCAGCAGTTACCTCTTCATTACCATGTCCCCACACCACTAGCATGATCGTGTCACACTTAAGTGAAAAGTTACAGCTACTCTATCTGCAAAACATACATCCTGGTTGCTCTAAGCATACTACAAGGTCACCGATACTTGCAGCTTTTCTCATGATTATCTGCCACGAAAATGTCAGTCTTTTTACTGTCAACCATCTTTACAGCAACTAACTAGCCTATAATAAACTTTGACTTCTGCTAAAGGGTAAATCAGCAATGAGTAAACTCTGCTATAAATATCCTGTTTTCAAGCCATCTTTCTAGGAATAAAACCATGGTAAAAGTGATGCAGTATATTAGATGTTATAATTAGAACTGGTTTTCAATCTCTTCACTCTAAACAACAGACATTAGATCCTGCAAACCCTGAACTGTCTGGCATCTGAGCCTGCAAAATCTCTTTTGCAAAGTGAACCACATAATATTGTTCATCTTAGTAACTGCTCACTAATAGAGAGCAAAATCTTCAGAGCAACTCCATCTCTGGTGTAGATGGCCTGAAACACTTATGAGTAAATCATACTAACAAACAAATTATCTTGCTATATGAATAGTAAGAAATATACTTGAAAACATGTAAGGCATCAGAAAGCTCTCAGAGGAAGAAACATACATTCAAGAAGGACTACAAATAAGACAATATGTAACAAATTATTTCTAATTCTGTCCTGAACTGCTTAGGGATAGGCATCGGAGTTCATAGGGAAAGAGATGCTTAAGTACAATTGTCTGAAACAAAATAAGAAATATATATAGGTGCACCAGAAAAGAAGTGTCTGTCTGACAGAAAACTCACTAAGCATCATTGGCACTATTCATTCTTAACACATTAATTAAATCTCTTAATCATAATCAGGCTCTATCCTTAGCCCATTAATGCTACCTTGCAGCTGACTTTACTGCTGGGAACTTATTGAGGACTGCTAGCAGGGTTTTGTGTCAATTTATCTCTATGCAGAGTTTTGATTTGTTTTCCCTTTAGACAAGAGTACCACTTTCTTCCGCAGACAGTGTTACTGTCTCTCTTCATTCCCACCTCAAGTTGCTTGGATTTTGTAAGGCATTCTCTTTTTAGGAGGTGAACCCCAATGAAACTATTTTATATTGTAGTGGGTTGACCCTGGCTGGAGGCCAGGTACCCACCAAAGCTGCTCTATCACTCCCCTTTCTCAGCTGGACAGGGGAGAGAAAATATAACAAAAGGCTCATGGGTCAAGATAAGGACAGGAGATGTCACTCACCAATTACTGTCATGGGCAAACCAGACTCGACTTAGGGAAAATTAAATTAATTTATTGCCAATCAAACCAGAGTAGGGTAATGAGAAATAAACCCAAATCTCAGAACACCTTCCCCCCACCCATCCCTTCTTCCCAGGCACAATTCCACTCCTGAATTCTCTACCTACCCTGCAGCAGAACAGGGGGATGGGGAATGAGGTTTTGGTCAGTTCATCACATGTTGTCTCTGCCACTCCATCCTCCTCAGGGGCAGGACTCCTCACACTCTTCCCCTGCTCCAGCGTGGGGTCCCTCTCACTGGAGACAGTCCTCCACGAACTTCTCCAACGTGGGTCCTTCCCACGGGCTGCAGTTCTTCACAAACTGCTCCAGCGTGGGTCCCTTCCATGGTGTGCAGTCCTTCAGGAGCACAGTGCTCCAGCCTGGGTTCCCCACAGGGTCACAAGTCCTGCCAGAAAACCTGTGGGCTCCTCTCTCCACAGATCTGCAGGTCTTGCCAGGAGCCTGCTCCAGTGCAGGCTTCCCACGGGGTCACAGCCTCCTTCAGGCACCCACCTGCTCTGGCATGGGGTTCTTCACAGGCTGCAGGTGGACATCTGCTCCACCATGGACGTCTGTGGACTGCAAGGGGACAACCTGCCTCACCATGGTCTTTCCCATGAGCTGCAGGGGAATCTCTGCTCCGGCACCTGGAGCATCTCCTCCCCCTCCTTCTTCACCAACCTTGGTATTTGCAGGGTTGTTTCTCTTACATGTTCTTGCTCTCTCTCTGGCTGCCGTTTCTGTGTCCCAGCAATGTTTTTCCTTCTTAAACATGTTATCCCAGAGGCGCTACCACTACTGCTGATTGGCTTGGCCTTGGCTGGTGGCGGGTCCGTCTTAGAGCCGGCTGGTATTGGTTCTGTCAGACACAGGGGAAGCTTCCAGCAGCTTCTTACAGAAGCCACCCCTGTAACCCTCCCCCGCTACCAAAAGCCTTGCCACACAAAGCCAATACTGAAGGACAACAAAAAGGGCTTTTTAAAATATGTTAACAAAAAAAGGAGGATCAGAGATAACATTGGTCATTACTTGATGAGGTTTGTCACCTCACAGATAGGGACGTAGACAAAGCAGAGATGTTTATGCCTTCTTTGTCTCTGTCTTCAACAGCAGTGGTGGGCCCTGGGACCCCCGGAGCCCTGTGTTGGAAGACCATGACTTGGGGGGATGATAAACTCCCAGCCAACTCTGAACTTGTTTGAGACTTGCTGCTCCAGCTGGTTGCGCATAAATCTATGGGGCCAGATGGGATTCATCCCAGGGTACTGAAAGAGCTGGCTTATGCCATTGCAGGACTTCTGTCCATTATTTTTCAACCGACTTGGGAGTCCGGAGAGGACCCAGTCAAAGGGAAGCTAGCAAAGGTTGTCCCAGTTTTCAAGAAGGGAAAGATGGAAGATCCTGGTAATTACAGGCTTGTCAGTCTCACTTCAGTGCTTGGTAAAATTATGGAGAACGTTATCTGGGAGTTACTGAAAAACACTTGAGAGGCAATGCAGTCATTGGTCATAGCCATCATGGGTTCATGAGAGGAAAATCTGCTTAAATAACTTAATTTCCTTTTATGACAAGGTCACCCATCTAGTTGACCAAGGGAAACCAGTAGATGTGGGGCTTTTGGATTTTAGCAAAGCTTTTGATACTGTCGTTCACAGTATCCTTCTAGACAAAATGTCCAGCGTACATTTAGACAAGTCCGTAATATGTTGAGTGAGCAATTTACTGACAGGTTGGGCTCAAAGAGTTATAGTAAATGGGGTTACATAAGGCTGGCAGCCAGTCACCAGTGGGTTTCCCCAGGGGTCAATTTTAGGACCAGTGCTCTTTATTGTTTTTATAAATTATCTGGATACAGGAATCAAATGTACATTAAGGAAGTTTGCTGATGGTACTAAACTAGGAGAAGCTGTGGACTCCCTCAAGGGTAGAGTGGACTTAAAGGGAGATCTGGATAGACTAAAGAGCTGGGCAATCATCAACTGTGTGAAATTTAACAAGAGCAAGTGCTGGATTCTCCACCTGGGACAGGGTAATCCTGCTTGTATGTACAAATTGGAGGATGAGAGGCTGGAGAACAGCCCCACGGAAAGAGATCTGGGGGTTTGGTCTGATGGCAAGTTGAGTATGAGTCAACAGTGTGCCCTG
>JAVJGG010000094.1:25447496-25507395 GCA_035590195.1 Aviceda cuculoides | reverse complement strand
CCACCCTGCACCTCCCTGCGCTGCAGGGGGACAGCCTGCCTCACCCTGGTCTTCCCCACAGGCTGCAGGGGAATCTCTGCTCCAGCGCCTGGAGCATCTCCTGCCCCTCCTTCTTCACTGACCTGGGGGTCTGCAGGGTTGTTTCTCTCACATATTCTCACTCCTCTCTCCAGCTGCAGTTTCTGTGCTGCAGCAACTTTTTTTTCCCTTCTTAAATCTGTTATCACAGAAGCGCTACCACTGCCACTGATGGGCTTGGCTTTGGCCAGTAGCAGGTCCATCTTGGAGCTGGCTGGCATTGGCTCTGCCAGACATAGGGGAAGCTTCTAGCAGTTTCTCACAGAAGACACTCCTGTAACCCTCCTGCTACCAAAACCTTGCCACACAAACTCAATACATATATATAAAATCTAAGGAACAGAACTGTCTAACAAACTATGCATCCCTATCTCATCAAGGCCATATACAGATTTGACCTCTTGTTCCTTATGTTTTTCTTTTATCTTACCACCTTATCTGAAATCTTCTGTCTCTTTTTCTGTCTTGCTACTTCATCTTTCCCTGAATATATTCCACTGTCTTAATAGTCCTCCTTGTACCAAATGCTCTATAACTTTTAGAATATTTTTACTTACTGGTTTTATGTACTATTATGAATATATTTTACTCTATAGCTATTTATTTGTGAGCCAGCCTGTAAAACTCTTAGTGCTTACCCATTTACAACAAATACTTTTCACATAGTATATTTTAAATTTCCTACTTCAACATACTTCCTAGCCTGAGGATTAAAATCAGTCTGTTTAAATTCATTGGCTGAGCATTTCAGAAATCAATGCATGATATTAGCTGTCTTCTTGTCAAATATTTATGAGACAGCCTGATTATTGTCACTTTTCAGAGCAATACTTCAAAATACGATGCGTCCACGGAATATCCATGTACGAGGCCAAAAAAACCAACCATTAAAAAAATCATTAATGAATGGAAAATATTTGCTGGTGCTTGATTTTGCTACAAATTCTGAGTGATAATTATAGTTGATAGTTTATTCTCTCTCTCTAATCACTCTATCTATTATTTACAATGACTGTTTAGCAGAGTTGGTTAGGAAAATGAGAGAAAGCGGAAGGATTTGTGTGGACAGTTAAATATAAATGAGAAAGAAATGTTTTAATCCAAGTTGTCATTTCAATTTCTTGGCCAAAATCTGAATCGAAATATTTCAGTGATCTTGAAAAGGCATTGTAACACTTCACAGAGGTTTCTGTGCCTCTGACTACCTTTTTCATGATGCACATAGCCCTGTCTTTAGGTGAAATGACACAATATAGTATGAAAATTCTATAGCTGAGGCTCATCATGAGAGAGAAATTCCAACTAAAGAACTCATTTCACTAAAGATACATAAATCATTTGAATTATAGCCCCTACCAGGCAAGAGAATGACATTTCTGTCCAGTTCTTCAATGAAGAATTGAAAATTTTCACAGAAAACAAACAATACTTATAAGCATTTTAACAGATATTTTCCAAATAACCTTAAATATAAACATATGATCTACTTCATTCACTATCTTAGTTTCTGGGTATAGAACTGTTCTATAACACCACCGATATGTTTTGGCTTGCAATATTCACATTGTCAGCATCCCCCTTCATCAAACTTCTTCCCAAATATTAATATACAAATTCTCCTGTCCCCCAGTATTTGAAAAAAAAAAAAAAAAACCAAAACCCAACCAACCAAATATTAGCGAAAAGCCACTAAAATAAAATTCCAAAAAGAGTTAATCAAATCTTCAGTGAATTTAGACTTCCTTACACATAGTGAAGCATGGGATAAAATCAAAACTCACTAAAAATTAGATATTCATATTCTCTTTTTATCATATTCCTATTATATGTCTAATATCAGTAGCATGAAAAAGAATGAGCCTGCAAACTGCACGAGCCCTATTTCATGCACTTCAAATTAACTGCAGCACATATAACATGACTCTGCTACAGAATAGTTCTAAGGTTATCATCACTGATCATGCCCGAGATTTTCTTGTAAAGAATTACTTGTCATTCTCTCTACAGATTTTGAAAATGAAGCTCATTCAGTCTGTGAATACATCTCTGTACATGTTAATGTTAGGTACCAATTATTTGTACAGCTTCCTTTTAATCAGAACAGCTTTTATTCCCCCATGACATATCATACTAATCTACTCCCAAATTACCAAAACATTCAAAGAGCAAAAGTTCACCATTAGTGTAGGAAGCAGATTTTCCAGCTTAGAAAATTATATCGATAGATCAATTTTAGTACATGCTCTGTGTCACACAACCTGCCTCCCTGCCCCAGCCCCAGACTGGATGTTACAATAATGCCTGGGGCTGTTGGACTTGATGCGATTTTTTTGGATGAAATGGTATCATATTCAAACTGTATCAGCACCAATGCCTGCGTCCTGTGCAAAAGACCTTTTGTGAGCTTATTTAATATGTTTTATGCTCACTGAAAAATGACATATTTATATATTGGAAGAATCATGTATTTGGGATAATCATCTTCAAGGAAAGGCAGAGCATTTCCCCTTCCAAAAAAACCCAGAGAAGTGTTTTCAATATACTTCATACTAGAAGTTAGTAACTTACCTGTTTAATTTTCATAATGCTAATATAGTAGCCAGTACTGCATATGTCAATTGTTCTAAAATGCTGAATGAATAATTTTCAGTTAACCTAGCATAATAAAAATCACAACAATTTTTATTGCTAGCCTTTTTAAAATAGGAATGGTCAGTAGAATATAGGTTATTGAGTATATTTCACTGATACATTGGGACTATAAATAGTTGCATTATGAACCTACTTTATAACTTTTCAAAACATTCACTTTGGCAAACTTGCCTAGAAAATTGTGTAAATAATGCAAAATCTGTTTTAACATTTTTTGAGTTCTAATGGTATTTTATCTTAGAGAGTGCCACTGCACAAGCCACTGGAGTTTGGAGCTGGGAGTACTGTTATTCGTACTGACAGCTGTCACCGCTTCTTTCCACTTAGGTGAGTCTAATGAGCCAGCCATCATGATAGACTCTTATTTGTTTCAGAGCTAGGAATTTACATCAGGAGAAAGCAAGTCACTTGTGGGCAGGTTTATAATCTGACACTCATACAAGCAACTAAACTGAAGGCGGTGCTGAAGTCAGTGAAGGCAAAGCTGAAGTCAGTGCTGAATTCTTCTCTAGCTAATGACAATACCATTCTCTTGCACTTTGATAACCAAAGCCACTGGGAAAGATACACGTACAGTCCAAATCGCCCTCAGCCTGGCTCTTCTACATAACAGACACCCCAGAATAATGCTCAGCACGGGATACAACAGAAGCAACCGAGAAACTTCTTTCCCCATGCCTGCCCCCGTGCACAGTGAAGGTTCACAGTAGGCTGTCACTGTTATATGGTGAAGGTTTTGAGAAACTGTCATCCAAAAAGGAGATCAAACATCAAACAGAATTATGGAAACATCAGAGATGTTCTGAATGAACTATGGTAGATTTCTGACAATTTCTATTACTTTTTGTGTAAGTAAAAGACTTATGACATTATAAACACTAAAATAATCCATGAAAAGATTTAATTTAAACATATTACATTAATATAGAATGAACAGATTTAAAAAACACGGGACATCTATCTACTCTTCAGAGATTAGATTATTTGCAAGACATCAGAATAAATTTATGAGGTGAATCTGCATCATTAGCTCACTATTTTTCTCACTATTTCCTAAAATGTTTTTAATATGTAACTTCTTGGCAAATAAGTTTCTTCATTTCTCAGTTATGCATCTTTCTTAAAATCTTAAATAGATCTGAGTTCTTCTTCCTTAAATTTCATCCACTTACAAAACAAAGATGCTGTGATTTTTTTGTCTCATCTCTCTACACATTATTCACCAGCATTGCACAAAGAAACTGTTGTTCTTTTGACATTGCATCTCAATAAATGGATTAAACGAGCTGTGAATATCAGCATTAACCAATAAAAAGAGATCTTTATTTATTTAAAATGTATCAGATCTGCTTCATCTAAAAGGCTAATTGAAAAGGCCTTTCGGGTCAGCTGATATTAGAAGACAACTGAATCACATTTAACGCTACTTAAAGGATGTGAACAGGCTAAAAGAAAAATTAAACCATGGCCATTAAAATTTAATTTGACTTAGTGAAGCCATTAACATTTTGGTTTTATGCAGTGGCAAGCATTCTAAAAATATTTCCATATAATTCAGAAACTCAGAATTGTCAAATGGCTGACCCTTATGTACCAAAAATGATTGAAAGTGACCTTAAAGAGCAAATCAGAAAAAAAGCAAAAGGAGAAAAATTCTTTGAATACCAGTATTAGCTGTCATTCTGCTCTTTCTTCATATATAGAGCGCCTTCATATATATGAATTATATTACTGTATACACACATACATAAATTATTTCTCACAGCAAGTTTTTCAGTTATTCTGACTCACATCTATTTTATTGTTGCTGGTTTTAAACTTTTGCGTCTTACCACATCTATCAGCAGGTTTCTCTGTTACAGGGCGTTTCTGCCTCTGATAATGGCCAAACTGATCTATGCAGTTAGCAGCCCAAGATCATCTGGCAACTTCGTCTCATACATTATTTTAAAATAACTTTTTATAGGAAAAAGGCAACTTACAATTTGTGGTCAAAACCAGTTAGAGTCCTGTGAATTTTAGTTTTGTTATTACACTAGAAATAGTTGCATCTTTGCTAGAAATTCTTGCATTTTTTCTATTAATTGCACACTTTGGTTTTCATTTTAACATTGAATATCAGATTTGGATATCAAATGAACAAAACACTATTATGTGAACTGTAAAGAAATAACCTATTTTTAAGATAATACCTTATCTTTCTCCTAGTAATGTCCCTGTGATATGTTGCTTTGCCTTTATGACTTGAAAACGCTACTGCTAATATTCCTTATACTTTGTATAACAACAAATATAGTAAATAGCATAAAGCAGTCATCAATGCAGTAACTTCAACGACTTTAGCCAGTTCCATAAAAAAAACCTTTGTCTAGAATTAAACTGGTAACAAACCCGATCAGTACATAACTAAAATTTCAGATGGACTGCCTGACAAGGAAATACGTTACCCTTAGTTTTGGTTTTCATTCTCATTTTGTCCAATTCAGTTAAAACAAAAACAAACAAACAATAAGCTAATACAGAAGGCTTTGTTGTAATAGTCCTAAATTAATATAGTCTGGGATTTCATATCTTGCTCTATAAACATTACTCATATTGCTCTGTCTTGCTTACTAGTAGTCATCATCACTGTTGATAGGATATGGAAAATGCTAAATATTGCTAAGGTTGTGACAAATGCATTCCAGGAGATGTAGGTTATCATGGAGACTGTAAGGCTAATCCAGGGAGTTTCTGGCTCTACATATACAGTGTAAAACTTCTGGCTTCATGGAAATTGGCAGCATTGCTACCTCCACTCTGGACCTATCACTTGAAGTAGCTTTAGAGAGAAGAGAGGTATATAACTTAACAGCATCCTCCTAATGAGCTGATAAACCTGTGAATGTGGTAAAAGTTTGAGTGGAGTATGGCATGTAAAAAATACTGAATCAAGTTTTTGAAAGGCTTTGAAAGAATACACTGTGCTGAGTACTTTTTTTGTCCATGACTCCCAGATACCTTCTTCATCAGCTTCTACTTCATGATTCATCATGGCTAATAATAGATGAAATGAGTGGAAAAATAATCAAAGCTCTAATGACAAAAGGAAGTGTCTGAATTACTCCAATAGATTATCATCTAAATTGACTCGGCTAGCCATTAATTTGGATAAAAATTATTTTCTCCTTTCTCAGCTTATTTTTTAATGGGTTACGGAAAATTAGAAGCAGAAACTAGCGATGACCTCTGTTCTTTCCCAGTTGTAGTGCCTCTAACTCCTGCCACAGAATATTTTTACTCACAGCATCCCAATACCTCAAGGTCAAACACTTCTAAACTGAGGAAGTCCAGTAGGGTGAAGCTCCTTCACTAAACTCTAAGACCAAGCAGATCAGATTAGAACACCTCTGGGTTAAAAGCCTCATCCTAAGTGGACTATAGTTTATCGAAGGCAAAGCTGTGCTCATGAATGATATCCAAATAGTCTCCAGTCTGTTGCTGGAAGAATTGCTAGATTATTCCAAGATCTGCTTAAATTAGACTGTGTGCAAACTACTGTATCAGCTCAAATGTTCAGTGAGTAGCTTGCCCCGCAGCTCCTTTACAGCACATTTCTCCCTGACAAAATTAAATAACAGCAGATTAAAAAATTTACTTCTTGTAACAGCAGTAGAAGAAAGTGAAGAAAAAATTACAGTATTTGGACTCGAACAGCTCGTTACAGCTTATATCTTACCTTTTTATAGCTTCTGTTTTGGAAGAAAAAAAGCATAGAAACAACTATATCTAAGAATAGTGTAAATGAAAATATACACTATAACAACAAGGTGTGAGTAGAATAAGGAACCTCTGCTTGGGAGTTTGTCTAAAAACTTAATGAAAGAAACTTTTACTAAATTAATTATATTAATTTGAAATTTGGTACTATTTTAATCCTAGATCTGAGCAGAAATAAAAGAATTTATGTAATAGGACTTCAGATACATTTATTTCTCAGAACCTAACAAAGATTTGGTGTCATGTCAGGTGTTCTAGCCTCTTTGTAGAACCTCTACAGCCTGCTAAAGAATACTTTTATTAGGAGTATCCAATATGAAAAGGTCAAATAGAGCTTTTTGTCAGGATTTATCAAGAAAGTCAGTCAGAGGCCACATGACTAGCTCACTTAAATAAACCGTGAAGTCCTGAGTATATACCAAGAGCTTGGGAAGTGTAATATTCTTTATACATTCTCTCATTTATGAGCATGTGTCAATACAGTTAGATAATTTTGATTCCAGATGCCTTATAGAAGTCTCATTTCTGAAATGAAGGTGTCACAATAACATTAGTTATTCATTAGTGTGTGAGCCTGTAAAATAATCTCTCGAAATGTTTCCTTGTCCCAGCCATTTCATTTTACTTTATCTCTGAGATTGAAAGGAGGAATATCTTTAAATTATCTTCTTGATACACAACAGAGTCCTGTCCCGTGTCATTCCTTTACACATCCCTTTGCCTTGTAAGAAATGTCACTGCACACAGGAAAGAAATTTTCAAATATACAAAAGCATGGCAGCACTGCCTGACAAACACACAGACCCTGTCCTTTGCTCTCTTCATTGCTTTTCTGTTAGCAATCCTTATCTTCAAATGTTACAGAGCCTCAAATCCCGATTTCTAGAAGATAATATAAAATGCAAGCAAGGAGGTAGTGATCTACAATTAGGTTCATGTTAGAACAGAATTCAATAACAAGAGTCTGAGACAAAACTTCCCTGAAGACTGATACAAGATTGAGAAATTAACCTCCCACCAAGACAAATAATATGTGATAAGCACTAGATAATCTGCTTGATGCATTGCCCAAGACACTTGGACACCTTTAAGAACTGCAATATGAAAACTTATCTAAAACAAAGTGTCTCCTTAGTCTACTTCACTCTATCTTAAGGCAAAGATGGGAGAAACTAACAAAAGTGTTTCTAAGTAGATCTCATTTGAGAAAGCCAGAACTGAAATCGTAATACCAATAGGATGCCTAGGTAACTTCTAAAAAATAAGTGCCTACTGATGCTATAGTAACTATGTGCTCATATCATAGTGATACAATCCTGCTGCTGCAGAGCTATCCACAACTACTTGAGTGTGCTACATGGAACACAAGAAAACTGAAACCTAATTTGTAAATAATTTGTTAATCATGTGGACGAAGCACACAGAAAGGCTAACAGAAAGCCATACTGGAAATGCAGTTAATGAACATGATGATTTATCCTTATTATTGTATTTAATTCTTAACCCAGATCCTTTTCTGATCATCTCCAGTCAAAATTGGGTTTTGTGGGTGTGTGTATTGAGATATGAATAACAAGTACAGGGACTGAAGCTGTTAACTACATACAGTATACAATGTTTCCTCCATGCATTTTTGCTCTTAGGAAACCCTCAATCTAGATTACCTCTTGTGGCAAAATCAAATACCAGCAGCTGAATCAAGTCAGCAAAAAACCCAGGATCTCGCAGAATGTGGTGATAATGATTCAGCCCATGACAACCTGTTCTTGAAGTCACTGTGAAGCCATGTCCTAACATGGAGCTATGGGAAAAGGGGAAAAAGTACTCCAGTTTTACTGCCATGAAACCTAGTCTGAAGTTCTCTCTCTACTTGTCATTACTAACAATCCTGCAAAGATGCTAATATTATTAATAATAGCATTAACACGTTGCTAATATGAATCAAACTTTCTATAATGTGCACTAATATATATAAGATGAGATAATGCTATTACTACTGAAAAAAACTTAAATCTCCTCATAGAATAAAATTACAATTTTAATAAACAGGAAAAAAATATTCACGTTATCCTCAGTTTAACTCTCATTTAAAAGTGGTAACATACATTAGCCTAAACTATACTCCTGCCTTGGGTATAGTTGGGACAAACACAGTACTAATCAGGGATGTTGCATGCTAAAATAAAGTTTCTTTTCTCCCCATCTTAGGGCCTCTCTTTAACTCAATGTTGGAAGGGAAACTTCACCTGCAGTGGCTTTTGTAACTTGCAATATGAGGTGCTGTTGCCCACCTCAGAATTTGTCTCATTAACTTTAAGAAGAAAACAGTCTTAAATCTCAGCAATTCAAAATAAGAGAGGCTGAGCACTGAAAATAATGCCACGCCAGTTCCTGATTCAAATAAACTGCATGGCAAATTCAGTCTTTCTGATAACATTGTCCATGATATGCTTTATAGTGCCATTATCAGCATTTTCAATGCTTCCTTCTCTACAGTCAAGCTGATAGGCCTCACTAGATAGACAATGAAACGCTTTCCACACTGTGTGGGTGTGATTTATTTATTTAATAAATACAGTTGTTCTAATTCTGTATTTTTATGCATTTCAGTGTTGTAATTTTGGTTTCAAAATGACCCAGATAAGTGTCAGAAAAAGATTTAAAAAAAATAAAAAAATTCTCCCAACTTCTCATATGAAACTATACCAACTGAATCTCAAGGAGTATGGTTAACAGGCAGTTAGCAACGTGTTTCTGTAGGGGAGGAACAAATTATAAACTCATCCAGACTTCATTAATTTATTCATTCTGCTCCTGAATGATTTCAAATTAGGGAGATACTGAAGGGTTGCCATCACAAACCTTTATTTCAGTTACTTTTAAGTCTTCATATTCCTTTATGGATTCAGATAGCTGAAAAGAGAGTTGCCTTCAACCAAACATAGTATTCTTGCCACTTCCAACCAAAAACACGAGGAAAGCACTTCTGATTAAAGATGTTTTATAAGCTATTGTTTTGTGAAGACAGGCAGAAAGATGAAAGAGTCGGAAAGAAAAGGAATCAAAGAACTAGCAGACATTGAAGTCTCCTTCAGTAATATGACCCTTGAGAAGAGGTAAAAGAAAGAATTTGGGGGCTAAGCTGAAACTACAGGAAGTTAGAGCAAAAGAGGAAATAAACTGTACGCAGTGGGTCAGAGAAACAGGTCTTGGTATGTTCTCAGTAAAACTGCATCAACTTTTCCAGTTTTCATGCTTCACACTAACAACTTGTAGGTCTGGTATTTTGATTAAGCCACATAGATCCAACTTAGTAATTTGATTTTCACTTCCTGTTTATGGCCTTTTTCTCCCCCTGAAACTTCCACCGTTCTGAATTAGAAATATGCAAACAGTAGTCTCCAGTACTACATAATCAGCAAATGGGTAACTGCTGGCTTAATCCTGCAATCCTGCTTCCTTGACACAAGCAGTGATCAGTATCCTAACACAGTCTCCAGACTATCAGCAAAACCTGTGCTCAAAATATCCTTCTCTCCTCTCTTCAAGACTCCATCATTTTCACTGTCAGTTGTCCATCCTTCTCTTTGTTTTCCTGTTGCTTTCTAACATACAGCTGCCAACCAAGTCCAGTTTTGCGCTCGTGCTTGCAGTTTGACTACTGAGGGACTGATGCCCTGATGCTTTTGTACATCAGATAGTGGCTTCTCTTGTGTTTGCTCTTAATCTTTTGAACTGCTCCTTCATTCATACCTGAAACATGGTTCACTTACCACCATCCACGATTATGGCTGCTGTAAACACCAACTAGCATTAAGAGTAGTACAAGAAGCAATACAGAATACTAAAGGTGAAATCTAAATCAAACCAAAGTCCATGAACAAGTTTGCTGGGGTTTCAAAAAAAGCTATTATTTACTGGAATTTTATACTATGCTTCCTAATTTTGATTAAAAGAAATACTGCAACACCCGATTTAATGAAATTCCAGAAATCTAATGGAAAAGGTCTAGTAACTCATCAAATATATCCAGCCATTTGTTTGTTTGATAAGTTTGGGAAAAAGAATGTAACTTTCCTGTAGTTCATCTCTACCCTTTTGAATCTCCATGACTGTAGATTGCTAATGGAAGTTTTGTTCCCTGTAATTCATCCAGTCCACCTGCATAGTAAGTAAGGTTTATAAGACTCCTGACTTTCAACTCTCCAGTCAAGTCTGGAGGAACACAAACAACTGCTTATTTTTTCCAAGTTATGAAACAAATATACAAAACAAGACAAATCTCGGTCCTGGGGAATTAATATATTATTCAGAGCAATCACAAGCTGTTTCTTCTCTTATGTTAGTAGTGTACAATGTGTACACTGGGAATTTTCAGTGTGATAACAGTTCTGTCCCTGCAACTCTCTGACCCACCTAGACATATGTTAATCAGCTATATCCAAGTCACTAACACAAGGTCCCTGACTGATCTGCATCAGTGGGAAGAGATTGCCATTACATGCCTCTTAAACAAGGACTCACAGAATGAAGACACTTGAGGTTCTGAATATAAAATTTTATCTTGTTCTTATACCTTTGGACACGGTTCATACTTGAGCCTAATGTGTCTTATTGACCACACTGTTTTATAGAAATCATGTAGCTGGTGGCTGCAAACATTCTTACAATAAATATGGGACATACAAGGAATAATTATAAATATCATGAGGGAGCACAAAGGTGATAAAATACATTCATCACAATCACTGTGTATGTATATAGCAATTAAAAATCCTGTAAGGTCTTAATTTAGCACCAGCGTGAGTCTATGCAGGCCTATGTAGGCTTACAATAATAAATCATACAAGTGATACATTAATTAGCATGTTTGTCTTTTTGCTTTCATACCAGTTTAAGTTGCATGAGAGTGATAGAACTGTGTATTTTGAGTTCTAAGAGAATACTTTCAGTATTTTTTGAAAGATATTTTTGTGTTTAAAACATAGTCAAAGTTTTACACAGTAGCAAATTAAGCAGCAAGAGATTTAAGGTGCTAAATTTTTTAGGTTTATGAGCATGACATGTACTACAAGTAGTGCCATAACAGGGGACTGAGTACAGAGCAAGGAACCCAATACTCCTGAAGACTATTCCCAGCCTCAATACTTTGCTGTGTAGCTTTAGGAAAGCTCTCAAATAAGTGCTGAAAAAATGAACTGTGTATGTCCTGAGCAACAGTTTTGGGTTTGGTTTTGCAAAGCAAGACCAGAAGCTTTGGGAACAAAAATCACCCAGGAAAGAAATTCCGAGATCACCCTAGCTATACAGATGTTAGTGTATATTCAGTTTAGTGTAGTGTTTACTGCAAAGTATACTTGCAACACTACAAACTCTGCCTTAGCACATTTCAATCTCATATGACCAAGTTCTCTTAAAAACAAAACAATACAAAACAAAAAAACAACCAAACCAAGATTGCCTTAAAGCTATTGTATCTTTGTTTCAACATGGCCTTACAATAGTCTCAGTCTTGGGAATTCAGAGCCACTAAAAGAGAAAAAAAAATATGCTCAAGTATGGTATGTGATCTAAACATCATTTTTCCAGCACGCTATTCATAGATTTTGTTCTGACAAATCAACCATCTGTAGTAATAAAACACAGCAACCTGGGAATTGCTTTCCTGTTTGGGGGTGGTGGTGGTGGTGGTGGGGAACAACCAACCAACCAACCCCAACAACCCTCCGACACTTTCCCACCAAGCTTCTTTGATTTTTCAAAAATACAAAAATCATTCTGTGTGTACCTGAATAAAACAACCACGTGACCTCATTTGTTTTCACTCACCTCCTGAAACCACCAGTTATGGTAACTAAAGCATCTGGTAGAAACGTACACACAGTATTCTTGACAATCAAGCTTACTGCATCCGCTTCTGCCTTAGATACACAGCTAACAAGGTCCTCATAGTAGAGAAACCCTGGAAATCAAAGGCAAAAAAGTGCCAATCACTCTGTGGAATTATCAAAACCTACATACCGTTATGTAAGCCCCGTGTGAAATAGCCACCTCTCACCAAGAAGTTAAACGACACAACTCATAGCATGGGCAATGGAACCTTATCTAATGGCAAGACTTAAGAAATGCTTGATCTTGAATCTGAAACTATAGGTTTGTTACAGGACATGTTGTGGGAAGAAACATATATTTATCCAGCCTGTTCAGGAGTCTTTTCCTTCCTCCCTGCCACTCCAGGAGTCAGCTTCCTGCTTGGGGTGGGGGGATCACAGGCAAGAGACAGCCTCTTCCTTCCCTCATCTTTGTTCTTATAGTTTATATATATTTTAGTTATTATAATTTGCTGTTACAATTTTTAACAACATAGCATTCAGGATAATTGCTCCACTTGCTGAGAACCTGAATATTCATAAATTAGTCTGACTTCTCTACCAGCTCCCATCAACGGTATTTTGGGACATACTGTTTTAAAAGGTGCTCTTCCCAAAATGATGGGATTCTGCCCAAGTACAGGGCTCAGAGGTATATGAAATATCCCAGCTATCTTTACCTCTGATCACAGAGGTTGTATCAAAAGAGCGCAGTCCTGCAGCTTGCTTCACATTTGGATATGTAATGTAAAAAGAAAAAAGGACAATAGAGCATGAATGCGGGCAAGCTGATCCAAGGGTTACTGAGGTGACATAAAACACATGGGTTTAATGCAAAAATAAAGTTACGTTATGTTAAGGTACTGTTATAGAGTCTCCTTTTCTTAATCTAAGTGATTATTTAAATGAGTTCCTTTAGCATGCACACGCATGCAAATCTATGGGGAAACAACATTATTCATTTGACCATGTTTAACACTAAAATTACGATGTGCTAGGATTATGGAAGTACTTTCGCAAGTACTTTATTACAAAACTAGATTTATCACTAAAGTAGGGCTGCCTTGAAGGAGACAGGTCTCCTCTGAAAAGTAGTTCTGGGTTTTCCTAATGTTGTAATTTTTTCACGATCTGTGCAATAACGACCCATCAATAGTTTTGTGTATAAGAGCAGATTTCATTGGGTATCTGTGTAAGCAATTAAAAAACCATGCATATTCATATTTAACCATTTTTTAACTAGTAGCTCTGTTAGTCCAAATATTATTTTAACCTAATAATTTAATATTCACAAGACACTGCAGCCAGAAATGGATGTAGAAGTGAACTTTGCCTCCTCCTCTGATTCTGTTATTAGATTCTTAGAGCACTGAGACACAAGTTTTTATGAGACTTTCACCTTACCTGCTTTCTGCATTTTTGACATCTTCAGGGTCTTGTCAGCTTTTACCTCTTCCAGAGTTCGTAAACCCTTTCTGTACCATTTCTCAGATGTCTTCACTCCCACTCCAAAGACTGAGGTAAACAGCTAAGGTCAGTGGAAGAACACACATTTCAGTGTTGTTTGCTAAAGGAGCAGTGAATTAACAATAAGTAGGTAACAATGAGGTTTCACAGGAAATACTGGGCAGAGTTTATCCTACATTGAAGATACTGTAATACAAACATACAGATTCAGCTTCCTTTCTTTGCATAGTTACATTGAACAGACAATTGTTTTTTATACATGGACAGTTCTCATTAAAATGAAATCTAAACAATAATATAGTAGCAGCTCCAGCATCTTTACATGATTTACCTAAATGTACACTTTCAGCTAAGGTATGAAATAAGGATAGTGATCTTTATTTTTACTGCATTTCTTAATAGAAATGCAATCAATAATGTTAAGTAGCTGGATTCCCTTACACTGACTTCACAGAATAAGAGATGTCTCAAGACTATCTTCCTCATTGACCAACATTATGATTTTGTATTATATGCACTACCAGCTCCCAGCTGTACACATGATGTTGGTGCAGCCGCACTGCCAAGAGTTGGGGTCAGTGAGAACCCTGTGGCCCTTGAAATTCTGCACCAAGGGCAATGGGTCTTAGTGGAGCATGGAAACAGAAGGTAAGTATGTAAAGACAACTAACCTATTCTTATACTGCATTCTATAAAACATGTATGTTTGGAGGTCACGCCCAATACTGTTTTCCAAAGTGGGATTCAATTTCAAGTACAAATGGTAATTTTTGTCTGCTTGCACATTATAAACAGTCTTACAATTCTTCAGTCCTCACATGAGCTAAGCTAAATTCCTGTATGTCTTACTTGGAGCACAGATTTCACTATTTTGCCCAATGGAAAAAAAATTTAAAAAATATGGCCAAATCTACCAGTCTCTGAAGTTTTAGTAGGGTTATATTCCATTTATTCCAAAGAAATTTTGTACACTAACTTATTCCCCAAGAAAGGACATAAAGCAAAAGTGTCACAGTTGCAAGCATTATTCAGTGGATCAATATCTCAGACAAACAGTGACATAAAAGCAAGAGAGAAAACTTTCATGCTTGCCCAAAAGCACATTCTTTATGTTCAGTTTGTCAATACTGAAGCTCTCAATAGTTTCTTTGTACTTTCACAGAATTCAATGAGTAGCTGTGTAAGACACAAATAACTACTGTTTTCCATTGGATCTACAACCTCTGAATTCCAACCATACTAGCTTTATTTTGTGTTTTTCTAAAGTGATTGGAAATAATTAAGATAAAGAAGAGAGAAAAATTAAAATCTTGGATAGTATTAAATAGGAATTACCCTACATTTTGTATATAATGGATGAAATTACCTATTTGTCTGAATCATGGGTGTTTATGAAAGAATGTGATTTTTAAAATACTTAGATTGTTATCTTTTAATGTTTTTGCTAGTACTAAAGGATTTCCAAAAAGTTCTATTACTGGGTTTAGAACAATTCCAAGAGACTTAATTAATATTGGGATGAAGAACTAAAGAAAATGTCACTATGCCACTGTTCAATTTTTTAGTAAAAAACAACCACATTTTTTTCTTTCCATACTAAGATCCATTATCATTCAATATATTTGTAGGTGTCAATTTAGAGACACTGCCAAGAGTGCAGTGTGAGTAGCAGGTAGCCCATTTCTTCAATTGTGTATGCAATCATTGCTCTTTTTCAGATGGTGAAAGTGAATTTTACAAACTCGTTCTTTGCAGCATCCACTTCTATAATGAGGCAAACTGACCATGTCATTCATGTACCCTACATCTCAAACATGAACTGTATAATGTATTTCAGTCATTTGATAACTGCAGTCCTGGGACCAGAGGTGATCTTTTAAGTCATGATCAGTGATTTGTAGCAGTTACCAGAACCATGCCAAACAGTAAAATTTAGGAATTCACTGATATTATGGGATTCTACTTAGCTTTCTTAGAAACACATTAAAAAAATGTTGGAAAAAAACTGGCTACAGGCAATTTAGTCAAAATGTTGAGACTGTACTCAGCTAAAAAGAGAGCCCCTTAAGTTTGCTGTAATTTGGCATGTGAAACAAGGCATAAAGCATATTTGAGATAATCTGTCCCCTGATAGGTTTTATTCTGATCTCCAAGAAATTTTCTGAAACATAAAATTTAATGGCAGATCCTCAATCTTTATTACCATTAATAAGAAGGTCTGGTTCCTGAATCCTGCTATACATGTGAATCTGCACCTCTTCTCTGAGTATTGCTACAGGTAGCATCAAAAACTATCACCGAACATCCTTTCATACTTGTATTATGTGTCAGAGAGAATGGAAGAGCCTTTCAATAGCTGAAGTAAAAGTGAATAATGCAGGGGAGAATTAAACAGTCCCATTCTTTTTACTCTGATTTAAATTTTTCTGAAGGCACAAACAGGATATTTTTAGATATTAAAACTGTAGATAAAATAATTAAAAAAAAATGCAGTATATATTTTTCCAGTGGAGAATTCACTGAAAATTTAAGAAATGCAAACTGCATTATATGTGTTTAAGATTCCCTGTAACTATGAAGTGTGACCATGACTCTGAACCTACAATCTGCCTAACAAAGAAGTATCTCAAGTCCTCTTCCATTTGCCTCACACATAAGAGAATTAAAATAGATCTGAGTCATCTTCTTCACCTGGTATTCTCTTAATGCCAGAGTAAGATGGTGTAGTGTTATAATAATAATCAACTGAGGAAAAAATAAACCCAATATCAGATTAAACTTACAGCAAAGAGTATGCGTTGCATTAGTGTTCAGGAAAAAGAGATTGTTTTGTTCAAGCTTAAGAGCAACTGCGTATGCATCACATCAATTAGAAAGGTAACTGATTTCATTGTTATTCCTTACTCTATCAGTTTCTCTCTCTCCCTTTCTCTTTATTCAAGAGCTTTCTTTCTTTTCTTGATATTGGATGTTTCTTTATAATAAAATTGATGGTAATGTCTAAGCTCTACTAAACAGAGGAAAATATATGCAATTTTAAACAGCAACAAACTTCAAAAGATTTACCTTAAATGATTTGTATCGTTCATCATTTAACACTTCTTTAGCTCTAGAACTCTCTCCTTCTTCAATAATCTCCTAAACAAAGAAAAAACATTACTTTACTAAATCTTTACCATAATCTTGGTATTTTTTTTAAACTAATCTAAAAGAAAGTCATATCAACCTGTGAAAACATGAAGAGCATCCTTAGCAGGCATATTGTTTTACTGCATTATGATCAAATTCTGCAATCCTTGCTAAGACAGATAATTACTGAAGTATGAAGGAGAAACCGGAACCACAGAATAAATTTTACAGTACTCATTTACTCATAAATTTTCTCAAGGATGAAGTAGAAACTGGGACCATGGATTATATTTCACAGTACTTATTTACTCATAAATTCACAGCCAGAAAGCAGTTATTTATCATAAGCTATCAATGAGTTGTCCTGAAAATTAGATTTCATTATTTAGTTGAGTTTACTTCTCTTAAAAAAGCATTATAAGAACAGATATATTTTTTCTTGAGTGTACAGTTCCTTTCATCTTTCTGATAAAGACTAACAAACAAAAAACCCCCCACCAATAAAACCCTCCAAATCATCCTATTTTCTGTGGCACCATAACTGAATTCCCAGTCCCCAGGTAGGAGGTACAAAGAGCACTTCAGGGGCTACATTCTTAACTGGTGGAGTGAGGCAAACAAGGAGCCAGAGTGAATCACAGCAGCCAACAACCGCCTCTCCAGACAGCTGAGACTCCCTGATCAGCTGCCTGCTGGAGTAGCAGCACCTGAGATGTGGGGTCCTGAAAAGGCCGAGGTTTAAGGAAAAATGCAGGGAATACTCAAAGCTCCAGTAAGAATGCAAAGTTCATCCATCACCTAGACAAAAGGCTCTGCTATAACTTATAGCAAGGTAGGATTTAACATCAAAGTATTAAAATATTTACCAGTTTTGCAAAAATAGTATTTCTAATAAAGCATTCAGGTGAGCAAATTGACATTGCCAAGGGCAGAAGTCACAGGAAGAAAACTATTAACAGTTAACCTGTCATATCCAAATCAGAGTGAGCCTTTAAAAAATACATACAAAGATGATACTGCATTACTTAATAATTTGTATTTATTCATTAGTTACTTTTATTCCTAAGGGCAGAGGGTCCGTGACAGAACTTTATGTTACTACAGAAGGTTTCCAGATATCATTGCGTTCTTAGTAACAAGGGTAATATAACGTTATTACAGGAAATGCAGAAGGTTGTGTAAATACACACAGATATCAATGCTGCACTCTGTGACCTCTGAAAGTAGATCTGTAAAAGAATCAATTGGCAGATAATTCAGAGGTATGTTACCTCAATGACATCTCTGACTCGGTCTCCCATGCAGGGCAACCCTTGTATATCTTTCATTCTAGTTACTGGAAACGGAAGAAATTTCAGCACAGAAGCTGCTCTCAGGAATTCCAGGCAGAATATTTCATTTTCTTTGAACTCATAATTTTCAGCCATTATCTCAAAGGCATCCTGGAGAGGAGGCAGGAGGGAGGGACAGGTGTAGAAAAAAGTTAAAGGTTAATAAAAGCTTAAACTATTCAGTATACTCCTTACAAAGTTTACTTTGTATGCTAATTCAAGAATGATTTCTTTATACTAAGATGAAAAGATAGAGTTCATAAAAAAAATTCAGCATGATTTTCTAACCACTTAAAATTTTCCAGGTATCATAAAAATGGTATTTGAGAGGCAAATGTGGGAAAAGATTCCAATCTGTAACAGAGCCAAACTTTAAAATCTTCTGTGAGACAGACTTTCCATATTCTGTGCAGATCTAATAAATCAATGTGAAAGAGCATCATAATTTTTAGAATTGTGCCCAAATATAAGTAATCCAGCAGGTCAGTACATGACATCTTCATTTTCAGTCACAAACAAATAGGAGTCTGTGGCAATACTGGAAACCACCTTCTTTTTTAACTTTTAGCCATGCTTCCATTTAGGAATTTAAGGAACAAACTCACTTTTTCCTCTTTTTTCAGATGTATGACATATGCAAAGAGAAAAATATTCTCTTTATGGTTCTTCAGCTATCCATGGCTTGGTTTATTTGACATTGCACTCAAAACTACCTGGAGATTGACAGTACAACTTATTTATTTATTTTTAAACTATCCATATGTCATTTACGCAGCTTTGGTGTCTCCCTTCCTCCCAGAATATGAATATATATACATATCTCTATCTATCCATCCATATATCTTAATAGCAACAATTTTTGGAAATTAAATGCAGGGAACAGATCACACAGTGGTAGAGAAAAGAAGTAGGTTTTGGCTTCCCACTGTGGAACACCATGTTTTGGGAGAGAACAAATGCTGCAAAAAAAGTTCGTGAATAACCTAAGATAAGAACTTAAGAAGGCTTACAGCTGACCAGCAACTGGAATCTGAGTTCTTAATGAAACCTTGCACAAAACCTCAAAAAAGACAGCAAAATTAAACATCTCTGAAGAAACCACCTAAGAGCGTATCATTTCCAGAAGAGACTTTCACCATTCACAATATTTATCTAAAATGCATGCCACACCTGGCTGTTAGGGATGATCCCATGCACCATTCAAATGGCACAGGGTGGGCTAGGTACAGACCAGAAACAAGCCAGCCTCGCAAAGCTCCGGCGCTGCATTATGTCCTGCACGCCTCCTGGAGATCCCACTTCTTACCATCTACTAAAGTCTCTAAGGAGCAGCTAACAGATCCCCGCCTTGAAAGGGATGCCTGTCCCACTATATCAGTTGCTGTATATCCTTCCTCTTTTCCAATTTGCTCCTGTTTCTTCTTTGCCCCACGAGGCATTACAAAATAACAAAGTTGCTGTCAGTGTGCATCTGCCTGCAATTATCACTTCACTGAGCAGTAGTCCCAGTGTCTGTTCAGAAATGGTTTTGGAATAAGGATTAACAGGAGGGAGTAACAGCCTGTGATACAGATCTTGGCTTACTAGAACAATGACTGCAGTGGATAGTAGCAAGGAATGAGATTGAACAGCTTTTTCCTGCCCTCAGTGTTTATGGGATCACTGTTCATATTTAGGCTCATATTTCATTTAATTTGTAATTAAATGTATCATTATATAGTTTTTTAAAAAATTAGATTCTGCTTTGGTTTTTGTCTTAGCATTAATGTGCTTTACATTGGAAGATAAAGCCAAGTGAAAACCAGCAGGCTTTGCACATCCTAAATGCTACACGAGTAGTATCTCCAGGTGAACTGGAGTCAACTCCAGGCCCACTACATGACGTGACAGCAAATCCAGTGAAGTAGTCCCTTTATTACATCTGTGGAATTGAGAACAGCATTTGTCACCCTGCACTGAAGGAATACAGCCTGATTTAAACAACAACAACAATAAAAAGATTTTACTTGAGGTACAATCATTTAGATCATCAAAATAGATCAACTTCTTAAAATTAAATGTACTTCTCACGAATGTAGATTACTTACATATTACATTTTATTGTTTGGTCAGTTCTAGAAAAACAGACCATCTGATATGTCGTGTTGCTCAGATTATAAACATTATAGTCTCATTGAAGCAAAATGAAGGTTTAAACCACAATCTTCAAGAACATGTTCTCTACTGACCCTAGGACTTGCAAAACTTTCCTCTTAACAAATCAAAAAAAAGAGATCTTAATTGATTTGACAGTAAGCACCTTAGCTGAACAAACCCACTTCACTTTCCTTTTTTTTTTTTTCTGTGCTACCATGTTGAAGTGTATAAAAATAATTAATTAGGGCTTGCTATAGAGAATTTGCTTTTTCTGTATCACCAGTATAACTTCACTCCTTGATCTCTGTAAGGATCAGTCACCTGTTGTCCATCTCACTGAAAGAATCCTCCCCTTAGCTGCGTATTTATTTATCAGCTACCCTGATTAGTAAGCACTGTGCAATTCCATTTTCATAACATTTCATTAAAGACCTCTTGAGATAGAGAGCTGTTTAGGAAGATGCTTGATCTGGAAGTTTCTACCAGTATTTACATTCAGCTAGCCCACGGGTATAAGGAATCAAAGGGAGGGTGGAAAATGCTCCTTTAAGGGGTGGTGGTGGGGGAAGTTCAGTTACAAAAATAGTGCATGAAACCTTAGCTTCCTTACAGCTGTCTTTAAAGCTCTTGCAGTGGCTAATTGTTGGATTTGTTCAACTGCTATTCTTTTTTCTTTTTTTCCACATTTAAGATTTTTATCTGCTTGACAGATTATGTTGTATTTAATTACATACTTTTTGGTTAAAGACAGGTGCACATTATAGTTCCCATTTAGAAAGAAAACTAATGCAGAAAAAAGGGAAACTACCAATTTGAGGTCACAAGCAGCATGGATTCATCCCAGTTTGCATATGGAAGAACAAATGCAGCATACACAGTACTGCAAAGCAAATGGGGAATATATATTTTTTACGAGTGGGGTGATAGGAGTCAGATGTTTCCTGTGCTGTGAGGTTTTTTTGGATGTTGTCTCAAGCTCTTATTCTTTTTATTCTTTATAAGCTTAAAGATTCTTTCCTTCTATGCAATAAAAGATGCTAATTCTTGCTTTAACTGAGGTTTACATTTGCAAAATTATGATTACTTTGCTTTCTTTTTCTCTCTTTACAATCTATGCACATGAATACTCAAGAAAGCAGTGTTTGGAAAGAAATTTCTTACTCCAGTCAACACTAGAATTAATCAGGGAACAGAACCAAAAAGATATAGTTGTTACCTTCTTGATAAAATAGTCTATACAGACAAATACATAGAGAGAAAACAGCTCTCATAAGTACCTACTCAGCTGTATGTAGTAATGACAGACTGGCAAAGTCATCTTCTTGATTAGGAAGCTCATAAAGTCTAGGGATGTTTTTTCTCACTCCCACCAGGCAGCCTCTCACATGCACATTTAAATAGATGTATTCTACACTGAATAATCAGCCATCGTGATAAATGTATCTGCATATACCAGCACCACTGCTGTTTTAGAGAGGTGTTAGCCCCTTCCTAGTAGCAGGAGGGCAGTTTTCAGAAAAGCTGTGTCACCACCATTATTGAGAAAAAACAGTCACATGTAGCATTTTACTCAGAGGCTGCTGACAGTCAGTAAGAAAATATAATCAAAGCATTTTTGTCATTCTAGTTGGCATTTTTCAATGTTTTCCTGCCTTTGCGAAGCTCATTAAGCTGTTTTAAATAAACAATTAAATAGTATTGAATATTCATTATTCCCTGTACAAAACATTGCCTGCAAATGCTGCAATTAATTACAGATCTGTCTTTTTACATAAAACTGCTTTTGACATTCTTTTTGATAAAATTTTTCTGCTTTAAAAAAAGAAAGCAACTGCTCTCCAAGTGGAGTTGCTGTCTATTGAATATTATAGTCCATATTGAACAATATTCCAGAAGGGAAAAGCACATGAAACTCCTATATTAGCTGAGAAAAAGCTTGCAGTCTATTAGACCTCTAGTGAAATCTACTTACAGCAATATAAAAAGGAAAGTTACTGACCCCTGATTTATTCTAAACCTTCGTATTTCTTACTAAGCACCTCACCATCTTTTTATCAATCAGATCAATACTCGGATTGCCCATTTAAAAGGTACTAGCTTAACAGCAAACTAAATTTCTAGATATTTCCAACACTTGGGATTTTCATAATCTCTGGGATATTCTGCAGGGTCTGCTCTAATTAAATGTGAAAGATAGCTGGGCTACATTTCAGTTCTTCAGTTACTGCAAATTTTCCATCTGTGTCCGAAACTCTGGAATGTACATTGGTGAGAATTGGGCTATGGAAAAAATTGGGCATGGAATGGACTTCCAGATCCCAATGGGTCAGATACAAAAGTACACAAAGATTTTGTTGAATTATGTTAGAAATAAGGAATAGGATGGATGTACTGACAGGAATTTCATAACTCATTTAATATCTGGCGTAAGACCTAATAAGATAAAATATCATTAACAAAGCAAAGCTACCAGTAAGCATCTTGCACATGTAAAAATGCACACTAAAATATTATAAATGCTAACATCACAACACTGAAATCAACACAAAGAGCAAGATTCTCAACTAATACATGAGAACGATTCTTGGAAAAAAATAATCATCAATAATGCTATGCTGGTTTATGCCTGCTGAACAGCTAACCCAACAACATTCAAGATGAATATCAGAGTATGAGTCCACTCACATTCAGGAAAGCAAAAGAAGCTAATGGTCCCATGCTTCATACTATCCTGCTTGTTTCAACAAGATTATCAGAGCAGTTCCATTGTTACTTGCAAAATAGTCTTTTCCTCCAGTTTAAGACTCCGCGAGAACAGATATCACCAACATTATACTACCAAGAACATACTGTTTTGTAAAAAAAAGCATTACAGCTTCATGGACAGAGCACTTGTGTTATTCCCATGCCTATCCCCACTGCTCCTCTGCTGTGTGACCTTCGAAAGCTCCTTCAGACCTCTGCCATTGTTTCCCTTGCTATCTTTCCTTTGCTCTCTATTAGGGCTATGAACTCTCCAGGGCTTGAATTGTCTTTTAAAATGTGTTTGTACAGCAACTCTTATAAAAACGGCCTCTATCTTACTTGAGCCTGCAAATGCTACTGCAGCACAAATAGAAAAAAAACCAAAAACAACATACCATTGTACAGGTGAACTTAATCCACCAAAGAGCTAAATAGCTAAGTGTGCTAAACAACAACAACAAAATCCTACATGATACCTGCTTGAAGGGCTATTATACTCAGAAGAGCAATTTGAGTTAAATTGCTTTTCCTCTCAATGACTGTTTTCTACTTGAAGTTTATTTAGTGAGTCGTAAATCCAAAGGGTGACTCCTAGCTCTCATCGCATTGCTGTTGCCAGTGTTTGGTGGCCATTCAGAACTGACCAAAGTGATTTTAAAGAGATTTAGAGCAAACCATTCATTCAAATAATTTTCTTCTCACTTTTCCCTGTGTAAATCCTAATTTTGTGTGTCAATGGGAAGAGACATAGGGCATGTGAATACCTTTTGTGTACACAGAGAGAGAAAATAAACACTTTTAGGTGCTTATTTCAAGGAGGATTAAGCAATTTGAGCCAAACTACAGTGTTGACTGAAGTGATTCCAAATAAAGTGATCCATTTTTGTTCCGTCTGATTATTTATGTTATTTTTGGTATCTGAACTGAAAAGCCCAATACTTGCCCACATCCAAAAATTTTATCACGTCATCTTACATCAGCTGGAGAAACAAAGGAGCTGAAAGAGTGAGAATAACAGTAATGTGCACGATCTCAGGGTCCTTGTATACACACTGTTATTAGAAATAAATATGTTAGCTCCAGCTGCTCCTCATATTAACCAATAATAACAGATTCATTTCTTACAACAGAAAAGAGTGGTACTCTTGAGAAGTTTCCATATTTTTCCACATAATGTGAAAGAAAACCAGACAATTTTGAGACAAGATTTGTTGACAGAGCACAAAAATGCAGTTAGAGTGTCAATCACGTAACACTGTCCTAGATAAAAAACACACAGTGTAATAAGAAACATAAAATGCTAAATGTATATTACACATATTAATGTGGTGAAAGAAAGCAGCATAGATTTGATGTATACATACAAATTTGGGTTGTCAAAAGTGCAATTGTATTCATATTCTGCCTGTATTTTAGAGAGCACCCTCCCACTTACCTTAAAAGTGAGAAGAGATATTTGCTCCTTAGACCAATCCAACAGTTCATTATGGGTAGGTATACACTTCACATACATTTACAAAATTTGCAATTTTAATATACCGTCTGAAGAATTTTTACTGAAGTAGGCTATGTCAGTAAGACAGTACATGTTATTAAGGATATGCATTCAGTTAGCGGTTTTCTACCTACAGAGCTCCCAAGTTCATTATAAAATTAAAGTTGAGGTTCTCCTGAGGTCTGTTTTAAAATGGAGTAATAATAATAATAATAAATGCTTGGGCCACTGGCATAACTGATACATGGTTCTGTAGGTAAAAAAGAAGAGAAAATAAAAAAGGAATTTTCTTTTTTTTCTCTCTAACAGAGTGGAAAGGAAACCAGGCATCTTTCCCATGCTAAACATCCACATTCTCATTACCATGAGTAACAGCCAAAGCAGAGTAACATTCAGTAGCATTAGCAATAAGCCTCAGAATCACAGAACCATTTGCCTCTGACTTAATTAGTTTCTTCTGTAAGAATTAAATTGTATTTTCCTCACAGAAGAATGTCTTTCTGAATTTTATTGCAGTCTGGTATTAATATTCAAATCCAACAACCCCTCTCGGGCACAGCAGAATGACTCCATTTATTTTACCACATGAAAACACAATGCAGCCCCCAAGTGTATATTTTCAGTGGGACAGGGGGAGGATGGCTAGCTATTTACAAACAAGCCAGAGAACAATATTATAGTATTATATTCCATAATAACATCAACATTTAAGACAAACGTGAAGGAAACATGCTAAGGCACAGCCTCTGGTGAAATGATTTGCCCTTTTGTTTTGCACCTTTACCCATCTGAACAGGTACAGTTCACCTCTGGAGTCAGGGCTACGCATTCAGGTGCATTCCTGAATCACTCAAACGAGTAAAGCCCATGGCAGTGGTTCCAGCCTATGTACTGTGACCTCGTGGTACATGACGCACAGTGACCCAAAGACTGCATGAGGCCCCGCGAGCCTGAAGTGGTTGCATTTTTCCTCCATGAACTGCCACACAATGCCACTGTCTCCTCCTTGGCATGCAATCCGACATACTTAGTCTATTCTTCACACAACGGGCCTTACTACTACTCAACAGCTCATTAAAAAAAAAAAAACTTGGGTAGGATTTGCCCCATAGTCATGAAACCTTCACATCTGCACAGTCTTTGCCAACCCTTCTGTACCTTCTTCCATGGTTTGTGCACCTTTCTGTAAGTTATTTTCTGGCTATTGCAATAGAAAGGAAACATGGGACAGTTAAACACAGAACTTGCATCTAGTGTGTTAAACCACCACATTGCCCTCACGAGCTCTCATCAAATATCTCTGATATTTGGTTTTAATAAATGGTCTTTCATGTTAAAATATATACAGAAGAGGACTCAAGATTAAAACTGATGATTAAATACCAAGTTCTCCAGAAATGAAGTCTCCAAATGTGTCTGAAACAGCACAGTCAAAGCCTCGTTGTACGCACGTCACTGCCTGTTAGTGACTGTTTTCCTGCTCTTCTGAAGAGACTAAAGGATGTCAAATGTAAATACTACTCTTTCTCAAACATAACTACTACTCATTTGAAAGAGGAATCTGATACACAGTATCAAGGCAAAGTCCAGTAAGAGGAAGAATCCACGAGTTCGTCCAAGAACGCATAAGCAAAGAATAGTTTTGTGACCCTGTTAGAGGCAAGAACGAAAAACATTATTTTCAAGCTAACCAAAGAAAACAGAAAATCTGTAAGGAAAGGGAACAACCGTGGCTCACAGAATAAAGTTGTTATAACAAAATACTATCATCAACACATAATTCAAGATGGTTTGGACCTAATTTTCAGCATATACAGCACTGAGCCAGGGAAAATCTGTCATTTAATGGTTGGCTGCCCACAGCATGCACAAGCGAATTATACCAATGCTTCAGTGCATTTGCTAAGTCCTCGCACTGAAAAATCTGTTGGAACACTTTTATTTGAGAATGAGAATTACAGGTTTAATGCAAGACTGACAAAACAACAGCAAAACTGAAGATCAGGCTCCTGTGACATTAGGCAGACCAACTGGCAGGCCTCCAGGGAACCGGCCAGCTCTTGCAGTCCAGAAACACCCAAGCCTTTCTGCTGTTATTGCAAACTTTGGTTGTGAGAAAAAAGAGCAACAGCCCTAAGGAGTTACATTATGTATTGGGCCTGGCTGAGATGGAGTTAATTTTTGCCCATAGCAGCCCTCGTAGTGCTGTGCTCTGCATTGGCAGCTAGAAAGGTGTTGATAACACACCAGTGTTGTGGCTACTGCTGAGCAGGGCTGGCACAGCATCAAGGCTGTCTCTCCAACATTTTTGCCCTCCCCAACGGCAGGCTGGGGCTGGGCAAGATCTTCAGAGGGGACATAGCCAGGACATCTGACCCAAAATGACCAAAGGGTCAGATGATGATGTCTGACCAAAGGGTCAGATCCATACCATATGATGTCTGCTCAGCAATAAAAGCTAAAAGAAAGTGGGGGGGGCCTTCATTATCATGACATTTGTTTTCTGGAGCAACTGCTATGTGTACTGAAGCCCTACTTCCCAGGACGTGGCTAGGCATCACCTGCTGTGAAGTAGAGAATAAATCTTTTGTCTTCCTTTGCTTCTGTGCACGCCCTTTGCTTTTATTAAGCTGCCTTTATGTTGACCCATGAGTTTTTTCCCACCTTATTTTCTTCCCCCGCCCCACCACTGAGGACGAGGGTGATAGAGTAGGTTGGTGGGCACGTGGCATCCAGCCAAGGTCAACCCACCACTCATTACAGCTGTCAAGATGCAGATGCTAGACTTTCATATGCATTATCAGCTTGCCCAGTGCCACCTCCAGAAATAAAATACAGCATGAACTCAGAACAGTTATTCTCAAAGTACGAAGATGAAAAACTGCCAACTTTGTCACTACGAAACCTAATTTCTAGCCAGACTCAGAAATTTTTGATATATAGGATAACAGAAGGGAGTCTCAGTGCTTCAGTCATCGAACTGCCCTGCTTCTCATGTGTTCAGCTAAATTCATTTATCAAATACAAGTTGTCCTCTGACATTATGACTGCTGCAATGATAAACCTGGAAGTAATTTAGGGACTGTTTCTTTGTGAAACACAAGTATGACAGAAACCACTCAATGAATATGTTGCTGCTATCACAGTTTTCACTTGAACTGAATCTTGGACTAAATTCGGGAATTCAGCAGCTAGGAGACGAACTATATATTCACTAGAGTTATAGTAGTCAGTCTTTGAAAGTGGAAAAATACTGTGTGAATTTACAAATAAAGATATTAGATCTTTCAAAAATTAAAAATAATTTTAAAAGGTAATATTAAAAAGAGAACTACCTTATTCTAGACCTTTTTGTGCTCAAATTGTTAACGATAATTAATTTTTTACCTTCAGAATGACTGACAAAATGTCTTACTACAGAAAATTCAACAAAGAGTCAGACTCCCATATTCCACTGTTTTCAGGAAGTGTAGAACAAAGGCACTTCCTATTTCTCCAAGAAGGCCAGTATTTTACTGAATCTTTGGGTCATACTATATTTGGTCTGACATCTTCCCCTACAGCAGGGTGTATTTGATAGCTGTAAACAGTGAAAAAGAATGACTTCTTTCAAGAGGTTAAATGGTAGCATTCACAGCTTTGTTTTTCTAGCAGGAGGTGGGGCATGGTAGCTATTTCAAAAGAAGAAGTTTTGGGAATGTTGGAATCATTGGGGTTGGAAAGGACCTCAGGAGCCTCTAGCCTAACCTCAGGCTCAAAGCAGGGTCAAAACTAAATTCCCATCAGGTTGCTCAAAATGGGAAAATTTTTTAAATAAGCAAATAGTTTAACCTACTTGAGTACCTTAAACACTATTATATATAATTGGTATAATTGATCATTATTTAAAAGCATCACTACAAGGCAAAATCTAGGGGTTTTAATTTATACTGTGCATTCAAGACATTTCAGAGTTGCCCTTAGGTTTATCTTTAGTTCTGAATTTCAAGAGGTTTTACCTTTGTTTACCTTGTAAATGTTTTTTATTCTCAAATTACTGGTATCTGGTCCTATTCTTTTTATATGGATCTTACAAATAATATTTACTTGAAAGATTTTTGTGTATTTATAGGCACACACAAAGTAAAAGCATAAAAATTATAAATAATAACAAAATAAATAATAAAAATTTAGGAAGATGAGAAGGTGTTTCACACTATAGTTGAAACATATGAACGTAACTATGCCAGAGTTATTCAGACTATACTACACTAGAGTCTCTGTGTTAAATGTTTCCTATTGAATAGTTGTCATTGAGTATCTGGAGCCAGCCAAGAGGAGCCATTAGGCACAATAACTTAAGAGGAATTTAGACCAGATGACTCAGGCTCTTCATACCCACTGAACTGTGTATTGTTATGAGCATTAAATAGGATATATGACAGTCTCTAAGATTTCTATTTAACTAGACAATTTAAGGGTTTTTTTTCTTCATGTTAAAGTAATTACATTGATCATACAATCTGTTTTCATAACTAAGCAATTGTGAAAATCTCAAGCTTACAATCACACTTTGAAGAACCAAACACCTGGGAAAACAAGAAGACAGCACAGCAATTGTGAAGTACCTTGGACTGAGCTAAACCAAACTTTTGCTTATCATTACTTCCAATTTGTCAAATAAGACTGTGATGAAAGGCTAAGAGACATTTTCAGAATGCCATTCTATCATTTGTTTTAAAAATTCATGTGTTTACAAGCTATTAGTGTATTTAAAGATCCACTGTGTTAAGCTTTCAGCAATACTTAAAAGATGCAATTAAATTTGAACTTAATTTTAATTTTAGTATGGCAGATATATAACTTTTTAAATTTGTATAATTGTGCTTGCCTATTTAACTCATGAATTTGCTGAGGGTACCATAGAAAATATTGATGCAAGTACCATATTAATTATTTTATTTATGCTAGGTTTTATTTCATGGATAGAATAAGTATTACCGTGAACTTCTTGTTGTAGTTATTTAAAGTTGTCTTCCTTTGACATGAATACTGAGATACTTTGCTTGCAATACATGATGGCACTTCTGATTCAGGTGTATTCAAAGGAGGAGACTGATTTTGTCCCTAAGAACAAAAAAAGGGGGAGAAGGGTTGGTGACACACCTGTCAAATAGCTTAAGATACCAAAAGTACATTTCATGATCCCAAAATATGTACCTTTAAAGAGAAGGCAAGAGAATAATAACAATTCTACCATCTTCCTAGGAAAAACATTTAATTTCACATTGACTGCACTGACAATACCAGTTTATCTGGTGATTACTGGGATTTTTCATTTTCTGCAGTAAATTCTTGCAGGGATTTTTCAATGGCACTGTCATTTAAAAAAAAAAAAGTCTCTCTACAGGGCAAGTCTCTCTACTACTCTTATTATTGCAGTAATAATGATAAACCACAAAGCTTTAAGAGCAGCTAAGCTTGAAAGAACAGAGTTTTCCCAGAAAACACTAGATTATTCAACATAAAATCAGGGATTTAGACCAAGGAGGAAAAAAAAAAAGAAAGAAAGAAGAAAAGAGATGCTCAACTGACTTTTTTTTACCTTTCTTTTTTTTTTTTTTTTCCTGATTCAGTGGTGGAGGAAAAATGTTTGTATGACTTTAAACTTCCCCCCCCTCTTCCAGGTAAAATGAAAGAAAACTTTTTTGATTTGGATTTAATTCATTCAGCTAAATGTTGTATTTTGGGGTCGTTATAAAGCAAAGGAAACATTTACAAACAGCCATGGAAGAGTCATCTCCATCCTTTCAACCAACAGCTAGTGTTCCTCTTATGATGTGGTTTCTCACTCACCCCCTTCCTTACATGCTGATCCAATTCAGACATCATTTTTAGGAGCAAGGAGCTGGAGCAAGGAAAAGGAGCCACGTGCCAAATCTTAAATGGGAGTTTCCCAGCCACCAGGCTACCTACATGCTTGTTTGCTTTTCGCCTAATTTTGCTCCATGCAAAATTGACCAAGATCAACAAAAAAGTTTGTGGGCAACCCACCCCAATGGGGGGGAAGGGAATTCTCCTGAAAGGCAGGATGCACAGAATCGTGTCCCCATTGGTAAAAGAGAGTCCTAAGCACAAGTCCTCAATACGTAAGCGTCCTGACCAGTGAGCAACTGAAAAGACAATCTAGCACCAGCTTTTCTGCTGCTTTATATGCCCAGTCCTTTAATTCCTTTGCTGTCATTAAAGTGCACAAATCTTAAATACCTGGGAAACACCCAAAGCATTCTCAGCATTTCTGTGTGGTTTTTTGCTATTTGTCATTTTGTTTGAAAACATTTGGCAGATCTGTCAAAAACGTATTGCATTGCACTATCCAAAACCGCAGGGAAATGGTTCAATAACAACAAAAAATATCACAAAGATACACGGAGGAAATTTTCACCCCAATAATGGAATGATGAGCCCTTTCTCCCCTGTATCCAAAGACTTGCAGACATACAGCTAGCATCTGTGCTAGGCAAACCTATAAATACGTGTATGTGCCTTCACACACACTCCGCCACACGTATAATTTCATGCTAAATTGCCTTTGTATTTGATACAGAGTAGTTAAATAACAGTATTCATGCACACACAAAAAAGGCATTTACTTGCACAGCTGAAGGAGCAGTGAATTATATGGCAGTTTCCATAGTATACACTGAAAGGAAGGAAGCTATTTTATGTGTAAGACCACTCTTGGGAATAACTGAAATGAGTTTTAGCCAGAATCAACAGCACAACTCATCCACTTTTGCACACATTCATGAATTATACTTTAAAATTGATTTTAAATCATATAAACTATGATTGATTACAGCTAATATACTGCTTGAAATGATAGTGCCAGCTGCAAAGACTGTGAACAAACACAATGTTACTGAATAGAATATGTAATAAGCTATTATCTTCATTAGGACATAGACACACAAAGAACAAGAGCCCTACATGTAGCATTACCTGGCATTGTGGATGAGAGCAGAATTAATGCAGAAACTCTGTGTGTTTAAGAGGGTGATAGACTGGCACAAACATCCTGTTCCTGCCTTAGCAGAGATATTTGAGCATTTTTCTTTATCAGCAATAGTTATGTTTTTAATTAACAGGCCTTGATTATATGTAACAACAGAAGAAACTTCAGCTAGAAATCAACAGCAAAACCATCTAGCAAACAGTAATCACTATAGTCTGATTTTTAGGGAATATTACAATGCCTGCATGAGAACTACAGAGATGATCTATCATCAGCAGAATGTAGGAACAGGATTGATACTGGGTTTTGGCAGGAAGATCAGACGGGACAAGCCAAAAGTGTCATCCAGTAGCAATTACACTGTAGAACAAGCAATCCTGGAAACTCACACTACCTCAAAATAATTTGTAGTACTGGGAAGAAACAACTATGGATACAAGAAAAAAGTAAGCATTAGAATTCCTTCTTTTTTCTTTTTTTTTTTTTCAGATAACTCCACTACATTAAAATTAAATTATGATACACTGCACAGGGGCAACCACTGAAATAAATATCTAAATGTGTAGGCTACTGAATTGCTAGAGCTAGTCAGAGTTTGTACCCCACATCCAGGCTGAAGTAAGAGTGAAAGTCACTGCCACTCCTTCACAGTGACATTTTCTACACGGCATAAGAAAACCAGCCTGTACCACTAGCATCAATTTGTACAGCAGAGGGGCTTAGCTGCAGAATTGATCTTGTAAAAGACTACTTTGCTCTTCGTCAAACTATTTTTTTTTAATACACAAAGTAGTATAATGACATAGGGAAATAACAGAGAGAGAAAACAGAGCAGCAGTGAGTAAGGTGCGCAGATACTAGAGGCTGTGTCAGGCCACATTATTCAACAGCCAGCAGCTTTGTAGTCCAGACAGCATTGATCAAATAATGAAGCCTGCTGATATCCAGCATTTTATGAAGAGAAGGCAGCCAGTTTATAAGTTTCATTTTATTTTCTAGGAAACTCTGACTCGGTATGAAGGATTTCTTCCATTAGTTAGAGCCTCTCTCTTTCATGAGACAACAGAGTGAGCCACTCTGGAAAATGTTAAATATGGGTTGCCTGTCACATGATACAGCAAGGGATCACAAGATGTGGTACTTCCTTTTCCTAATGTGGAGGGAAATCCTTTGTTCAGCAAATAAATCTCTTTTCCTTTCTAAAAACTAACAACTTTGGGGTTCTGACTGAGAAAAAGGCAGAAGAGACACAGTCACAGCACAGTTCCTAAGGCTGCGAACCCACTTATGGTTCTCTACCTTTCTTTTTATCCCTCTGAAAGCTTCCCCTCTGCCTCTTTCTTTTCCATTACCCAGGAAACACCGCTTTCTAGCATGTGGGGATGCCCTTGCATACATATTAATTTCCGTGTCCTGCTGTTGTCCAGAATACCCACCTGCTTGTAGTGGGAAAGGCATCTCTGGACAAAGGCAGAGAAATACTTTGATTTCCCTTTAAAGCGGATGTTTGGCTACCACACTTCCATAGCCTATTAAATTGAATGATGGCTATTAACTATACAAGTCAACTGTTACCAAATGAATCAATAAGAATTCAGACCATCTTAGATCTGGTCACCCAACCTTTTATACTCTATAAATCACTAACATCAGAGCACCTCTTGGATCATTCACAACCACAGAAAGATGTACCTTGGTGACAACTGTAATTAATATGTTACCTAACGGTCTGTAACTCTGACTTTATTCCCCTTGTTTTGCATGAAGAAGGACATTTCTTTTTCGTAATGCATTAAAACAAATGTCTTGAATGAAGAACAACATTCCAAATAGGCTACTGTAAGATCTGAAAGAGGAAATCTTACTGCTATTGATATTAATGGAAACTTTATTCACCCAAAACATTCCCCAACTGCAATCCATTCCTTATACCTCAAAGTCTTCATGATGTAGCCTGAGTTCAAGGTTTGTTAATTCACTTCCATTTCACATTTTACAAGACTGACATAATGGACCAAATTTGTCTTCAGTGAAACTCCAATTAAACTACATTATATATGAGTTTGGTCTAGTACTTAAAAAGAAAATTAACCATTACTTCAATCCTTCCTCATTTCTCGAGGCAGGAAAAAAAAAAATCACGGTGACACTGCAACAATAAAATTATTTTTAAATTTGCTGAAATTCTAGAATCCTCGCTCTTCCTTCCTTGTTTGCTTTACAAAAATGCTTATTTCTTTAGAGTCACTATATAATTAAGACTGGTCTTAACTATAAGCTTTAATGTTAATGGTACAGCTGTCACTGGCTTGCTTATTGCACTCTACATTTATTAACACGAAATCTTTATGTTTCAATAAAAACAGAAGCTCTTCCTTGCAGAGCGAGTCTCAAAGTATAATAATGATCTCCTGACAGTGCTGCTACCTTTTTCAGAAGTTTTTGCTCCAGCAGTACTCCAAAAGGACTTTTATATATAAAAGAAAACTAAGGCAGTTCAACTTGCAGTGGCCTCCTCATTGATTAAAGAAAAAAAAAAAAAAAAAGAAAAAAAAAAAGTAGGCTTCACCATCGTTGGCGACATTTTGGAGAACCACAAAGGCATTTCTTGCTTTGAACGGAAAAAAAAACAATCTATTTCCGAGATGTCTGAATCTGTAGGTCTTCACACACTGCTGAAATTAAGAATGTACATAAAGGGTAATTTAGTTTACTTTTAATCCTGTTGTGAATCTCTCAGCAAAGTTCACAGGACTTTTGCTCATGTTTTGGATTTATTTCTTGTTTAGAGAACTTCTTTGCATACCCAGTATCTTTATTTTTATGACCTGTTTGCCTGTGAGATTACACAATGCAGTAGTTACAAGGTTTTCAGTTTTTTTCTGTTTTGCATTAATTTCTTTGGTCTATTCTCCCTCTAGCAGATTCACTGAAAATATTATAAACATACTGCAAAAATACTTCATTGGAAGGACTGCAAATACAAACACATATTCTGTCATGGAATTATGCTGAGTCTGAGAGCGACAGCTCCATCTGGTGTATTCACTCCCCACCCCCAAGTGTTATTAAACAGTAATTCTTATATGTAAAATGCTGGAAAATAGTTTCTGGCAATGAAAGATGTTTGAAAAAATTAATCAGGAGCTACAGTTTTTCTTGGGGAAGGGTAGTATTTATGAATCATCCTTCATAATCTAAACATCGGGATGAAGAAGCAGCAAACAGTGCAATATTGCTGTTAAATATTCAGGCGTCCTCTGCCTCACAGGAAGGTACACGCTGATGATCCTGCCGTGGTCCCAGTGTTTACAGGTTTCCCAGTTATCATTTTTGCAGTGGGATAACAGTTCACACGGAGCCTAATCCAGACCCTCCAAAATCAGCAGGAATCCCTCACTTTACTTCAGAGAGCTTTAGATCAGGCTTGTGATTCTCTTGACGTATGAACTAATTTCTTCACCAGTGCACGTTAAATCCACCACCGTGAGGCCTGAACGCCTGCAGAACATGGGAACAGGTTCGTCCCGCCGCAGCGCAGGGTCTATTTCAGGGCCCAGCAGCACGTGCTGTCGCCGCTGCGTGCGGAGCACGCCTGGCATCCCTACCTCACCCTCAGCACTTACGGTCTGTACCGGGGGTACTGAATGCCGCTGCTTCACGCTACGCTCCAGTCTGAGAAATTAGCACATAATTTTGTCAGATATAGGTCAGAGGAAAGTATGTCGTCATCGTCCACTGTTTCAAGGTCAAACACTGTTCACCAAACGATCAGCCTGCCATTCAAAATACCCTCTGACTTACAGCTCCCATTGAGAGAATACAATATAATAAACCCCTTTTTTCCTTAGAACCGTTTTACTTGATGGTGCCAAGTTTGTAAATGCATGTCCACAGACTGCAGCAGCCTTCGTTTCACAGGTCCTTCAAGGGCCCAGTGGTTAGCTGATCACTTCCAAACAGCAAAGGTTTTAATATTTTTGTGTCGTTTTGAAGAGGCAAAGTGTTCCATCAGGAGCCCATTAAAACACACTTCTCTCAGTGGGACATTTACCATGACATTGAAGTACTTGTGGTATTTCCACAAATACCACAACAACAGTGAGTGCTTCACTGATGGATATTTCCCCTTTAGTGGCACCCCTTTTTTTACAGGAATGATGTATATTACCAGTTTGTAACATGTGTTGCCATAGTAATTTAGCACTACCATAGAAGGTATGGAAGGTCTTTTTAATCTGTTAAAACTGTGTGAATTACTCACGTAAACTTTAGTGAAAAAAGTTTTTAAATTCAAAAATTATATCACAACACAAGTATATTAAAAAAAACAGCTAATCACAGTCATGCATTTTGAACATCACTGTATTTGCACTGTCTTACCATGAGACGATACTTCATTTCTGAATCAACTGGTCTTCCTGCTTCCATGCAGGCTGTGAACCAGGAGATATCCAGCAGTTCAAACCTGGAGCTGTCGCCCACAGCCTGTCCTCTCAGCCAGTCCAGCACCTCCAGGTAAGAGTTGTTCTCGGCCACAATATGAGTGACAGAGTCACTGTCAAGAAGTACACAAAAAGAAGTTTACTTTTTTCCTGAACCCAGCCGTACACAGATAGAGCTGCTATTTCTATATTTACTTACCACACGCTTCCTGAAATTTTAGTATATATTGTACGTTAGGATGTGGGAAGCCATTGTGTTTTCATATCACAATATATCTATTCCAGTCACCGAATCTGCTCTGAGGAAAGACTTTAGCTGTAAGGTCCCATAAGTGCAGCATTTTGTTTCTTTCAGTATCTTTTGCCTTCCATAAGACTTTTTCCTATTATACACTTTTTGCAACTCTGAAAACATTCAGCTTGTGCAAGCAGTACCATAATGAAAAGGCTACTTTACAGTACCTGACAGCCCCTTCTCAATATTCCTGATCAATGAATGAAAGATTTACAGTATTAAAAAGTCTATTAATGATAATTCTTTAAAGCTTTACAGCTAGTAATATCTTTTTGTAAATTTAACTTTTCTATTCTTACATTAAGTTTTTTACATATGGCATTGTCAAATGTTCATAACTTAAATCTTACGAATTATGCACTCCATCTAGAGACTGCTTCCTTGCTACTAAGAGGCCAGTCTCTTACGAAACTGATATCTTAGTTTAGTGAATATAAAATTTACAGATTGAGTTATTGTTCAATAGATTATATGGTGTACATTGCTTAAAAATATAGCAGCACAGACGTTATTACACTAAATTTGGGTCCATGTACTAGAATAACATTGGAAAGAATCCCATGATAGTTCATCATTAAAAAGACATAGTTCTGCACCTTCCACAGGAAAATAATGGACAGGGACAAAGTTGTGTTTCAAGAAAAAAATTACATACATACTTAGGATGATCTGTAAATTTCTACCTGGCCTGCTGATGTTCCTCAACAAGTTTAGAAAACTACTAACTTGGTAGGAAATCTTGAGTGATTTCTGGTGTTCCCCCTCCACACACAAACCCCAGGAGGGTGCTGTTACCCACGAAGACAACAACAGATAAAGGACAAAACTACTCATTTTCGTGAAACTTGTAGGACTTCAGTATCTCTAAAATATATGCCAAGATTAAATTATATCAGTCAACAGATTCCTAAACTTCTTGGGGAAAAGGCACAGACAAGACAGCGTCATTATTTGACTCAGTTTCTATAGAAATAAGCCTAGAATCAGAACATAAATTGTCTCGATGGCAGCCGCCTCCGTTTGCAAGCCTCCGTAACCTCTTGCTAGCCCATGCTGGTGACAGCCTTGTGCCTATACAGTAAATTTCAAACAGACCTGACAGATTGCTTTGTAGCCCTTCTGTAACACCTGGAGAAATTAATCCGCCAACCTGTCCAAGCAGATAGGACACCACTGTTAGAGATAGCTGGTTAGTATGGACTTTAAAACGTGACGGCTGATAACTGTTGAAGGCAGGCTGCACAACCTTTCAAAGCAAACTACTTTCCAGGAGACCAACAAAACCCCTTGGTCTATCCCTGTGACCCTGATTCATACCAATAATCACCGATTTCATTAAATCGCCAAACCACAATTACAAATACTAGAAACTGACCATAGAAAACTGGTATCACATAACTCTCGAATGCATTAAATGTACTATGTTTTTGAAAGTTAAGAAAATGTATTGAATGTATTCTACCTTGGAAATACAAAAACTGTCACAGTATAGCACTTTTTTTTCTCTCCATATTGTGAAGCTTGTAGAGCAGAGTCCATTGGAGGGAAAAAAAAAAATCCAAATTTATTTTAATCTAAAAGATTAAAAATCTAGGTTAGGTGAATCTCCATGAAATATTCTTGCATTTGCTATCATCTAACCCTGCTAGGTTCTACTTTAATTAAACTGTCACATTTTTGCTTGAGTTAAAAAAAAAAAAAAATTAAAAAATCAGTTAGAGACATAGAACTTCTGCTTCCTGTGGTTTATTCCACTTTATATAAAATATTCATATGTAATGTATTTGTACCAAGCTGCAGATCTGGGAACTTTGCCATCGCTATGCTCACAGCAGCAGTTTAGCTGCTGTGCACCAGTTTCCTCTGGTACCTGTACAGCTGTACTGTTTTCCTGGCACAGAACGTAACAAATTTAGCATTTCCTCTGTCATTTTCAAAAACAAAAATCAACAGTTAAATAGTTATGTTTTATCCAGTAGCAGCTAGGCTGAAATTAAACATAACACCTGCCTTGCATACAACTTACAGAAAGTCTGAAGTAGTGGCAATAAATACCTGTGTGTCAAAGCAGACCAGATAAAGCCTCTACTCAGTCCTCAATGGATTGTTAATGTAGGATTCAGAACAGCCCGGTTCATTTTTTTTCCCCCTGAGAATTCAATTAGTTTTGTATCAAACACTAATTGCCTACTTCTGTTCAATACCTGCCTGAATCTTGCTTTACAAATTATTTCATCCTCCCCTCTTCCTCAGGCTTTCAAAGTCAATGGGACTGAAAAAATCTGTGGAAATGAGCTTTTATAGGGAGGATCCAGTTGTATACTATCTGCATACAGATACAGACAAATGATCAATACTTGGTTTTCTTCCAGCCTTTCAGAGAACCTACATAATGATGTAGCTTTCAGAGAACAGCATAATATAACTAGCACTCATGAAAAGCACTATTTGGAGGAAGGCTTCCTTCAAAATGAGCTCGCTTGTTGAAACACCACTAGACAAATCCGCAGCTGGAGTATATTTTCATCCTGAAATGCCATATCTGTGGTACTTTATTCCTAGGTTTTTTCCTCCAGTGCTCTTCGAGATTGTACCAAAGCATAAGCCAGTAACTTTGAGGCTCACATCAGTGTATTATTCACAGGAAGATTAAATATTAGAATACTAGAGGTGTTCTAGAGAAATGCTCCCCTCAACCCATCACATTTTCCGTTCCTGTACATTTAATGTTTTTTCATTTCAGGAATTGGCCATTAAGTTTAGATTAATCTTAACCTGACTTCAAGGGGGACATAAACAATGGCTGATTTAAATCAGCTAAAGACATGATTCATTGACTCCAGTGAGACTATAGAAATGCATAGAAACATATCCCGTGAAAAACAAGGCCACACCTTACAGATTTTATTTGCCATGTGAGAAGCAGTAGACTGAAAAACGTAGACATGTTAAAATTAACAGACTTAAGAAAAATTAGAACCATAGATTTTAGAGGTAAAAAATAAGAAATTTTGCTAATGTTTGTGTTCTGCCTGTTCTCTGCCCAGAAGACAATAAAAACGAACCACGCTTTAGCAACACCCACTGAAATCCTGAAGCATCTTTATAGCAGGAAGAACAAAGTATATCCACCAAATACATAGGCAAAATCTTTAGCCATGCTTGTATGATTACATTTATTAAACTAGAACACTTCAAGCAGCATTATTACCTGTTATTTCTACGCATATAAACATTTTCCTACCTCAGTTCACTTTCTACTCGGAAACCTTTTCTTCTTGCCAGGTCCATCAAAAATGCCCTTCTGGTCATCCCCATCTTCCTCTGCATGATAAAAATGACAAACTTATTGAACTTTATTTCATAACTGCAGGAAAGGTTTGGGGAACACACCCCTTTCTGTCTCTTCCTCTGGGACAATGCAGCTGGAGCTCTCATCCTATCCATGACACAATGTAGAAGTGTTTTCACTTGAGTAAGAGGGAGATAACATACCTTTTGCCAGGCAGCAGCTGTATTTAATGTCACCACCCATTGAAGTAATTTTCTTCTGTTTCCCCTCTGAAATCAAAAACAGGTGCTACACAGGCAGAAACATCACTTGCTTTCTACCAGCTGGGACTTCTTGCACAGAACTACTCTAGAGAGGTGCAAATATGCTTTCATTCCTCAAAACAGCCATTACCTATAAAGACTATCCAAATAATATTGATCATAGCAAAATTATCTCAAAATATCAACCAGGTCTTCAGCTGGTTTAATGGCCCAGTTCCATCAATTTCTGCTTTCAAATAGTTTCCAAATCTCACTTTTCCAAACTGCAGGGCACATTAATTTTGAATTTATTTAAAAAATAATAATAATTCTTCCTACTGTTAGCTAGGAACTATGTCTTAGAATATAACTAAATAACAGTATACAAAAATGTTGTAGAATAGCCTGTACACTTGCTCCTTCTCTGTAATTAATTTGATTTAAAATGAATAGGGTTTTTTGAGAGAGCAAACAAAAAATAAGTTTTTGAAACTAAATTTACAATAAAAGAAATCCTTTGCACTTTTGATACTAGGGCAATGAAAGACAAAGAGAAAGCATTAGAGATGTGTTTAAATACACTTTTGGCATGCTTTGCCAACAATGTTTTCTACTATTTGCCCTGGAAAGTACTGCTAGCTGTGGCAGGTACAGTAGGGAAAAAGTAACTACCTTACCACTTTTAAGCACCCAGAGACCTCCAAACCACTACAGAGGTGATTATGGAGGCTATGTACCATCCTCTGCTAGAGGATGGGGTATTGGTCATCAGAGAACTATGCTAAAATTTGTTGCAGACATTGTGTTGGACCCAGTTAGGTATCACCCTGAATTTCCACTAGAGCAAAGTGAGTGTAAACAACCAGATTTACAGCATGTGCATCTATTTCAGCACAAATCTACTTCAGTGGTATATATCCCCATTTCCACATCAAACTGGATTTTTATTTTTAGTGTAGCAGAGAATTTGGATTTTACCAGTCCTTCAGAATGCGTCAGAAATGTTATATCTTGCAATTCTTATTACTCATGTTCACGAGAGGAAGTAAGGTGGAAAAATCCTGCCTAAGTCAGATCTATCAATTTTATTTTCTGTCATTTTATCATGGATTGATATACAACCTAAGTCATGGAAAAATGAGTCAAAACTCATTTCCTGCAATTATTGCCATGAGTTACAAATTAAATTATAGAAGTATTAGTGACATTTTCCCAGCCCTATAGGTCTTGCTGCTTCAACTGTATTGTAACAGATATAAAGAAACAGTTTTCATCAGAATAGAAACTAACCATCAAAAATTAATATAGAGCTTTCAGCTCTGGGGTCTTCCTGAGGCCATGAAGAAAATATATACATAGTTCAGTACATACACTAGACTCCATTCATTTCTTCCCTTGCCTAAGGATAACCCAGAAGCCAAAATATCTATTCCTTTTTCTGATTCATAACATTAAAATTGTCAAAGTAAATAATTTCAAGGTTATTTTGAAATTATATGAGATATTTTCATAAGAACTGGAAAATGGACAAGCAGACTTTAAGAGGCTTACACAAAAGAATAGCAGCAAGGAAGAAAAAAAAATTAATAGTGATGGGTCTGGCATTAATGCTGAGCAATCTATTTTGGTTGCTCCATGTCTGTTTTCCAGACTACTAATCAACCATTGAACACTGGCCATCTCCCTGTTTACAGCCTTCCTAGGCTTGGTAAAATGCTTTACTTTATCTCAATCCCTACAAGGAATAATGTATTTTAGAACAGATCTTTACATATGTTAAACAAAGTCTTATTTTGTGTTATAATTAATTCAGTGCTCTCAAACATGTAAATATAATTTCCCCCAGCGTAACATCAAGATGCTCAGTGCCAGTAAAATCCTTCTGGCATAAAAAACATAAGTTGTTATTCCTTTGTGTTTCTGTAATAACTCTTGAGCCAGATTTTCAAGGGTATTTAGGTGCCAAAAAGCTGCAAACAGAGGCCTAGTGGGATTTTCAAAATATTGAAGCAACCTAGGCACCCGGCTCCTTTGGTAATCAATTTCTAGCTTTGAACCTAATGCAAAGAGATTTTCTCTGTCTAATAAACAGTATAACACCATGAAAAGGTCCCTGTCAATGATGCAATTTTATTAAACATACCTTCTAAAATTAACAGGATTTCCATATCCCAGATGAGTGAATAACCTACTCTCCTACAACATTACATTATAATATTTTTGAGAGTAACACAGAAAGTAGAATATGCATTAGGGAGAGAGCAAATACGGTGGATGAAAAGCATGCCTCTTATTTATGACAAAAGAAAATTATCCTGTTATCTAAGTCATGACACCACGTATGATTAGTAGCCTAAAACCACAGAAACTTGCAGAAATCTGTCCATCTTGGTACAGCCTCCCAGAGTTCAGAGAAGTTCACATCCCTGGAGGGAAATCTAGAGCAAACTTCCATGTTCTGATGTTGCTGTGGATCAGTTTTACCTGCTATCAAAGGGACAGATTAAGAACGAGATGTACCCAAATGTTGCTGGGCATCTACATAAACATCTTCCATCACTTGTGATGTCTGTGCCAACACCAGCATCCCAAGCAGTCCTCAAGCAGTGTCTGGTACAGACCTCAGCCTGAAGCCCAGAGTATGGATCTGGTTTCAAAGGGGGTTTCCTTGGGAGTAAAAGTGCAGGGACACAATTTCTGGAAAGCACAGTTCAGCTCCTCTGAATTTCAGTGTTCACACATGTTTTCACTGCACCTTCTTGGGCACTGTCAGATAGTCTTTTAGTGCCCTGCTTTCATGTGAACTGCATTGTAAATATTTTATAAAATGTTCCTTGCCTATTTTATATAGCTTTCCTGTGAAGAGTGGTGAAATGTGCTTTTAATACACTGCTGCAGTATGCTAGCCTACAGAGAAAGCATCTCTCAAGCACCATCAATAAAAAGTAGAGAAGTGATTGTTTGGATACCTTTTTTGATTTCACATAGGCTTAACAGTGTTTCATGCAGTATTGTTTCACAAGGATTAATTTTTCTTAGGTTTTTCATTTTAAAGTCTTTGTAATTTCAGCATTTTCCAATTAAAAATTTCATGGAAGTTTTAAAATCCTTCTGATATTTGTTTTTGTCTAGATATTGCCACAACCTTGCTTTTGTTTAAATTCTGGCCTTCTTGGCTGCTAAGCATTCCCTTTGCTGTTCTACCTGTTCTACCAGTCTCTCAATGCCTAAAAATAACATGGCAGGTGTTTTTCCTAGTTTTAGTAAAAATTGCGTGGAATCCAATTATATTTTTAAAATAAGTTATTACATAGAACTTTTCTATATTTGTACCGCTCACACTTAGCCAATGCACAAACCTGAAGGATGTACATATACCAAAACATAGAATATCTATGAACTTTGTGACATTTTATCGCTTACAAACAAGTACAGGGGTTTTTTTCATCTTTTTATTTATTTGTTTTACTTCAGTCCTGCTTCACTTGTCACCAGGGAGCTATATGGGCTCATGAAGGCCTCAAGAGTCTATCCTTAATTCCACATTATGTGTGAAGTTTTCATTGTTGTTTAGCAGGTAATCAACAACCTTAACAATATCTTACAATTCCATCAGACAAAAGGAGTCAGTTCCTGGAATTCCTGGACAGTGGTACCTGCACCAGCAAGGTACAGTTTGAACTTATGCTGCATGAATCTATTTCTTTAGTCCTGATTTTTTTCCCATATACTAATATATAAATTCTTACAAAATGAGCATGGTAAACCAATCTGCCTAGCCTACAAAATACAGATTAAGAACATCATGCTGTTACATTTGATTCCAGTGTTTTGAATAAATGTACTATTATTAAAGATAAGGAAAAGTTGAAAAGTATATTCTGGAAATGTTTAGATACATTTAAAAATCAATTCTCCCTTGTCCCCTTTGGTGTTTATATTCTTTGAACTACTAGAACATTTTCAGGGAGCAACTTTGAAGTATAGATGTTTGAGTTATTCACACCAAAGATGATAAACTCCATAAAACACCCAGATGACCAAGAATTTTGAAAAACTGATGAATTGATAGTATGCTTTGAATGTGCTTACTTGGCTGTATCACGGTATTTGGCATGTAAGATAAAGTAGGCTTAGAGAGGAAAGAAAATCTTGTAGTTGCTGTCATCAAATGTACATTTCTGATGTATGTGGTCAGAATAGCTGCTTATTATCTTTTTCTTTTTTTTTTTTTTTGCCCCCAAATTGGAGATGAAAACCTGAATAAGAAGAATGTATTTAGCAACATCACTCAAAAACTGCCCATGTAGAAATCACACCAAGAGCTGGCAGCTTCTTTAACCGATTGTATACACAGCTATTATAGAAAGGGTTTATTCTTCTAAGCCCTTTCTGAGGAAACTAGGGAATAGTGATATCACAATGCTGTATAGTTAAATAGAGCAATAGGGTTCCCCCTTACAGTATCGGGAATAGTAATTGGTGACAAATCCTGGCAGGAGCTACTTCCTAGCCACATCAATACACCTATATTCCCTGGAAACTATTCTTTTCACTCTTCCTTCAGTCTCTCTGTTCAGTAACAAGGCTTACAATTGCTCTCTTTGGTTACTCTGCTAATGGTGGCTGCTGCTCCTTGTTGTGATTGTTATTGGACTATTTGATTTTTTGTGCTGGTGCATCAATGGTTTTCTTTATCCTGTAGTCTTGTGGGAGCCTCGTGAACCTCTCAGCAGCAAGCAGAGACATATCTGCATAATCCCATCAATATACATGGTCAGGCAGGTCCTTTGACAGTTCTGCAGCTCTTCCAAACACAGTTTACAAAGGTAAAGCTCTCTGGATATTGAGTGCCATTTATTTATTCTCTCACATTCATGTCATTGCCAGTATTAAAGGCATTTCCATTAATTGACAAATACCAAACAACCCTTCAGAGTTGAGGAGCTACACAAATCGTGTTGCACAGTCTATATTTAAGCAGCTGAAAAGATTATTTCTCTCAATGATGACCAAGTAATGTTCCTGTGGACAGTTACGAAGCTTCTTATATAAAAAGATAATACTAGAAATTAACATACTGTTATATAAAAATTCTTATCCTGCTACCTTCATTGTCTCATAAAGAGTCCTTATTTCCTCCCCAGTTCCTCTAGTAGGACACTGCTAATGTAACAGCTAAATTGATCATGTGTCTTCTTTTAATTAGTTGTTAATAGTTACTAGATGGTGGAATTGATGCATCTTGCAGTAACACTGCAAATGCAGTTCTAGACCAATTTACTTTATAGAATATACAAACAGCGCTATGTTTGAGATTTATGCCTTACACTTACAGATAGTAAAGTATGATGCATTTAATAAAGATAGATGTACTTAAGCCAAAATAATGAAAAATGGGAAAAGGCTACTGCTGTGTTTCACATAAAACTTTCAGCTATACACTCAATTTTTAGTAGTAGAGGAAAGCTTCTTTAGCTTGCAGTTCCCACATCATCAAGCTGAGGAGATAATCAGACCAGGTAATATAAAAGACAGGAGTAAATAAGAGTAAGTACCGTAGATAATGTTGTTGCGGAGGGAAGAAAAACTTACAAATGCGTTATGTCCCCTTGTCCTCTCAAAAGTTTATGCAAATCACACCAAGTTAAGAAAGTTTATCTCTCTTTCTGGCTATTGAGCAAAAGCAACAGGTGATGGCTAGCAGTATGGTGAATCCTGACAGAGATCTTTCTGCACACTCCACTGAAACAAGCTGCAGAAAAAAAGTCAAAGAAGCTGAAAGAATTGCTGATGAGGATTACACATAACTTTGTGTTACCTCCAGAGAGGAAACAAAACAGATGTTCACCTGAGTGATGTGTTGTGAATTTTGCAGGTGAAGGAAAAATCAATTAGAAGCCTTCTTTATTCTAGAAATTTGAACTGAAGGAAGCTAGAAAACAGAGTGGAATGAGGCAGAATTCTCACCTTTTTGATTTATTGAGGTTCTGAGTTCCACTAATGCAGAACTAATTACAGCAGAAGTAACCTAGCTGGGTGATTAATTCATAGTAGGAAAGAGTTTGCTTTACCCAGCTGGATTTCTTTAATCCAAAACCACTCTTGACACAGTTTCCACAAAAGCATTCTTTCAATTTCTTACTGACTTCACTTATAATTTGGCAGCTGCCTGGAGCATCACAAAATACTTAAACATTTTTTTATTTTGAAGTGTGGACTTGATGGCTCTACCTTTCACTACAATGAAAGCTAATTTTTTTCAGCTGCATAAAAATTTATTTCTCAAAGCCACTTGCAATTCCTTTTCCAGGCTATCTCAAAATTTGGTCCCTTGTTTCATCTTGCAGAAAATTCAATATTTCTAAGTCAATTCTAACTTGCAATAGCCCCTACAAGCCCTGTCCCAGTGTAGCGTTATATACTTACTTAACTGTGAACATATGTTGATTGATCTTTGTAAGAAAACCACACTGTCCCTAGGTATTTCTGGGAAGGCAGCCTTTAGAGCCATCTTTCTGACTCCTTAAATCACAGATGTAAATCTCATGCCATTATTTTATGACGCACACTTACTTATTAGGAAATTCCATCAAAATTTTGACATATTTTTATACTATTCAAAGAGACAGTATAATTCCACCTAACTGAAGTACTTATTAAGAAATGAAAGCTAATTTTCTGCTATGTGAAAAATCAGACTCAAGATACTATCGCATAACTATGAATGGAGATGGTAATTCAATAGTTAAGTGACAAATTGGAAGATCACACTGTACTGAAGTACTTTCTGTCAGAAAGCTTCAACGTCTTTCTTCTGCTAAGGTGTCCTACATCCTTCTGGTTTCCTATTCCTATGCTAAACTAATTATTATCATATATTATGAAGCATGACAGCAGGAAGGATATAAAGCAGGTAAATCTATCTGTAGATGCTGTTCTGCTACAACAGTTTACTCAAAATTTTACTGAAAATGCATGCTGTTTATAATTTAAAGACAATTTAATTTAGTCACTGCACTTCATGACGTAATTAAGGACACAATTCAATATCATAGTTTTCTTTTGCTGTTGGCAGATCATTCTGAGGTTTACAACGCACTAGAATTCAAAATGTCATGAATACAAGCATGATACACAGACTAATTTAGCATCTATTTTGTTTGACTGTGTTGAAATATGTGGAATTACAAAGACGTAACATCAGGCCAAGTTAGAGGAGAGAAAGGCCTAAATCCTTAGACTGTGCTTACGGTTATGGAGAGAAGGTACCAGCAGATGCCAAAGTTATCATTCAGCCAAGAACAATTATTTTGACAATACTACTACATACATGTTTTCAAAACCCAACTGGTTAATTTCCAGGTATTCTAAGCTGTTCTGCTACAAGCTTGATTCAAGCACCATAGAAGTCATACTACTCTATCACCCAGCCTTCACTGTCCAAAGCAAATGAGTCAAGTAGGAGGATTTGGAGAAAATCTCCTGTAGATTTTGGTACTTAGGCCAGAGCACTGATTTACTTACATGAAGCACTGAGGAAAATACTGCTTTTTCTCTCTTACAGTCTTACCTACTGGTCTGTGCTGTGCAGACTTATTGCACAGACACCTGAATATCTCAACATAACATGCACAGCAATTGCACAATAAGCTTCAAAGAATGAGGAAGCCATAGGTATAACAACATACACAGACTACAGCTTTGACAGCTGTAAGTGAATGCATATCAAACTCGTGTCAAGAAGAAAAGGTCTGCAGAGGAAGATACTTCAACAGTAGTGAACTACTAAGATGAAAATAATGATGTAAGATGTAGTCATGCTTTTAAACGTATGGAAAGGTAGTCCAAGATGTCTCTTACATTACAAGTAAGAAAAAGATTATGTAAGCAAAATGGGACACAATATAGAAACTGTATACACAGATTTTACTAAAAAATTATAAGTTGTGTGTATAAACATCATAATCACTGAACCATGCAGTTAACATTGATCAAATTATATTTTCCTAACAATATGGTTTTGTATGTACAGAAAATTTGGTCAGTCAGTCTATTAACTTGTGTAGGCATCTAATAAGGTACCAAATATGTCATATTGCACAAGCTGCAGAGGGAAAAATCTGTGTATATTTTTGTACACCAGTAAATCCAGAAAATTCTCTGTCACAAATAATTATATGTAGTGTATATCTTTCCCTTTATGCAGACTCAATGGCTTTCTGGTTACTTATTTCACTGGTATACAGGTTATGTGAGTTAAAATGTCTTCTTGATCTTTTCCTGCACATTGTACAGGTGTCAGAAACTCAAGGCGGGGGAGGGGGAAGACAGGGGGACATGACAACTGTGGGTAACAATGCTCAGCTTAAAGGGCTGGAAGAAGAATTTCAGTCCAACTTTGCAATAGCTCTTACTGTTCTGGTTGCATACAGCATCCTGAAAGAAAACCAAACATAAACATTTCTTGATGAATACTGATAGAGGGAGGTTAAAGCAACTACCTAAATCAGACTGTAAGACCAGATGTTTCTGAGAGGGAATAAAAAACTTCACATTTGAGGGAGAAAATACTAGAGGACATAATATTCTTCACTTTGCTGCAGTCAGTGAAAAAAGATGGCTCAGTCCAGGAGAACAGTTTCTGAGTAGGAAGGACTTGATGATAGCAAGGATGTGGGCATATATCAAGGGCATATGATACAGGGCATTAACAAATACACTAAATAGCTATTCTCTGGTAGACATTGTCAAATAAAAGTTGAAAGATGTCAAATAAAAGTTGAAAGGTATCAAAATTATCTTTAGAGTATTTGCATTTAATTGTAAACTATTTATATATACATGTACACAATATATATACACATAATTTCTTATCTCTTAGTTCCATATACAATTATTTTGCCAAAGTATTAAAGTTACAGTTCTAACAGATGTAGTAATTGTTGGGGCAAACACTTTAACTTTAGCAACCATTTATACATATTGTCTTCACTACTCACTAGTCAAAACCAACAGACAACAAAACACAAACTCCACCAGCCTTTGTGGTGAGATACGAAGCTGTGGTGCACACTCCCTTCCATTTCACAGCAAACCACCACAGGGTCACCTCATGCTACCTCCACAGCTGTGCTACCCACAAGCATGTTACAGCACAAACACCAGTGTAAACAAATGGCGGTACAATGTAGAAGGGTGAACGTGAGGGCCAGAAATTGGGGATAACTGTTTGCTTTAAAGGACTAAGCAGGAAAGAAAAAGTAACTGACAGTACTTCTTCAGTCATGCTTAGTCCTACTATATGTATTTAGATTCATAAGATGTTCTCAAGGCTATTTTACATTGCTTGCCACAGGAATTTAGCAGATTCATTGAGCAAAAATGATTAGAAAAATAATGGAGCATTAAACTCGTAAAATTAAACTACTTCAAATATAAAATCATAAAATGGTTTGGGTTGAAAGACACCTTAAAGATCATCTAGTTCCAAGCCCCCTGCCATGGGCAGGGACACCTTCCACTAGAGCAGGTTGCTCAAAGCCCCATCCAGCCTGGCCTTGAACACTGCCAGGGATGGGGCAGCCACAGCTTCCCTGGGCAACCTGTTCCAGTGCCTCGCCACCCTCACAGTGAAGAACTTCTTCCTAATACCTAATCTAAATCTACCCTCTTTCAGTTTAAAACCATTTCCCCTCATCCTATCACTACAGTCCCTGTTAAGGAGTCCTTCCCCATCTTTCCTGTAGCCCCCCTTTAGGTACTGGAAGGCTGCTGTAAGGTCTCCCGGGAGCCTTCTCTTCTCCAGGCTGAACAACCCCAACTCTCTCAGCCTGTCTTCAGAGGAGAGGGGCTCCAGCCCTCTGATCATCTTTGTGACCCTCCTCTGGACTTGCTCCAACAGGCCCATGGCCTTCTTATGCTGGGGGCCCCAGAGCTCAACACAGTACTTCAGGTGGGGTCTTACGAGAGCAGAGTAGAGGGGGAGAATGTAGTACATGTAACAGATGGAGTTACAATTTTTTACCACCTTGTCACTCACAACCCAATACTGTACATTTGACATGAAATCTTACAACTCAGCCTCTCTGTAAAATGGCTGAGCCAAAAGAAGTTGACTGCTGCACCTGACTCTCTAAACCGCAAAGGAAAACTTGAAAAACCTTGCTCTTGCAAAGCCTAAGCAATCTGAGGTTAGAGGAATCAGCTGAGAAGGCACTTAATTGATATGATGGTAGAGCCAGTTACTTTATGACTTACTTTTTAGAAAAGGCTATACAGCCTCCTCAATCATCTCCAGAGCAAGCAAGAAAGATTTTTAGCAATACATTAAAACAGTGATTGCTCAGATTTTCTTTTCCTGTTAAATTTGAGAATATTTTCTCATTACAGAAATGATTGAAGGTCTGTCCTGTTGCTTTCTTTCCTGAGAAGCCACATTTTATAGGCATCCATTTAAATAGATACATTAAAAACGTTCAACCTTTTTAAGATCGTTTTGGTACTGTAAATAAACTGGATACTCACAAACAGTTATATATCACTTTTCACACTAATTCATGCTGAATGTGCCTGAAAAGTAGTCGATACTCTCCCCATTCCTCACATGTCAAAATAGGCACATGTGTAAATTTAAGTGGCATACTTAGTGCTCTTCAGGGTTTTTATTTTCACAAATTACTAGAAGCTCCAAACTTATTCACCTTCTATTTAGATCACCGCTTTTTGATCTTTTTCAGCTATGAGAACACATAACCATTTTCCAGTGCAGTCCTAGGACTCAATTACAGTAAGCTTAAGGCCTATGCATTTAAGAAAGCCTATGTTGCAAATTATTAAGCAATCCTGTTACCCCTACATATAAGTATCTGGCCTCACAATCTTTTGAGATACTGTCTTAACTCTGTGCCTGAAACATAAACCTCAGTCCATCTGATACAAACCTTGAACTGAGGAACCGCTTTTATTCCCACTCTAAATATAGGGGAATGACCAAAGCAGCGTCAACCTGAAATCGAGGGCAATGGGTTCTGCAGCATCTGATAAGGTAAGGTTAGGACTGTACTTAGCACAAACGTAGTGCTCCGAACACGACTTTACTTCCTGGGCCATGATATTTTGGATAATAAATATTGCTTTTTGCATGCTAATAGAATAGGATGATGTTTTGGATAAAGGTTATGGCTACAGCTGAAAGAAACAAGAGGGAATAAAAAGGGGTTGAGGTAGGTTCAGAAATACATATTAGGGTTTAAGTTTGGTTTTGTACTTACCCAGAAGAGGTGTTCAACATGGCTACAAACAAGGGTAGCAAGAATAACCTTGGACTAAGGGTAGCTAAGATAAGAAAGCCTAAATCTGGAATAAGGGCTAGGGTCCAGATCAACAAGGTCAGATAGCATGTACTTAGATATCAGTACCAAAGGGACCACCAGACTAGATTTAGTCTGGGCCAGCAGCCTCCATATATTGTGGGTGATGCAATATATCCATATCAACAATCAGGTTAGGATAATTATTAGGTTTTTTGGAAAACAGAGCTCATTTGCATGTGTTTTAGACTATGTCTAAAAATGAGAAAATTGAGCACTGATGCGAGCAAGGGTCTGAAACCTGTGCTTGGATTTTGGCTAAAAGGAATCATTTTTCAACATTAATGAACAGGTTAAATATTTTGAGTTCAGAGTTCAGTAGAGTTAAGAGTTGAATTCAGTAGGATCCCATGGCCTGTGTCTAAAAGTACTATTGGGCTAGCAATTCTGGGCATGCAGACAATATTAGAGTAGCAGGGGTCAGGATTGCTGGGGTTACTTATCCACATTGCCAAATGGGTTTATAGCTAATTAATTTCTGTGCAAATAAAGAAACTTTCCTGTTCATAAAAGTGCATTAGGTGTGGGGAGGTAACAGCTGTGTTTGGGCTAACAGTGTCTGACAGACTGGAGTCAGACCTGACCCAGAAGCATCAACCTGGTTTGGTTTTGTGGTCATACAAGCAACAATTTCCCTCTGCAGAGCTCTCAGCTAAGCTTTTTCACCTCTTCTCTATTTAATCTAACTCTGACCGTTTTCTTCATTCTGTCGTGACCCTAGTGGGCCCCAAATTAAACGTAGTTCTCAGGCAACTTAGTGCATGCATGTTGGCAAGCGCTTTATACTGAATGCAGAGGAGCATACACGCTGTAGGAATGCAAGCAGGTAAAGAAAGTGTTTTCAGTTCATTTGCTGAACAATTGTTGAAAGAAGTATTTGTTTGATTGGAAAAGGTGGAACATTTTCCATGAAATGAAACCAAAATGTTTCTCTGTGATTGAAAGTGTTCATTCAACCAAAAATGAAACTCCTTGTATCAATTATCAAAAATATCCACGTTCAATTTAGGTTGAACAACATGTTTCATTTGATGTGAAGCCAGGCAACATAAAGCAATTTCATAATATTTTCCTAATTCCTTATTTTATTTTTAAATTTAGGGCTATTTTGATTTTAAAATACCATTTTTAAATGAGAAGTAAAAAAAACCCTCAAATCTTAAAACAAAGCATTTAATCTATTTCCAGTTTTTTCTCTCCCAGAACTTTTTTTTCCAGATTTCTATGTAATGCAGCGCTGGTTGCTCTGCTCTGCAGAAGCTGGTGTTATTATGTAGTTAGAATTCACTAAGAAGAAATGCCTCCATTCTCCAAAAGGTGATTAAAAGACAAGTCAACATAGAAGTCCCTGTCTTAATTAAACATCTCAGAGGTAATGCTGCTGAATTTAGCAGAACAGTAGCACTGTTGGAGAAACATCAGTTAGATGCAATACCAATAAGGACACAACTCCATCACTTTATTTCACCTCATTCTGCTGGTGACATTAACTGGTTTATCTAGTTTTTGTAAACACTGAGTCCTAAATGGGCATAAGCAACATGAACCTCAGAACAACCAGCTCCATATAGTACATGTTGGATCCCTGGCTTTTCATAACAGTACTGAACAGTGTTTGGGGCGGGGGTTATTTGTGTTGGGTTTTTGTTTTTTAAACATATGCTATCATTTAAAGAAGTTGCAACCATTTCTTTAACTATGATCTCGATTTTTAGTAGTCATATTTTGGCATATGAAGACTAGCCATAGTGGGATATACTTAGATGTATTTAGACCAATATGGTGTCATATCTTGATAAGTTCAAGCTCTCACCAGAAATACATGGCAGATGTGGTCCATTCACCTTTATCAATTTCTGTGCAGGTGGACTGTGGCAAATTCAAGCACCGGAAAGTCTTTTTATCAAAGCTGGATATTCTTATGAACTATATGCTTTAGTTCAATCACAGTCATAGGATATAAAGCAAGAATTTATTTACATAAATCATAATTTCCATTATGCAAAAGGTCACACTCTCTAATGACTGTTAGTCATTTGTAACCTTAACACCTATGAATTTATGAATCTGTATTTGAAGCCTTGATGAAAAAGGAGAGCAAGATGAGTACTGTGACTTCTACACCGAGTAGTTTCCATTTTCATTCCTGGTTTAAGGCCAGCTTCTGCATTATTTGTGCTTCAGTTAGTATAACTAACTTGAATTGATGGCAAAAAACCTTGGGATTCATTTAAGATTTTCAGAAGTCTAAACAAGTAAACAAGAGTTCAGTAAGAGCTAGGGAAGAGTGGTGCCCTTTACAACTGGTGCAGAAAAAATGTGCTTTGTATCTGCATACTGGTATGTACACATGCATATGCACATTTCATTTCTACAAATGTTAAAAACATTTTGTCTGTATTAGGTAGGTCAAATGCTTGAAGCTGAAAACATTTATGATTCAGTTGGTACTACTTTATTGGAGACAGCAGTCCTACATCACCAAAGATTCAGGATAGCATCTTTTTCCTGAGGGATTCAGAGACTGAGGGGGTACATTAATCTGGGGCACATTTTCTTTCTATCTATTTATTACTATACTATCCAGGCAAGAATATTAAACCATAACATCTTGCATAATGGCTGAACATGTTCTATGCTTTTTTGAGACATGACACTTAATTAAATTCCAGTCTGATTACTCGTATGACCTTTATGTGCATCATAGAAATGTTGGTACTATCCATACATGTTTAATTTCTTTTTTCATGGGATTTGTTCTAGATGTAAATTCTTCCGGCACTAATCTTGTACTTTTTAATTGAAGCTTGTAAGCCAAGCCATTCTGTCCATAGGATGGAAATAAATCAAGCAATATACTTTTTTATTTTTAAGCCAGATTCCAGTGTTAAATCTAGCAACATTTTATCCAGCAAATGTTTGAACAGTAAACTGAAATGGAAGAAGAATTGTTCAGTGAATGATTTGGATCAATTACTTCAACACAAAGGAATGATGTTCCTACATGAGAACTATTCTGTACTAAGAACAGCTCAGCTAAGTTCCCACATCTTTATGATCACTGGTTTTGGTGGGAAAGGGAAGGAATGTCAAAAACTCTAATAGTTCACCTGAGGAAGGAGTGTGAACTACTGCCCCTGACTGAGAACACACTCCCTGTTTCCCCTAAACACAAACTCACTGGCAAGAAAAAGTAATCCTTTCAAAAAATGCAACAATTGTCTTTGGCTCATTGTTAAGACAGAAATTCTTTTCAAGGTTTTGGTCATTTTCAGAGATGGTTTGATGGAGATTAAGGTATCGTTTCCAATACACTGTTGACACACTCCTTTGAACTTGACTTACCGAAGCATGAAAATGCACATGGAATGTCTGTGTTCAATATCACTTATTCCCAATTCTCTAACTCAGAAATCACTCTTTAATCAATCCAAAAGCAGAGAGAAAATCCATTAGGTTTACAATCAATGTCTGTATATCATCTTCAAATAAAGCATTCATTTAAGACCTCATTTCAAACTGAACAAACATTAAGTCCTGAAATCATATCATCAGCAAACATCTATTCACCAGAAAGTCTATCAAAGCCAGAATTTGGCATATCATAATACAGTTTCTATTTACAAGGTGATGTACGCACATTGGGAATATGAGCCCTGGCAGTCAAATGAGAGGTGAAACTGAGCACTTTAACACTTCTCTCCTTTGCATATGCTGGTTGCAATAAAGAGCAGATTTTGAAAATATCTTCTAGAGTTACCACAATATTTTGCTTATGAAGGTACAGTGAAAGGCTGTTGCACACCTGTACAGAGCAAAGCTCTGATGTTGTATTTGTTGCTTTTCTGCTGCTGACAAATAGGGGAACGTTAAGAATTCTGTCTAACTTTGTTAATTACAACTTGCTTAAATTGTGTGAATAGCATTTGAGAAGAACAAGAAGATTCCCCAAAAAAGGGCAAAGTATAACATTTTCTTTTGAAAGTGTTACATTACTCTACTATTGTTTTCCACAGAGAATTTGCCAGGGTAAACTAACAGTCAACTATCATGTTAAGCCCCCTTGATACCAAGTGTCAGTTAGCAAAAAAACATACAATCCTATATCTTGTCATTAATCTGCACTGGTTTTTATCCACAGATCTCAAAACAAGACAATGAGCTGCCAACTATCTGACAGCTGCAAATGTCTCCTGCATGAATGTATATTGTGGGCTAGATTCCTATCTCAGTTACAGCAGTAACAATAAAAGGTGTCTCAGTAAACAACATTAACATAAAAGAAGTGCATCAACTACCTATGGTAAAGTTACAGATAGAACATGTGTTTAGTGCATAAATATAGGAAAGAAAATGAAACAGTAAATTTGTATGTGTAAATATTCCCAATTTTACACTTGATAAAGTAACCATCCAGTCAAATACAAGAAACTATCACACTTCTTTCCAAGTGACCAAAAAACACCGCTCCATTTTTGAAAACTAATTATAATGGTCCTGGTTCAGTAAGGTATTTACTATTTAATTTATATATACATGGGGGGACTTAATTACTTTGAGTCTAAAGATCTGACGAAGTCTTTTAGGAAATTGATTTTCATTGTCAACAAGAGTTGAAGAGAATACCTGTGTCCAGCTGCCTTGCATCAAAGCTCCTGCTTTCAGTCTCTATTCCCAAGCTCTAACGATTCAATGTAGTTGTTAAGTACTCCCCCTTATGGTCTGTTACAACTCGGCATTATAATGCTTTGTATTTCTCTTGATTAAAAGCTAGCATCTCATACATGCACTGCATATATATCATCAGAGTTAAGCTAGGCCTATAGCACTGCAACTCATCTCAGAAACTGTTTCATTGAATGAATCTGTGATAACAGATATTTGCAACTGCAGACAATTGTTCATTGTTTTGCTTTGCAATGTGTTTTTAACCACCATTATTATATTTCAGAATAAATATAGAGAACAAATATATAGGAAAATAATTGATTAAATCAGGGTTGGCCGACTAGTGCCTTGCTTTTATCGGGATTTAGTCTGGACTATAAATACATCTATGCATTTTTGATGGGTGATGTGCTATTGAAGTTAATTATTTGAAATTGCGTTTGTTAATCCTGTAAGCAACAAATGTAACACAGTGAAATAGCATTAAAATGGTATTCAATAAATTTTCCTGAAGAGGTGGAAAAATCTGTCCAGTATGTGTATGTGGCCACTGCCACCTTCACTCACCTGCCTGAAAAGGTACATTTGGCAAGAATAATTTCCACCTCTAAGTTCACTACTCTTTCTTCAAATCAAGCAGTCTATTTCGAAATACTCATTTCATAACATACAGAATGGATTTACAACTTCATCATGCTACTCTCATAGAACAAAGCTGTATTAGTTAGACATTGTATAAGATCAGCTGCACTAGATTAAAAGCTGTTCAACATAAAACGCCTTTCACCATTCAAAAAGTCTTCTGCTGTTCCTATTTTTGCCCTAGTGCTGACTGAAAACACACAGGGTATCTCACCTGTTATAACCAGCTACAATATCTTATTCCTCAGTACAGTTTGTGCTACTACTACACATTCCCTGTTCTACTATGTCCTCATCATGTTTCGGGGGGGAGTGAGGGGGGAAGTATGCTGATATCCTTATCTGAAACATTATTCAAACAGTGAAAAGCATAGTTATCATCAATCCCCTTCACTTCTTTTTAGCTCCAACTCATCTTCTCAAAATATACTGAAAAACATTCATTTTCATTAACAGTGATGTATTTTCACCACCTTTGTGCTGTGTCAGTCCAGCAAGTGCTCTGCTCTCTTGCAAAGTCTTCAGAATTCAGTTGGTAACTTCAAAGGCAAGCCCTAACTTCTCCCAGAAGATCCTGTAATGTTAAGCAAAGCATACTAAGGATTAAGATGCTCTCTGGAAATAAACAGCACTTCATTTGATTCAAGTTCTCCCTGAACTTTAACTGAATAGTTCTGGGGTCATTTTGATAAAACAGTTTGGTAAAAGGCATCCTTTCTGATAGTGCTTTTATCTTTGCTTACTCAGTTTATAAAAATGAGTGGGTTTATCTGTGATGGATTTGCAATTTAGATCTCTAAACAAAGTAATCAGATTAAAAAATTTCTGCAGTGTATCTTGCGAGAGTAAATGTGAAAAAAAAGATTCAGAACATTTATTAGAACACTCAACGTGTTCAGACAGCCCAACGGATACAATCTACTGCGGAATTAGACAAAAGCCTACTAAAATCCCCTTACCAAAAATTAAGCCTCAACAGTAACATTCCCATACAACATTCAATAAATAGTTCCCAGCCCTACTAATCTCCTCTGGGAGTATAAGAGAGAATCTAAAGATCCATTCTCTACAAGCACATTAAATGATACACAAGAATCAAGCAGTGGGGGGTCAGCTCCATTCAGGAAGCTCACTTGATTTTGCTTTCCAAGTTTCCAAACAAAGTCATACCCACAAAACAAATTCTTCTATCAGGTAAAAAATTTTACAACTAGGTCTTAAAGAAGGTGGCTACCTTCTGAAGCAGAGAGAGTTATTCCTGTCAAATTTTCTCCCAAATTCTTCTACTGTTATGAAGCTATCAAATATCACTGAGAAATTTTATGTGAAATGCTACATTTCAGCTTTGCTCTTTCTGAGATTGATTGTATTTGGACAGAGTCTAATTCTGCAGGATGGATGCTCTAGAATTCTTCTATATGCAGTTGCACAGAAATACTTTTAAGAGTTTCTAAAACTGAAGTAATAGTAGAAACTAATTGTAAAAGTATCTTCTTGCTAGTTATAGGTAGTACGGGCAAGGATGTTTGTGTTAAAGGATTAAATGCCATAAATACAAAGGGCCTGTCTTTCAGTCGGAGTAAGCAAACACAGAAAGCAGCTTTTCTACAATAGAATCACCTTATTGTTAAGATGTTTCTGATCTTTCAAGAGGGGGACAACTCCCCACTCCCACAGGCAGTTTGCAATCTGAAGGCAAATTGACAGAAAGGCAGGAAAAAAGGGAAGCAGAAAGGCAATCCTTCTGAATATATTTCCTCACATTAACCAGAGGGTTGTTTTTTTGGTTTGTTTTTTTTTTAGCCAGCTTTCTATCAGTAGCAGGGTGGAAGCCAGTCTTTCAGAGCCAGCCGAAGCTGGCCACCACATGCCTCCTAGGATGTTCCTCGCCCTCTCAGAGGTTGTTTTCAGCCTACTTTTGTTTCAGAGAGCCTCTTGACAAGCAAATATCTGTGCTCTCAGGTTTCCTGGGATACAGATAAGAAATCTCAAGGAGACTAATCTAAGAAAACCCCACAAAAATATTGCATTCTTTCTGGCCTTGCTCTCCTGCTGCTCTGCTCTTACAAAGAGTGTTGACTCACAGGGGTTTACATGCTGTGAGAGAGACAGCAAGAGGTAAGAGCTGAGTGCAATTCATCTATTGTGAGAATGAGAAGGAAAATGAAAAAAATTATTTATAGTATCATGAACTTCCTGAGTTCAGTCCATCCAGAGAGAACCTCTATTGACCCCTTCTCTATGCAAAGTAGTTTCAGCACTTTAAGTCTTCCAATACCTCAATTTAGGCATTGCTTGGACCTGCATCAAGTCTTGCTAGATAAAGTTATGGGGAAAGTGAGATCCCCAGTAAGGAAAGAAACTGTTTAACAAATAAATGATTGTGTGGCTTTCCAGATGTAATCTCAAAACTACTTGGTAGTTATTGCCCCTTACATATTATTGCGCTTTCTTTAAAACCAGAAACAAAAACATGACTCTAGAAGCTGATGTAAGCACTTTGCAAATGGGCAGTAGAAATCCAAAAGCTGGGCTGGCAGGTAAGCATCATTGATGGCATCATCTCAGTGATGTGATAGGGACTGGATCAGAAAGCCTCCAGCATACACTGTGATAGAGTGTTAACTCTAAATCATTTCTGTGCCTGTAAATCAAACTAAACTAAGGTCAGCTACCCAAGTCAACAGGAAAGAGAAGAGACAAACTACAGTTAAGAGCAATTTTACAATGACATTATATAATCTGTAATCGGTTATAAGCTATGGGCCATTCCATTTAATTTTGCTGATATAGGTATATCAGGGCCAGTGTATGCTCCCATAGCTTTTGCGCTCCCATGTGCCAGTTACATGTATAGCACATTAAATGCTTTGGTCATGAACTGGGGCACAACCGACCAAGAGGTGAGAAATGCCAGAGAATTCAGTTGTCTGCTGTAGTCCACTGCACTGGTTTTGGCTGGGGCAGTGTTAATTTTCTTCATGGTAGCTAGCATGAGGCCGTGTTTTGGATTTGTGCTGGAAACAGTGTTGATAACACAGGGATGTTTTAATTATGGCTGAGCAGTGCTTACACAGAGTCAAGGCCTTTTCTGCTTTTTACACCACCACCCCCAGCAAGCAGGCTGGGGGTGCACGAGAATTTGAGAGGGGACACAGCTGGGACAGCTGACCCTAGCTGACCCGAGGGATATTCCAGACCATACAACATCATGCTCAGCACATAAAGCTGGGGGAAGAAGAAGGGGGGGGGGGGGGCTGATATGACATTCAGGGTTGTGGCATTTG
>JAVJGG010000094.1:25433281-25447471 GCA_035590195.1 Aviceda cuculoides | reverse complement strand
CTGCTGTCCTGGAGATGGCTGAACACCTGCCTGCCCGTGGGAAGTGGGGAATGAATTCCTTGTTTTGCTTTGCTTGCGTGCGCGGCTTTTGCTTTACCTATTAAACCACCTTTATCTCCACCCACAAGTTTTCTCACTTTTACCCTTCTGATTCTCTCTCCCATCCCACTGGGGGGAAGTGAGAGAGCAGCTGTGTGGTGCTTAGTTGCCGGCTGGTTAAACCACAACATCCGCCAATAATGGAAAGATGCAAAATTGCAAACAGATATAACAGATCATGCTCTGGACAGTGGAAAAGATGTGGCAAATGAGGCATGGGATGTTATGCAGAATGTATAGGTTGCAGAGGACTAGAGTCATCATGGCATCATCTGATTTGTAAATTCTGACCTCAGAGGATAATCACATTATAGTCAAATCTCATTGTTCTGAAGGTCAGTGATGAGGGTTTTATCAGCCTGATATTTATTGTCAACAATTTTTTTCTTTTTTATGTTTAAGTTCTCATTTCATTTCTTTTTAATAACAGAGGAATGAGGACATGAAGGTTATGCATAAACAACTCCCACTAACTTTTCATAAAACACTTGAATCAAAATAGACTTCAATTTATCAGGAATGTAGGTAACACTATCAAGGTCTCATTCACATCATACATCCAATCAACTTTTGAAAACAGGCATGGAATTCTAAGGAAGGGCTGCTTTTGAGGTGTGTTCAAGACCATAAAACAGGTATATGAAAAAAATTATACCGGAGTGCAAAATTTTTATGTGTTCATTTCTTCTCTTTGTCACCTCATATGGTTTATGGTTCACTTCTCTAGAGGTGAAAAGAAGTTAACTTTCACCAGTTCTAGGGAAGAGAACATTTCTAGAGAAGTGAAGCATTCACCACTGAAGAGAAACAAGAAGCTTCTATTTCCACTACTATTCAGTTTGTCTTGCAAAGCCCAGTATGCAGTGCATGGGAAATCAAAAGCAAGGGAAAATCTGGCTAAAACCATAATTGAGATACTTGGGATCCACCTGAATAGTAGCTTATCCTCCTTTAAATTATCTGATAAAACAGCATTGTTCTTAGATACATCAACAATACACAAATCAATAATACTGGACACTAAAGAGGGCATTTTGCAACAAAAAGTCTTGTTATAAATGAAGTTTAGCCAATGTGTTTATTTCCCACATTGCTTCCAAGTATATTCCTCATTTGAGATATATCATTCCCATGACAATGGGATCACAAAGCATCATGGTATAACAATGTTAGACCAGGCAGACAGAACGTCAGTAGTGTCAAACTGGCAAGTATATCATTTCACCAGAAATCAAGAGAGGAAATCTGAAGGTCAGAAATACAATATTTATAATACTGTCAGTAGATGGATGCATACTGAACACCTCATATCTAGATCCTCAAGAAGCTTATCAGAGGAATGTTTACAAAACACAAGAGTAGCTGTTACTGAAGTTTTCTCCATTAGGTTGCAATATGCATGGATATTGAGTCCAGCATTCCCTAGTAACAGCAAAAACCTCAAGATACACTTTAATGGTACTGTTTGTCATGCAAGAGACACACAAGCAACAGTCAGCTATTACCCTCATTCCCAGTAATTCCAACTGCTACTACAAACCTGCCCTTTGGTACAGCCCATGTCATTGTTCACCCTCTACCTAATTATATTTAGAAGCCCCAGTATTTTTCCAACAGTCAACACTATTTCCTTGGAAATAAACTAACATGATTAGCATGGCTTCTGCCTTTGGAAGAGAGGAGAGAAGAATAAACTGAAACAACTCTCTATCGTCATCAGTTCGTACTGCAACAAGCGACTTTGGCATTGTGCAAAGAAAATACCTGTGAGAATATTCACAGCTTTCCTTGAGTATGTCTGTGGCAGTTGAACTGGAGAGGCTAAAGCTATGGAAGAAAGGCTGACAAAAGCAAAAGCTAGTTCACAAGAAAAATGGAAAGAGAATGGACATAACCATACTAAATTCTGACTGTACCAGTATATAACAACAGAAGACTCCTCCAGATTTGATGTGGGGAAGAATCTGTCGATGAATGTTCCTTCCATACCTTTCTTGTTATCATAAGATCATTTTACATAGATCTAATTTCACTTAATACCACGCTGATAGAGAGTTTTGATGAAATTCCATTACCTAAATGATAAACAAAACCAAACTAATAAAAAGGTGCTAGAATAAAAGGTTACGAAATTGTTGAGTTTGTGTGACTCATATGAGAAAAATTAAAAAGTACCTTTTGACATTTTTTTCTTGATAGTTCATTCATTTAAAAGTTATTATCATAAACATAATATCTCTTGAAATATCTTTTTGACACTCCCCAAATACTGCAGTCAGAATAAAAAAAACACCAAACTTATAGACCTCTTGGCTCTTAAGGTCTTTCTTATTTATTGAGATTTTATCATATTCTCTCTCTCTTGACTGTCAAATAAACTCTGCTCGTAAAATTTTATCTATGTCAGCAGGCTAAGGTCACAAGACATGTAAAAGCTCTATTTACGAGTCCAAAAACCTTGAGAAACATTCTCTATTTATACAGCTTTTCTCCCCATCACCTCCTTTCTCATTTTCTTTACTTTTTGTGCCCTTCCACTCCTACAACCCTTCCCTTTGTCAATCTCTTCAATTTTTCTACCCATCTTCTAAGCCCCCCTTCCCCTTTTGAATTCCTCTTTTCTTCTGTCTTTATTTAACAGGCTCAGAAGTTCATTTTTCTGACTTTGTTTTCAGGGATCTGTTGACTGCAAGCAGGGAGAAGGTTTGCTTATTTTTGGTCCAAACATCTGGATGCTGGCCAGCTGGCACATGCTCCACCCAATTCCTCTTACCCATAAAAGTGAACAACATGCTTCCCTGAACTCTTTAGGCTCCCCAAAACCATTACTTTTTGCCTCCTTCCTTCCATGTGTTCTGTTTACGACAGTAAGCAATAAACACCTTGTCCAAACAACTCTATATCTCAGACTCTGTTCCCAGATCTTCCCTCCTTCATATGACAATTGACTGGTTCCCCTAAGACCTTCTGCTGTCCTACAGAGACTTTGCAGTGTCCTGTTCCCCCGGTTATTTTCCTTGTCCAGTTTTATCTCAATCATTCTAAGTAAATAGAAGGACTGAAGCTATGACCTTTGTGAATTCACCTGGTACAAGTTTTTGAATGAAACCTGCATGACAGTAGCACAGAAACACTATATCATAACACTATACTACAGTGCTATAATACCATGCTATACTACTATACTATATATTATACATGCACTATATATATAGTATGTACTAGGCATACACTATAATACTGATGACACTAAAACAGTAGTACGCTAACACTTCACTATTGCTTTGATGCTTCTAAGTTCCCCAGCTCAGGAAGAGCGCAGGAGAAATGCCATCCTTCTTCTCTGAACCCATATGTTAAGCAGGAAGAAATACCTCTTCAAAACAGAAGCAACTCTGTTTTCCATGACGTACCTTACATTTCCTGCTAACAATGCATCCTAACAACAAATACTTCAGCTACGTCTCCAAAGTCTGTTGTGACTGAAGTTTTCCTGGTTCAAGCCACATTCAGTGAACTTGGGTGATACTAGTTCACGGGGGAAATCAACATAACTGCTGCTTGGTAGCTGGGTGTAGTGTTCCAAAGGTTACAAGGGCTGTAAGGAGTACAGTGGAAGTACGGGGCAAGTGGGGAACGGAGACACACCTCTGTGCCTATACCTCAAAGAAATGAATGGTATCCCTAACACTTGAAATACATGGACATCTTTGTGCATTTTTATTTAAATCTAGCCCTCTTTTGGAAGTCACACTGAGGCAGATTCCTTAGAAACATCATTTGGAATTTCCTCTAACTACAATTAGCTGGAGTTGGCCAAGCTCATTGTAAAGACAGAGAACTCTGGACATGGGAAGCAGATGCAGCAAAAAACCCCACCACTCTGGTTCTTATACTAACTTCATGGCAGTCTTCAACACCTACAGAGTCAACTTTTGTTGAGATTTTCCACTGTAAAATACCATGCAATGATGCATTAGTATGCCCACTGGGAGTTGAAGTATTAATTTGACATTTTTCCATTTATCTCATATCAAGAGTCATGTGCACGGTGAAAGACCTTCTACACATATCAACGTACAAGACTCAAAGAAATCAATAGTGTTTAACTGAGAATTCATTATACTAACAAAATCCATCAAAAGAACATAAACAAAATAATTTAAAATAAGCATCAGCTGCAGCTTTTCAAATTTAAGCTGCCTAGGAATGTTATTTAAATGATAAGGCAAGACACTGAAATAATATTGTTTTTCTGTTTTGAAATTTACTCACCAGATTTTAATGCATATAAATGTTGCCAGACAGAAATCTGTTCATACACATTTTCCTATATTTTGTCAGAATAGCCAGCACAGATGAATTTCAAAGAAGGAGAGGTTCTATAAAGAAATGATATAAAATGTAAGTGCAAACTATACAAGCCAGCATATGAATCTAGAGGAATAGACAGCAAGTTCTGTCAAGGTGTTCAAAAGAATAAAAATCAAAAAAAGGCTCAGTTAAACTGCAAAGAATACTGAATACTTGCAAAGGATATCACAACCGAGGACTACAGCATCAATTCCAGCCTTCAAAAAAAATCAAAGAGAATTTCTAATGAACGATGTCACTTTTGTAGCAGGTTGGGTTTTTATTACTGTTATATTTTATTGTACTAGTTAAAAACATGGATTTTTGAAAAGATAAAGAAAACTAGGTCCAAAATTCAGGTTACAAACAAATACCTATGAGAATAAGTACATTTTTAATGCACAATTAGATGTGAGAAAATCCCTCTAGAATAATGGCTGAATTTGTTGCTAGATTCAAAGATAAGGTCAAACTAACAATCAAAAGCCATATAAAAACATTTTAAAAGGCTGAGTGATAACACAAAGAGCAACTGCCCTTAAGATAATGGGTTTTATGCTGTGTATTCAGCCTCTCTGATAAAACAAGCAAACAAAATACCTAGCATTTGGCAATAATTAAAATTCAGCTGAAATGACACACCTTAGCAGAAAAAAAGAGAATAAATAACAAATATGAGAGAAAAACTGAAGTATTTAATTAGTCTTCACAGAAAAGATTGTGACCAGATGCTTAATTTTGATAGCAGTCACAGCAGGATCAGAATATTTATTACTGATATTAACATGGATTAGAAATATAAATAAGAATGGCATAATGAAATTCTCAATACAGATTATGTAAATAACTAGCTAAAGCATTATCCTTGAACTGAGAGAGCTATAAATTCAGCAGATAACATAGTTCAGTAAAATGACATTAGCCAAAGAAGAGCAAACATCCACCCTTTAAGATGAGGGAGGAAGACAACAAACTACAGAACAGTCAGCCCAACTTCAAGCCTCACAAATATACTGAAGCAAATGTAGGCCTCAATATACTTATAAACTGTTTCTTTAATACTGCAGTAAAAACTGACTTGTCAGGAACAAACTGTGTCAAATCAGTCTCATTTCCTTCCTTGATATAATAGCTAACTAGTAGATAAGGGGCACAAAGACTTTTTTTTTTTTATCACTAAGGCTTTTGATGGTGTCCCATACAAAAATCATCACATGTGAACTAGATAAATGTGATGACAGTACTGTATATTGCCTATCTGCCTTACATTGAGAAGATATCTGTGAATCACTTTCAAACTCAATGGGTATTTCAAGTAGGGTCCCATAGGAATTTGTTCTGGCCTTAATTGTATTCAGTGTTTTGTTAATAACATAGATGTTGGATAACAAGTGTATTTCTAAAGTACATGGGGATATTGCTGAGATGGAAGCACTTACCACAAGATAAAGAATAGTATACTGGGTCCAGTTTGGCCACCCTATTTTTCAGTTAAGATGCAGCCAAATTGAAGAGTGTGCTGAGAATGAAAAGACTAAACAAGAGTTTCCTAAATCATTACTTATGAACAAATGCTAATGAAACTTTCATCATCAGGAAAGAGAGGATGTCCAAGTCCAGCCCATCTGGTGCTTAGACAGCAATTATCCTTACAAACAGGCACTTTCTCTTGCACCCTCCAGCAGCATAGTACAGAATTTATTAGAGTTCCTCCTCCCACTGTTCCACCCAAGGACATGGTGAACCTGATGCTTCCCCAAGGACCCACAGTTAGAAAAAAGGGTTACCAAACTAATTTCCAAGACTCAGCCAATTTGCTCTAGTTGTATTTGATCACACCTCTCTGATGAAGCCCTACCTAGATCTCCTGAGGTCCCTTCCAAACCCTCTGATTTCTGTTGTTTCTGTTATTTTTATTTCCTGTTACATGAAAAAAAAAAAAGACAAAACCAATCAGCAAAATTTTATCAAATGTCTAGGCAGATAGCTATGAGTAAGCCTTCATTTTCCAAGATTCTCTGTAGACTTATTCAGACTGTGAGATTATTCTAGCTTTTTACTTTAAGAATGTTTTTCTCCCACCCACCATGAATGCCAAGCCTGTCAATCACACTAACAACAACAAAATACATATGGGACAGTTTAAGGAGGAAGAGCAGACATGAGAAACTGCTCCTTTAACTTATTTGGAATCAGCTCCAACATGTGTGCCTGAGAGAAGAAAAATGAGTATATGGTAAGTCATGTTCCTTTCATTCTTTTTGTACAAAATGGGCAAAAAACCCCAGTGACAATGGTTCATATTTTATGTACAGTAATACTTCATTGAGTTATTTTGCTCAAGTATATTTTCCCGAGAGCAATATTCCAGTGTTACATCCAGTAAAATAAGTTGCTTGCAGCTGCTACGGGTTTTTGCAGAGCAGAACTTGACTTCGAAAGTTTTGAAATAAGTTTAACACATTTAGTGCTTATGTTCATGAAAATATATAGTTGTATTTAGTAAGAACTGTGAGTGATATGATCTAGGAACCAGTTTTTATACAGCTTATTAATGATTTCTATGAAACTACAGATTGAGAACTTACTTTATGAAACTCCAAGGAGCTGTTGCCTGTAGAAACCTGCCTTTTATGTGGCTTGCACAGTTCGGACTGTAGGAAAAAAATACATTCAAATATATACTGTAATGATGTGTTAACTCTGCTTTATTTACAAGTTATGTATGAGAATGAATTTGTTTAGAAGTCAAATTACCTGGTGTACAAAATGCACACATTAAATAAGATTCCTCTGAAATTTGGTAGTTCTTAAGTACTAGATGTCATTTTTGCTAAGGGGTCCAGAAAAAATGAAATTTCTTAATATACAGAATTGGATTTCTGCCTTTTTTTGAGAAGTGAAATTTTAAACAGCATGGATGAAAAGCATTAATGTCTCCAGTTAGATACAAGTTTAAAGTAACAGATTACACTCTGCACATGTACCCGAACACATTTTTAAGTCTGCCAGTGTCCATGCCAGATCAAGAAGCTCCAGGGAATATTCAGTAGCGAGTGAGCATGACCTGCCCAGGGCTAGTGCTGGTTCTCATTCAAGTGTCAACAATCTGCTTGAAAGTTATGTTTAGGCACCTGGACATTTGGAAAGAAACAGTATCTGTGGCCTGTCTTTATCTGGTGGACTCTGGAAGCCTCAATATTCTGCTCAAGAACCCCCCCACCATAGCCTGTACAGCCAACGTGTGTTCAAGTGCACATATTTACTTGGATTGCCATGAAAGGTGATATACTGCATAGAGTAACTAGAAGAATGAGGGCACTAAGTAGAATTGGTAACCAAATCTGAGGTCCTCCTAGCCAGCATTCTTGAAATAATCCCCTTGAGGGTAGTGGAAAGCAAGTTGAAGTGCATGATAATATTCTCCATTTTTGTTGCGGACACTTGAGGAAAGAAAACTACGGCATTGATCAAGCCAATATCAGTATCAGCATCAAGAGACTAGCTGCAGGATTCCAGATGAGCCTCCGCACATCCCTATTTTTTAATTTTTTTTATTGTTGTCATCATTTCTAATCCGACTAAAACACAAATGGCAAAATATTTCTTGCAAGCTACAGTCCCTGCAGTTCAACCACCTCTGCTACAACCCCTCTGAAACACAAAACTGAACACGACCTTCCCAAATAGATCTCTGTCTCACGCAGTGGAGAGAGGTGAACCGCATAAACATTGGCCTCTTGAGAGCACTCTTCTGAAAACCCAGAGCACAAATTAAGGCAATGTCAACACAGGCAATGATAGCAGAATTAGCCAGACATTAGCGCGGAGGGAAGAGCAATCAGAGAGAAGCCAGCTGGGAGAGGACGGAGGCCTGGGCACAGCCAGGCGGGTGAGCTGGCAGGGTAGGGCTTCAGCTCACGCTGCGGCCTGCCCGGCAGCGTAGGAAGGTAACAGCGGAGAGCAGCAGGCAGCAAAGAGCAGCTCCTTGCATGCCAGTATTGCTGAAAATGCTGGTGGTCTGACGGCAATCGTAAGAAGAAGAGCAGACACTGCTGGCAGCACGCACTGAACTGCAGAATCCTTAAAACACTATTTTTAATCTGCCTTTGAGATGCTCTGAGCTAGAGCCGCTTACACCTACTCGGTAACCAAACTCAGCCTGTACTGCAGAAATAACAGCATTGCTGCACTTCTTTATTCATGTTTCACACCTGATGCCATCTGTTACTTTGTTGTTTCCCCTAAGCAACCATTAAACCTGTAAATCACACTTACCTCCTCCCCAGCTGCTTCCCATCTCTACCATACATGAAGACCCTACTACTGACACAATCACTCCTGCACCCAAATTAGGCAAGCAAAATTTCTGGAGGAATACATGCACCTCTCTCTTCTGGTCCTGCACACAGTGGTAGAGAGCATTGCTCCCTCCCGTCATTCAGGGAAATGTCGTCTCCCTCGGAACAACTCACAGCCAACAGTATGAAACATTGAACACTATGAAACTCAACATAATTTTGCTTAGAGTGTGCCAGTCAGGCACTCAGAGGTTATTGTGAGGAAGCCAAGTTTAAGTTGCAAGGGCTTCTATCTCAATTCTGCATTTCTGAAATTCCAAGAGTTGAATTTTGCAAGATTCAATGTTCCACAAAGTCACAAGAGAGCCAAGAGTTAAGAGTATTCACTAGCAACAACTGACCTGTCAGTCACTAACAGCAAAAACACACACAGGCAAATTTGAAGGATAGTAGATGAGACATTTCAACCTAGCTGAAATTCATTTTCATCTTTGAACATGTGCTCCAGATCCATTTTGCCCTGGGAAATAAAACAGGAAGAGTAATTGGAAAGCAGACTATAACATTCCTTGGTCTCTGGCCTTTTATGGAAGCTTTCATATTTGTCCTGTTGTGGTGACTCAGAACTGCTGAGCAAAGTAATCTGGGTTTGTTTCAGCAGCTGCATCTTTGCAACTTTATTGCCCATTCTGTAAAGCAATGGCTCTCAGACATTTCCCCCTTGCTCCATTTTAGAATATGCACCCTGCCCCCTTCTCCAATTTAAGAATTGCATACGCCACTCCTCTCAAACTGGAAGCGTATTCTGTGTTAGAGGTGAAGAGGCAGAGAAGGGCCGTGAGCGGGGCAGGGATGCAGCTCAGAGGAGGTGGCTGGACGGGGACAGCAGCAAAGGCACAGCAGTGCCCGTCCCGAACCTCCTTCGGCTCTGCTCCCTCTCGACTCCGTCTGAGCCCCAGCATCCACCAAAAACATCTGCCTTCCTTCTCCTGCAGCCCAGGAGTGATTCCTGGCTGTGCCTGCCCCGTCCATTGCACATCTCCCTCCTTAGAGGATAACAGTCACGGCACCAAATTTGGGAATCATTGGTGTAATGTATGTGATATATATGCAGCATATGTAGAAACCACACCCAGATCAGTAAATCCCTGAGTTCAGAATGGTTGGAGACGGGGAGAATACTGTGGAAGTCTTACATACTTGCCCTGTTTTATAGTTTCCTAGGTAGTTCACTTCTGACCACAGTCAGAAAAGAAGATGCTGGACTGGATGAGCTTATGGTCTGACTCAGTACAAGCATTTTATATTAGCCTACCTTTTGAAAAGATAACGCAACACTGGAGTGAATTTACTGACAATTTGTTCTTTAGCAGTAATAATGACAGGGGGAAAAAAAGCCCAAACAAACACCCCCCCCAAAACCCCAAAACTTTAGATCACGCATCACTTTACAGTAATTGAGTGATTTATTTAAGCCTGTAAGTGATGCCCAGACTTGACATAAACAATGAGATTATACGATGTGACAATATGGAAGTAAAAGTTCTGCAACTGAGCTCTTTTTTTTTTTCTGTCTAAACACCACAGCACAATATGTCAAAACCCACAAGCAAGTCAAATGTAATCTGAAAGCAGATCCAAGCAACTGGATCAGGCAGTTCAAGGTAGGCCAGAGACAACTATCACCAATTATTTTTGTAATAGATATGAAAAATAGTTTCCATATTTAAACCTCTAAGATGCCGATGACTCAGAAATATTTTATACACTGATTTTCATCAGAATTTGTTTAATTGATTTCAGTAATGGCAGATATTTGCATATGTTGATATAATAACTTACAGTTTCCTTATACTGGCAAGGGCCACTCATAGAAGAATATTGGTACGCCTCTTCACAGGCGTTCACTTTAAGTGAGCAAACAGGAAAAAAGTTGCAAAAAAGGACTTCCTCCTAGGATTTCTACAGCAGCTCAGTAAAGAACAGTGAAGCAACGGTTCAGTGTTACTCATATAGATCAAGTCTTTCTCACTTGAGAGCAACATGGCTACAAAACTACCATCTCAGGAAGAATTTGAGAACTGGACAGCTTTTCAAGTTGCAGATCTCCTAAGACAGGTACTGAATGTATATCTAACGCTTTAGACAGTTCAGTCTGTGTTCAGCTAGCAGAAACTTACTGGATTTATCTTTGAAAAACAGGTATCTTATTCTAAATCTAGCACAGATATTCAAAAGTACTGAAAATGTTTGCTCACAGGGATATTTCTTGTAATAGAAAAGGTATTTCATGCCCCAATTTATTTCCTACTGGGAAGAAATAACCATTTCACTGAAAGTGGGTCTAGATTTTATATTTTAATATCACTTTAAAATTTACAGCTTGTCCATAAGAATCTACTGTTCATCTTTTCTTCTCAATGCATATATACCCACAGTAGTTGCTAGATGTTGCTCAAGTTTAAAGGTACTTGATTTTTTTTTATTATTATTCCTTTGTCTGCTTGTACGTTTCCTAGTTCTGCAATGTCCTTTCTAGTATATGTAAAATAACCTCAATTGCACAAAATATTCCAAGCTTCTCTTCAGACATCCTTTCACTACTTGAATAATCTCCTCCAAGATATATAAAATATATCCTCCATTATATATCCTTTCCGTGCTATCGGATTTTCCCTTGTAACTTACTGAATACCATGACTCAGGTTTTAGACTTCTACCTGTAGCTTGCTTACACAATGAAGTCCATTCACTGCATTTTGATGTGTAGTCTTATTTTACAATCCTTTGGGGGTTTTTTAATGCAAGTTTCTCTATATAGCTTTACGTATAGGATTTTTCTGTCTTATGTTCATTCTATTTCTAACTGCAGAAGTACCAATCTTTTCCACTACCTGTTTTACACCAACAGTGAGAATTTATTGTCATTAAGGTTTCTTGTCCTTTTCAATTGAAGGAGCATACAATCTTTTTCAAGGAAAATAATAGAGGGTTATGAAGTGTTTCTACAAGAGTTTCATTAGTAGCCACATAAAAAGTAGGCCAAAGTTTAAAATTTTCATTTCGTATTATTAATTTCCCATTCTGCCTTGTGCATAAGTATTCATAAATATGCTCATTCTTGTAAAATTAAAAAAAAAAAAAAAAAACCAGCACACAAACAGTTTTACAATGCAGATGTATCACAGGTGGACCATTGTCCCCACATTGAGAAAGCTAACCTGTGCCGTGCAATTAATTCATATCATAATGATAATGTATCATTGTTATGTGAACTTATTATAGTGAACAGCTACTCAGAGGATTAATTAGCTCAAAGCCTTTCAAGCTTAAAGGAAATCAGACTAATTAATAGAAGATATAATGATTTTAAAGTACCCTGCAATTGTACAGCAAAATACAAGACAGAAAATTAATAACAATTGTTCAACAACTCAGAGGCTTCCAGGGAAATTTCAGCAGGCACACTGTAAGTACTGGCTTTGGACTTGTTAGGTGAGAGTCTTCCAACTTTATAAAAAGCTGTTAATGCCTATGCTTACACTCACATCACTGATTAAAGCAGCTAAGTGATCTAATTACTCCAGTATAACCAACATTAAGTGCTTGGCCGTTTTGTGTATCAAAGACTAGCACTGGGGAGTAGCAGCCGTTTGCCTGCAGCCACCATGTACAGAGCAGCTCAGCTCCCGCTGCCAGCGCTCCAGAGAGAGCCTGGGCACCAGATACTGCCATCACTGCCACAGGCAGCCAATGCGCCGGGGGCTGTGCGGGATGTCCCCCTCCCCGAGTCTGGGCATGCAAGTGCATGAACCCTAAAATAATGCTGTTAAGGTTGCAGAAACAAGCACTCAAATGTGCCAGAACTGGGATTACCTGGATTTTCCCCCCTTTTACATACACATCATGATAGTCTATAATTGCTTCTTCATGTACTACCTTTTCCATTCACAAAAACCTGCCTCTTTCAATGCAGAGAAACCAGTATGTTTGTGCACTACTCTGGGCCATTACAGAAATTGTAAGGTGCACAAGGCCAGGGCTTGCTGCAAAAGAGAGAATGAATTCATGGTAATGTTGATTTATTTCTGCCCTGAAATATCAGATTCTGTCACTGCTCCAGCTCAGCACTTTTACCTGAACCCATGCAAGTCACCCAGAAAAAAATATGACATTTCCCTAGTGCTTGACTTGAAATTCCAGCCTCTGGTTTGCAGAAGTGGCAAGAGGTGAGAGTTGCAATCACAGTAGTAGCTCTGCTCAGAAGGTAAAAATGACAAAACATTGAATATGTATATCTCACAGATCTTAAATAGCTGTAGTTAGGCATCCAAAACCACTGGATACTGTACGAGTTTTATTTCTTGTGCACCTCAACTCCCCTTACTAATAGAGTTTTCATCTCACAGGGTGGTCTTAGAAAAAGCAGTTAATTAATGTTTCTGAAGCACTCTGACAATAAAAAGACTGCTGAGCACTGAACAGAATGCAATACATCTAACAGTGGTTCAGGAATATCACATCACCTTTTATGTGCTGTGACTAAGGCTGGGTCTTCTAGAAAAGATACACTGAGGTTGGTACATAATATATATGTACAAGGCATATGTACATACGTACAGTGCAATTTTAGCATTTCCTTAATGCTAACAGTCTTAACGATTTTTCCAAAATAGATTTTTGTGTGTAACAGAAGTTATTAACTAGCTGTTCTGCAAAGTGTTTCCAGCCTCATGAAAGTCATTTTGTATAAAATCAATAACTTCACTACTAAAAAATAATTAACCCTACTGATTTTGGTTTTTTCCTCATAAATAAGTGAAGATAATAATGGAAACCTGTTAGATGTGTGCATGTACTTCCCTGTTATCTTGCACCTACACTATAATTGCACCAACACTGAGATAGTCCATGTTGCAGTCAGAGTTTATCTGCTTGGTCTCTATTTGCCTTGGAGTCTAGTCCCTCTCCTCGGTACTGATCTTAATGCTATGAAGTTAACATATTTGTCAGAAAATGAAAGCTTCCCTGGTTATCACTAAACACCAGTGTGGTGGGTTTGCCCTGGCTGGGCACCAGGTACCCACCAAAGCTGCTCTATCGCTCCCGTCCTCAGCTGGACAGGGGAGAGAAAATATAACAAAGGGCTCGTGGGTTGAGATAAGGACAGTTTAATAAAGTGAAAGCAAAGGTGGCGTGTGAAAGCAAAAAACCCCAAATGATGTTATTCTCTACTTCCCATCAGCACGCAATGTCTAGCTACTTCCTGGGAAGCAGGGCTTCAGTACGCGTAGTGGTTGCTCCGGAAGACATACGTCCCCCCTTCCGTCTCCCCTTACTTAGCTTTTATAGCTGAGCTCACGTCATATGGTATGGAATATCTGTTTGGTTAGTTTAGGTCAGCTGTCCTGGCTATGTCCCCTCCCAAGATCTTGCC
>JAVJGG010000094.1:25419062-25432580 GCA_035590195.1 Aviceda cuculoides | reverse complement strand
TAAATATTTCTATGAGAATAATTTATTTTCACTAATATTTCTCTGTTAGTGTCTGAGTTACTACTAAGGAAAATTACTGCTAAGGAAATTTACAGCTAAGCATTACAAATACTAAAACTCATTTCAAGAGTGGTACATTCTTAAATAAAAGATTTCTACATTTCTTCCCACTTTCCATGCATAACTAATTTCTTTGAAAAGCCAGGCTAAACTATTTAAGGCACAGTGAGATTTTTAGGACATCTTCAGCCATGCTCCATTCCTTACTACTTTTTAATAAAGAGAATCCAATGTGTCCACTTTTTTCCCAAATTACTATTTAGTTTCTGTCATAAAGCAATACTACTTCTGGACATTCCTCTTTCATTTTAATTTATAATCAACACCAACTTTCTTACCAAGACACAGTTAGACCAAACATCTACTGCTGAAGCCAAGCAGCCAGTACATACAGAGGTTGGTAAACAGGCATGTAACAAGAGACCTTTCTCTTGGATAGCCTCCATTTTCCAGCAGTCAGTGATATAGCCATTTCCTGAGGTGACTGCATGGCAACTGATGGACATTTTCTCAAGCTACCTTTTAACCTGTTTCTAATGCTGGCCTGCTCTTATCCCATAGCAATTAAAGTTCCACAGTGTATTTCTGTTGGGCTTCTTGTTCCATGTATCTTATATTTACTGCTTCATAATTTCATCTTGCTATTCCATTCACAATTTTATCAGCCCTTATCCCCTGTAATCTTTCTTCCTAAGAAAGAGGTGATACTGTGTCTTATCTCTTATGTGGAAGTCACTACCTATTTCTAAGCATTATAGTTATTCTGTCCAATATTCTTTTTCTAATTATATATGTCAAATAGTATAAAGATTTCCACAACCCCAAGTATTTAAGCAAGGAAATATTAGTTTGTTTACAAATGTCAAGTTTCATACTATTGTAATAATTCTATATTTTCTCACCTCAGTTTGGCATGCCTGAATCTGCTGTGGTTGTAGAAAAACTGGGCATGAATGGATCTCATTTCTTGGTAAGCAAATATTTCATCGGAGCTATCATTCAAGCATATTTCAGCATGAGGCTTGTATTCCTTATGGTGCCAGGAAATAATCTGACGTTGTCCTTCTTTGTACATCCTTCATCAGTTGCTCTGATGCCACATTTTAGTGGGTTGATTTACATCTCTGACTCGAGGAACTCTGCTGTACAATAGAAATCCCAGCCAGCCCTTCTCTCCCTCCAGAGAAAGTGCAGATATGTAGAATCAGCCATTAACATACAACTGTGGCAGGGAATATCTCACAAAATATGACTTAGAGAGGTTTGGGGGGGTGGGGGTGTTAAGGAAATAGATATTTTAAAGCCATTGTTCATGTAAAAGATTCTTCATAAAACTTGCATGATTAAGAACATTTACTAGTACAGAATTCTACATGAATTTTACAATAAAAGTTTACAGATACCAGGAACAATGTCTGAAAAAAATCCAGTAACTTCCTTTGTTGACCTCTGTAGAATTTTTTGCATAAGAGTGTGGTTAATTGATTGCAACTAATTAGAAGAGAGGAATAGAATAACTCCTTGAACTGGGGCGATACCTCTACCACTAACTCCATTTGTGCAGCTATTGAAGTAAAAGACCTTTAAGATCTATTTTAAAGGTAAAATAATTGTTATAATATATTTAGGCACTGCAGAGAAATTACGTTTGCTTGGCACTTCATTGCTCAACAGAACTGTTTCTTGGATGCATCAGGAGTTGTACCTGCAGTTTATGTTAACAAGGGCTTCAATCCTGCAAAGTGTTTCACATCCTTAGACCACATCACCACATCTACTTAGGTGCATGCAGGTTCAAAACTGCATGGCCACAGAATAAAACTGGGTTTTACTAACAATTCTTGCTAGTATAATAGGGCTAACAAAGCTGTCAAATAGAGACTGATTCCTGTCCCATCCATGCATTATACACTGAATACCTAAAGGTACTGTTATCTCCACTGCTGCATGAGAAGGAATGAAGTTGAAGCTAAGTGCGAATGTGTTGGCTTCTTGCGCCTGCTGCAAGTAAAGCTGTACCGCAGCAGTGGAAAAGGCCATGGGAAATATTTTCAGACGTTAGTGGTAACCTAATCAAAACACAAGTGAAAAAAGCAAGAGGAACAATGGATGATCTTTGGTGATGGTCTGCAGTATAAAAGCAGTATGATTAAAAATGAAAGCATTTGCTAGTATGTTCTATGTATTCTCTTTAACACATCTTTAAAAATTATTTTGCACTGCAGAAAACATGGCAGTATGTGTGTGATACAATGAGCAACATCCATCTTTGAGATGGCATTGTAGAGAAAATGAGACAGGCCTTGCACACCAGTAGTAACCTTCCTACAGCTTTCATGTGTTCTTTAATCGAATTGTTCAGTAGCATTGTCAATGTGATACATCTGTAATAAGGTATGCTTGAAACAGAATTAATTATGACAATAGTAAAAAAATAACGATTCAAGAACCTGTATTTTGCTGTCATTAACAGCAATATTTGAGCAACTACAAGATGCTGTTCTCCTATGTACAAGCTAGTATGTATATTAACTTGTAAGTAATTAAATCAATGGCCCACTTTTTTATTCCAAGGTCCTAGCCTAGTATACAAGAAATTTATACTATTCCAGGAATGACAAGTTCCTTCTCTGTTACAAGGTGTCTGATTTAGAAAGTACGCTCTTAGTAGATCCACCTTAACAATGTGTGACAGAGTAACCAGATAGCTAAGGTACACACTTCCACTCTGAAAACCTGAGTTTCTGTCTACACCACTTAAAGCGCAATTCCCTAACCGGATCTACTGGTTTGTGTAGAGCTGTCTGGAAATCCAAAATTCCAAAATCCTGATACTCTTATTGTGTCTGATTATTACCTTTGGCAAGAACCTAAGGTTTTGTAACTCAGTAAACTCAGTTTATCATTCAGTTATAAGGGGCATATGGTTTACTTCACTACACTCTGCAAAGTCTTAGCTGAAGTTCAATATCACCTTTGGACGTTAAGTTAAAAGTCAATACAGAAAAGCTGCCCATCTATCACTAGACAGCAGAGAACAGAAACAAAACAACAACAACAAAAAAAAGCAAACCCCATAAAACAGAAAACACTTGAACAAGCCTGATGCCATCTACTAAATAGTAGTGGCAGGTTTACTTTCACATACTAGTAATTTTTAAAAAGCAAATAAAAGATTGCCATTGTACATGTGTGCATAAAGACACCATCCACATGTGTAGATCTCATGATATATGTGCAGTGTTTCAATGTGCCTACCCGATGTAAGATGGATATTTAGATACAGATCTCTTTTTGCTACGAGATCTGTTAGGTATCACGGGACAGAAAATTCCTTCTAGTCTGGCAGATAAAGAAGAAAGCAAATCTCTGCCGTGTCTTCCATGCAAATTTAGTGAACTTTCCCCCACCGTGCATTTCGAGAGGCACAATTTTCTGTTACCTTTGCACACTCTGAAAAACTGTCTTCCACCCATGGGTGTTGCTGCAGAAAGCAGGTGAGAGTGCCTGCGGGGGCTGAGAGGACAGCCCGAGCAGAGCCAACTCCATCCCTACCTGCAGCCCTTCACAGTTCTCGGGCGAGCCCTTCTCACCATAAAACTCCTCAGGCCTCCCCCAAACTTCTGCCATGACACTGACACCCTAAGCATATGCAGCACAGGCTTTTTGTACGTGAGATGTGCCAAAATTCAGAGAGGCAACGGGGCGGGCAGCGTGCTGGCCCGCTGGTGGGCCTCGCTGGCAGGTAGGTTTCCTGGAAAGCAATGTATGCAGCCAGCACGCTGCATGTTATCACAGCATATAACCACCAACCCACCAGATGTGCCTCTGCTTCGTGTTGGTTTCGGCGAGGGCATTCGCCTTTCTAATTTGTGCAAAGAAAGAATGTTGTCAAAAGTTGGGGAAATGCTGCAGAAAGTAATTATCCTAAAGCTCACCACTTAACTAACACAAAACTTCTTCAGGGGCCTTCCTGCACAACACATTCTTCATGTCAAATGCAAATTACATTTTATTTGAAAGTGAATCAGCTGGATTTATCAATACTAAGGTCTTTTTGAAGTTTAAAATGTTAAAAGTTGAGTCATGCAGGCACTGTAGCCACATAATTAGTGGTAAATTGGCCACACCACCTTAAATCAATCTTGACTGGTTTCAGAATAGAAATAGAGTAATCAACATTTATATTGTGGTTTCTTTGATTATTTCTTGTCTTTGAGTGGCTAAAAGACAATCACTTTTATAGCAATATTATATTCTGTTTTATAAACATACTGAGTATCGAACTGATCTTTTAGAGGAAACAAAATTACATGCATTTTATAAAAGTTTAGAAGTAATAGCTCTTTCTTTACACTTCTGTAGAATCTGAAAACACAAAAGGCTGGTATATTGGATCTGATACGTACCGTGCAGTTTCATTTTTTATCAATAGTACTATACTTGTGATAGTTATTCAATATGCAGGTCACATCTGAACGATGCTAATCTAGTCCTAATGTGCAAATCAGCATTTAGCCACAGCTGCATTGCACAGAGCATATTACATTCTCACGTGCTTTTTAATGTCTGAACTTGCTACACTGTACTCTGCTTTTCAGTTCCCTCTAAGAGTTGGTTGCTTGTTTGATGTTTTTTTAAATTCTGTTTTGAATTCCCAGTGACAGATCGAAAAAGATATAAAAAACAGTGAATTTTTACTTTAACTTCAGAACTGAAAAAAGGTAGACTTTCTTATTGGATTTGTATATAGAAATTTACTAAAAGAAATCTCAAACATGGCAAAATGGTCAGACATTGATTGTAAACAACTTTTGTGTATTTCTCCTCTTTCTTGCTATTTCAAAATGTGTTTCGAATCGCATGACTGGAATATAAACGCCTTGGAGAAAACCAGTCCCATTTTCTCCACCAATACACGAGTGAGGTTTTTCTGAGCAATGTATAGAGAATGAAACCTATTCTTCCTGTGGGAGATTCATGCCTCCCTGCCAGTGCAAAACACTGCCAAAGCTTGCCAGGTTCAACTAACTGAGGCTGTACTTTGACATCCATTTATGTCAGCACTGCTACTGAGAAAAAGCAGGTATTTTCTCGCTTGGGTACTCTTTCCCATCCCTGCAATGCAGAAACAGCAGACAGGAAAGGACAGGAACCACATCTCCTTTCTCCAGTGACCACAACAACCGAACACACCACACCTCGAGCTCCTCTGTTGCTATGTGAGTGCTGCAGAGTCCCACAAGATCAAAATCACTTCCCCAGTTTCAGCTAAGAGAGTGTTTCCCAATATTGCAAATGGTATTTTAGCAGCATGGGGTAGGGGAAGAGGTGGAAGGATGGATTAAAATTGGGTTTTGCTGCTTAGATATCTGTTAGGAAAGAACTAACCAGCAAAAGGTTCTGTTCAGTTGGATCTGACATCCATCCCTGTATACTTAGTTTTACAAATAAAATTTGGACCATGAATACCTTGAGTTTCCAGAAGGAAAAAAAAAAAAGTTTTCTAAGTCCTACATAAACAACAGAAATAATAAAATTAAACAACAGAAGTTAGAAACTTAAAGAACAGAAGAAGCTTGCTAAGTACGTCTTTGTAACCTATTGCCTCTGGGAAAGGGCCAAAAAACTCTTGCAGTGTTTTCCCCAGGTATCAAGCAAGCATCGAAAGCTTGCATATGGGTGAAGTCCAGAAAAACAGTGCAAGTTGCAGGTACTGTTGAGTCACACTCTCAGGCTGGCCGTTGACAGCTAAATGCCACAATTCCATAGTCAGGGTTTAATAGTATACCGCTTATCTCAGAAAGCCATAAAAAAAAGCTGGTTTACAGTCACACAAAACCTCAGTACTAACATTTTGGGGTATCCAAGTGGTTTGTGTGAGTAGAAGTGACGGAGGCATTGTTCATCCTGCCTTTGGCAAGCACACAAGGTTGCCATGACAAAAACCAACAATTGTTCACCACGGAAAAGTGATGTTACGAAAATACGTATTTTCAACTGCAAAAGATGATTAGGCCACGTAACTGCATTAATATAACTGCCTTTTTGCACAATTTCTATTCCTCTGACATTCCTTTCTCCTGTTCACATTTATCGCCCATCTGACACAGAGACCCTCTCCTTTCCCCAACACACTTTGCAGGGAGCCCCTCTTTGCCCCCTCCCCTTCACATATCCTTGCCTTAGGTGCCATCCAGCACCTAATGCTTTGCTTCTGCTTGGCTTTTGGCCAGGGTCCTCCTTCCCTTTTCTCCTCAGTTAGGTCCTATTGTTCATGAAAGGAAATTTCTCCTGCTGACATTTCTCATTGATCTGCAGTCCTATGGGCTTTCCTTATTTCCATCCTTCTCAGCTGTAGAGGTTCCCCGTCAGATGCAGCTAAGCTGGCTCAGATATGAAAGGTATTTTTTCAGAAACACCTTCATTTCCAGGTATTTCTACAGGCTCTGGGCTCACTTTCTTGATGAAGAGCCTTGATAGTGGTAGGAGACAGGCACATTAAGAGCTTGAACTCTTTTGTGCAAAGACAAGCAATCTTGGCATCTATCCCTATAGCAAGTGCTTTACAGACTTTGAAACCACTGTTAAAATAAAGCTGTTTAAAATGAAAGTTTCTCAGGGCAGGTAGAAACCGAAAATAGTTTCTCCTCAGGGGAGATGGATGCAAAGCATTAAAATGGAGAGCAGAAAATGTAACAAAGAGCAGATAAGTGCAATCTTTGCCCCTTAGCAGTTCTCGCAGAGTGATGCAGGGGGGCTGCCAGCGAAAGGACAGTTCGCAACAGCTTCCTAGGTCACCCCGAACATCATCAGCTGTCAAGCAGGGAGGAGTTTGGTTCTGTTTCTTGCAGTTTCTAAACAAATAGGAAACTGTTTCTAAAAGCAGAATCACAGGTACTTACAGTCATTTCAAAAAGAGGAAATGATAAGAACATACCATAGAAAGGAGGGAAATGTTAAACATATAAAGTAACTAGAATCAAAGAGTGACCTTAAAGAGACCAGGGCTAAAAGGGAGATATTTTACAGGTTAGTGCATCTGCTGCTTATCAACCATCTTCAATTAAGTAGTAAGGTACAAGGGCACCACATATTCATGTATCCTCAACAAAGAATAAGGCAACTGTAAAGTAAAAGCAAAATTTGCATATTTTTGCTTATTCTTAAAAAAAAACAAAAAAACAAAAAACAAACAAAAACCCACCAAAACCAAACAACAAAAAAACAGAAGATAAATATGAAGATAGGTTACTGAATGTAGATATAATTTCAGAAATCTAGGGTGCCATGAAGTTATGCATTATTATCTGACACGTAAGAACAAAGTTATTTTAGCTATTAATTTCAAAATATATTAATGTTACTAAAGAAAACACTTTAAAGAAAATATTAGGCTAAGATACAAAGTCAAACATCAGTATCATCAGATTCTCATGAATGTTAGCTTAGAAACTGAATTTGTATCCAATCATTTTGAATTATCTTCCTGCTAAGTATTTTCAAATATCTCAAAAGCCATTTAATAAAACTGTCTAACACCATGATCTAGAAATGTAATCCTGTAGTACGAAATGATGAGCCAGTACAAAAGTATTCATTGCAGGAGTAGCCCCTTATTTTTTTTCTGAGACGGAAGAACATTTCTATTTGTATTTCAAATGCTGCTGCCAGAAATGATGTGAACATAAATTTGTTTGTTTCATTCAGCAGCTGCGAATGATGGGAAGTGCTTGTCTGCTTTCCAGTCTTTAAGCTCTGGCACACAACAATCCAATCAAATTCTAAATGTCAAATTAGTCATAATTACATTAAATATGGATTAAAGGAATATCTTTTGATGCAGAATTCTTTGTTCTTAAAGTTTATTGATAATTTTAAATGTTATTAAAGATATCCTTCAAGATTTGCAGACCTTTCAAATTCAAGGAACATGAAAAAAGAATGTGAGAAGTGTGGAAATTTTTAAGCCATTGTGTCATAGTTTCCAACACTGATTTTGTAAGCACTGAGCTGAAAAATAGAAAAACTCCACACAGTCTCAGGCCTTCCAATTGTGAACTTCCTCCTGTTTCTGTTTTCTTCAAACAACCCAGTTATATAAATGCACCCCCTCTGAAATAATTTTAGGAAATTGTCTTTAGAGACAATTTGTGATTTGAAGATTCTTCATTTTGGGTGCTTTTGTACTCTTTCCTTCCTCAAAAATCAGGAGGTTTTACAATGTGCGCAAGTTGCAACTTCACAACACTAATGCCTAAAATCGTTAGTCATTTTTAAAAATCTAGCCAGGAACTATAATCACTCTCCCATTGTTAAATACCAGCTGCCAACCATTTCAGAAATCTTCTAGAGTCCTTAAAATGTCACAATGCAGTCCTCCTGCTTTTATATTAGCTGTTTACAATACACGGCTATAAATTCCTAATTTTCCACTTTTTATTTTATCCTTGAAGAGGCAGGTGAATGTGGGAAACTGATACTAAAGTGCCAAGTTCAGTTTATTATTGTTTATGAAGACTGATCTTACAAAAAAACAAAGACAGACAGAAAAAATCATCAGTAGACAAAAGCATATTGTAAGCTACATAAAGATTATTTAATGAAGTAATTATAAGTTTCAGTGAGCACGTCCCACAGGAAGTCAGCAAAATATCTCAAGCAGAGAAGAGAGCAGGTTTTACCTTCTCCAAGTACATACTTTTTCTTATTAAAATTACTTATACATATATGTGCATACGTGAGTGGACCAAATTTGTCATGACATACTGATAGCTGCAGCTCCAGCAATGCAAAGCTATCAAACTAGAAAATTATGGACAGTTTTGTCTATGTTTGTCTGAATGTCACTCAAGACACAGCAGTTTGAAAGCGTTAGCTGACTGTGGCTTGTGGAAGCATTTGAGGGAATTATACTTCATGATTTTCTAATGAAGAACTAAACTGGAACAATCAGTGGGAATTTCCCAGAAATACAGATTTAGACAAGGCCACATTTATAAGATGGGCACTCTACCTTTCTGGTAGAAAATGAAGCTCAAGAATGCAAGCTTTGCAGGAGCACTTGGCTTTTAAAAATTAAAAGACCATTTTCACAGAAGAATGAGAAAGACCTGAACTAATGGGTGGGAACACTAATCGATCTGCAAGTAGCATTTCCTTCTGTAAATACTGTTTTCTATGAACCCAAAATGACTGAATTATTAGAGAATTCAAAAAGAAGAAAAACCTTTTTGCTCCTACTGTACATCCACAGCAGTTATGTGTACAAGCCATTTTATTAACAGAGCCTATGCTGGTTCTGTGAAAGGGTGTGTTACATTAAAAACTGCAGAGACAAGAGACATGAAAGCAAAGCTGAAAATTAATCAGGAAGTAACAGTGTGTCCACAGGAAGGGAAAGTTTAAGCCCATTTGATTTTGCTGGTCTCACACCTGTACAACATCTCACATACATCCTTAATATAATGAGGGAAATGGAAAGAATTTATGTTCATTTTGGGGTCCAATTTATTTCTCAGGAATCTTTTTTACTATTAGAAATTTTAATTTATAAGAAAATTTACTCTTACAACATCAGTTTATAATGGCCATAGAGTTACTCTGAGTAGTATCTTTTTTTTTTTTTAAGAGTAAAAGAAATACTGGAAATCTAGAAATCATGTAACAGAAATACATCAGTGAAAACAATAGGTTATACATGTCTGGACCACATTGACCAGACTAAACTCATAACTCTGTCGTTTCTTAACATCATGAAACTGAAAAGAAGTTGACAATAAATTCAAAGTAGACGCAATCTCAGCCTAATTAAACCAGGAGTTCCCAAGGATAATGCATTCACACCGATTCAACTGTCTTGTTGATGAGGAGGGCCATTGTGCTCTTAGCCTGAAAGATATTTCTGAAGGTTTCTGGAAAAATACTTGTCTCAGTAGCAAAGACTAAAACCAGCTGAATATTATTGATTCACATGAGAAAGCATGAACAAGGTTAAAAATCAATGTTGTAAAGGAGTTTTTCTAAGAAAGGGACAACTCTTCGGGCTCTGTTGGTTCGGAAAGGTGAATACATACAATTCTACTGAAAACAAGGAAATCCTGTGAGAACCAGACAGTATAGCAAGGAGAAAGGGCTCCTGGGGAACAGGCCAGGAAGGTCTGAAGTTTTAAGTTACTTACTGAACCCAGTGGAAGTAAACAAGGACTTCATCAATTTTCTATGAGAATACAGGATTGCATTTAATAATATAGGTGGCTTTAGCGTAAGTTTCTATTCCAAACAGAGGGAACCTGGAAAGGCCCCAAATATTAACATGCTATTCAGGCCAGTGGGTGATGCTAGTGCCAAAATGAGCTACATTTCCAGGAAGATACATTTTGAGCTGCTATTCCTGATGAATCAAAGCAGAACTAATTGGAGTCCTGACTGCAGAAATGAAAGATGGCTAGAAATAATTATTAAAAAATAAATAAATTAAAGCAACTTTAATTTCCCAAAAGAGCGGAGAAAGAAGTACACTTTTGTTGAAACGACGTCTAAACCTGTCAGGATACTGCAACTATAAAGCTACTAAATGTAAACTGACGTAAACTAAAGCAAAAAAGTACACTGTTACTCCCAACAAGACATGCACAGGGGTGTTACATGCAGATGATTATGCCAGGATGGTTCTGCTGGTAAATTTTTCAGGTAGACATGCTTGTAGCCTAAGAGCTTGATATAACCTACAATAACCTGAGCACATTTTGCTAATGCTGACTGAGCTGTTATGGCTTTATTAAAAGGCTTAACACAGCTAAAATGAAAATCCATGAAGTTTGCAATGCAAATTTATAGAAACAAGAAACACAGAGGCAGATAAAGACCAAATCACCAAGTGTCAAGGGGTTTCCCTTAGTAAAATGAAGCCATCCTGTTTTCTTTTACATGATGCCATCTGCTCAGAATAAGCATAGTGCTGAGGGGAGCGAGGAGGAAGCAAACAAAACAGGTACAGCAAACCTGTAGATTGCTGCAAATGTAGTGACTGCTAAATTTCAATGTAATATTGTCTTTAATTTAAAATCAGCAGACAGCTTGCACAACCTGTCAGTTATCAGCATGCTGTTAAAAGCAATGAAAGCTTGCAGCCATTCCTAGGCTTAGAGGACACTATTAAACATTTATCAATCTTTCCATACCAAAAAAAATCATGGAATTTGCCCACAGTAACAAAAAACAAACAAAAAAAAAAAAAAAAAAAAAAAAACACAAAAAACCAAAAACAACAAAAAATACAAACGCAATTGCAGAGATCTTTCATTAGTGAGTTTTCCCAGTGCAAATTCTGTGCATAAGCACAGACTTAGCATTAGGGAATCTGGCTTGAAGTTTGGGTTACATTGCTGGAAAACCACATCACACACTGGTACTCAGAAAGAGATGTGCTGGAAAGAAATTAGAATTCCCAAAGGTCCCACAAAACCAGTGCTTAGAGGAATAAGAATTTCAATCATTTCATGTATTTTAGGCCTCTGGAATACCGAAGGGTAAAATCTTTCCAAAATTCACATTAGTGTGGCAAATGCAGAAGCACAGCTTCTACTTGTAGGGTACTTGGTTTCCTATAGGTACTATTACCTGCACTGTTTGAGTTTGCATTAGTAAACAAACAGGCACAAATTCCTAAGAAAGATATTTTAAATTGTTAATTAATACTCTTGAGATGTGCTGTAGAATGGTGGGTTTTTTGTTTCTGTGCTTTCCTTTTCATTTCCTCCACTGTTCCTGTGTAGCTGGGCTTTTTCGCTTAACCATTTAACTATTTTGCCCCTTGCTACTTGAATGCAATCTACATTTTTAAAAGGTGTTGTCTGCATCCATTGCAACATAGTCCTTGAAAAGTGTAAGATTGCAACTATTAAAACCCTACGAATGCCTGGGGTTGATTTGTCATGGTATGACCCTGATAGAGTAAAAACTTGATTTTCTATTAAACTTACTTAAAAGTCCCAGTATACTAAAACAGCATCTGAGCAGCATAATATGAGTAGGCAGGGTGCTTAACTATCTGAATGTGGGATAAGATAGAAACAAATGACTATACAGGTTGTGCACTTTTTCTGTTAAAAAAAATATACAGACACTAGATTACAGCTGTATATTTGATATTTATAGCTAACAACCTATTTCACTTGCTCAGAACTACCCAAGGAAAATGTTGACATTTGCCCTGAATTCCTAGTTTCCTCTGAAGGGGGAAATGCAACACATCATTTGTTCATTAGATTGTCTGGGTCCTGTAGTGTATAAAAAGCAGATTAAAGAAATGTCTATATGTGCCAGCATCATGTTGTAAGTGAAAAAGATTCTTCACTGGAACAAACCAACCAACCTGAAAAACTTAACCTGAATGCTTTTGATTCAGCTGGCTCACAGAGTATCTGAAATGCATCTGTACAAACACAGCACTGAATTTTAAAGAGTCCATAGGAAGAAAAGCAAATAAAATCTGTAAGAATGAGGGTATCATCCCTAAAGCCCAGAGTTACATTTGGTCATAGCATATACACTTTCCCAACAGAAAGTTGTCTACGAACTAAATTTTAGTCTTTTTTAGAACTGTACCATGCATTATTTATGGTGTTACCGTTTCTTCCTTTTCCCTGTCCAATTAAGTATTCTTGAACTTTACAGTGTAGCACTACATTTTCTGTTGGGTCTTGAAGGATTTTTGTGACTGTGCTCATGAATAAATTCAGGAACATAAGAAACTGAGGAACTCAACAGCTAGGTCATGGGAGATTTTTTTTTTTTTTTATGTTTTCCTGTGTTTTTCATCATAACACAAACCACCACATTGGTTCCAAATAGAAGAAATATCCATTTGGGTAGCACAGCTAAAATGGGTAAAATCTGACATTTGCAGACAATAGCTGGATTTCCACAACTTACACACGAAATATGGTTCCAAGGCCAAGAATTTCTTGAATATGATTTTGCCTTTGTTGAGCTTCAGTTTGAAGCAACTCATATTCATGAAATCTTGGATATGAATTTTAATCAGCTAAAGCCAAATAGAACCACTTTTGTCATGCTAAATGGTACCCAGATCCACAGACACTCCACATAAGCATGGCCATCAGTCAGAAGGTCAACAACTATCCCAACATCCATCATCTGAACGTGTGTGTGCTCACACCCACATCTGCATGAGCTGCAGATTCACTCTCTCACATACAGATAACAGTGGGAAGCAGTATTCATTTTACAAACATGTTAGAATGGGAAATACCAGGGTCTCTTACTTGGCAGGTGATGCAATACAAGAAAATGAGGAAAAATGCCACCTGTACTCCTGGCATAACTAAAAGTTTGGGTTTTTTTTTCTCAGTATAAAGTAGTCAAAGTAGCTTATTTTTGTCTAGCGATGAGTGTGATATACATGGGAGAAAAATAGAGATAGCGAAGGTAAAA
>JAVJGG010000094.1:25383492-25419052 GCA_035590195.1 Aviceda cuculoides | reverse complement strand
ACTATGCAGGTATATTACATGGTTGGGTAATTACAGTCACATGTAAAAAAGCAGTAGAGTTAGAGACTACTAAAGGAAAAGAAAATGGACTTTTATTACTTAATGCTTTATTTTTCTGGAGTAGAAATACAATACTTTTGTTTAGGTTTATGCAGGAGGTGCAAACCATTATGCATTATATCATTAATTTATAAGGAGAAAATTCTAAATAGATTTTGTTTTCTAAATCGGCACGTCTGCAGTTTAAAACCTGTTCTTCCCTCCCCTCCAATTTAAGAAAAGTCAGTGAAGATAAAATATAAATTTAGCAACAACACCCATTCTGTGGCCATCTTAATTTATTAAGGAGATGGTTTTTTACTTTTTTACATTTTAATTGCACCAGAAATAGCTACAAGTAGTTGTATCCTATAACTGAAGTGATATGATCATTGCTAGTAGCTTTAGTCACTAAAGTGAACGTGGAAAGCCATGTTGAAAAATAGTACTTACAACATTTATTGAAATATGAAGGAAACTTATGCAATCAAAATTGCCTGGTTTCATCCAATAGTTATTTTATTTTGCCTGTAGTCACTTAAAAAGAACTTGATTCACATTGATATGGAACCCATTACAAAAGTTTTAACACAATGGTGGATTAACTTCTTATATATATGCAAAATTTGTCAACATTTGACATTTAATTAATTGATCCATATCAAAATTCAAATGTTTTTCTATTTTTGCGTTCTTTTCCTGTTTTACAAGCATATGTGCCCAGTTGTAAGGATGGCTGTTATATAAGATACGGTCATCGTCCATTTTTGCCTCTTGACTTTCACAAATCCATCAAATCATTCAGAGAACAGCATAAGATTTTTATATTAGTGATCAATGTTAATTCAATTTCTAGTTTGCTTCTGCATGTAGACCATAGTACATGACAGTCACTCTGCACTATAAATCAGTTTAAAACCTTGATTAAAGCATTTTAAATGGCACATAAGCAAAAATGGAAATATTCACCATAAGTTAAATTTCAGAATTAGTCAATGGTTGGAGGGTGAGAAAGGGAGAGAAAAAGAAGCCAACAAACAGTGACTTTTTCCTAAAAAGAAACTACTACCACGCACAAGGCACCTGGGGTTGGGATACTAATAAAATTAATGTATTAGTCTCTCTTGTGCTAGTATAATTATCACTGGCTTTCAGATACCATTATAATGGCAGACTAATATTAGAACTGGTTAGAAATATGTGTATTGTATCCCTGGAATTAGCTTATTTTTGAAGCCATGTGAATCTTCAGAAATTACTAGGATGTGAAAGGACATTTGCATGTAGAGTTTTGACCTCTTCTGTTGCTCTTTGCCCATTAATGTTTCTCAGCTGGCTTGTCTTCTAACATTCCAAAACTTTCGGTAGCTTTCAAAGCTCAGCTTTTCTCAAAAAAAAAAAAAAAAAAAAAAAAAAAAAAATGCTGCTTTTCCTTTCTCCTCCCACTCTAAACTCTGCACAAGCTCGCTAATATATTTAAAGATATACTGCTCCAAAACAGTCAGACATTACCAAACGGAAATTCAAATGTTAATGTTTCATGAACTGCCATGTCTGTATCTCAGTGGAAATTTGGGATTTCTTGTAAGCATTTAATCTTGGTTCTCAACAACATGTTGGGTCATTGACTTGTTAATCTTGGTTGTCAACAACATGTTGGGTCATTGACTTGTAAAGCCTTGAAACAAAGATATTTCTTTTAAGATATTTTAAATATATATCCTACTATTTCGTCACTGTAAGAGCCACACTTGCTAACTACTGTAATTTAAATGTAAAAAAATTAGTAGAAACAGTTTTTTTCTAAAAGAGATTCATGTATGCTTATACATAGTGGAACAGTAATTTCAATTACATTTGGCACCATTTCTATAACCCACTTTTTAATTGCCTTGTTCACAAGTAACTCGGGTCACTTCAAGAAAGAGCCAAAAGGAAGTCTGATTCAGATCCATTCCTGAACAGCATCTAATGCTATAATTCAATACAGAACATTCTAACAGCAGGATTATACAGTCTGAATACTTAGAAGCTTTGAGAACTTCAGATGTAGCTATTGGCTAACATCAAGCGTCGAAGAGAAAAGACTGATATTTACATTTTTGAAGACTCATAGTGCTGAGAGGGAAGGGAATGAGGTACACACTGGCTGCCCCAGAACCTTGAATAAGTATTAAGATCCAGCATGAAATCAAAATAAATAAATGTTTGTGTATAAAGACCAAGCAGCAATACGCAAGGAGAAAAAAACCAAATACTGTATTGTTTACATACCGGTATTCTGCGGAGAAACATATATGCACACAAACGCCAGCAACTTTGTTTAACCTAGTGAGTCCTGTATCCAAAACTCGATCTCCTTTTTCGTACTGAAATTCAACTAATAGTTTAACATGTACTAGATAGATATACATCACTTGATAAATGGGTTGTTATACTGTTAAATTTCCATACAAGAACAAAGGAGATGAGAAACTTTCAAAGCACCTTTTCCTTTGCTTCTTTCTAACTGGCATTATCTGTTCAGCTCATGATAGCTAAAGTAAAAGGAAATCAAACTTCTAAAATTAAGTTTCTCTATCTTCGTAGCTGTCTTCACAACAATCTATCATCCAGAAGCATCATTAGCATCAGACACGTTGCACTCACAGAAGATATTGTTGATTGCATTGGACCAGAAAAGATTTTAATTAAACCATTTAAGCACACTAACAAATCTAATGGCATCCCAGAAAGGCAGGGGATGTTGAGGTGTGGGGGAGGGAGTGTTGTATTTGCAGGCTGTCTGTCAAATTTCCAGATTGGGAAAAATAAAGTAGATGTTTAAATCAAATATCCTTAACCTCTTTGTAGCCAAGTACTTACCAAGAAAATTTCTAAAGCTCTTTGTGTCACTGGTAAGCATTGATTAATACTGTACTAGTCTGGCTCTGCCCCTTCAAGAGGTGCCTCTCATGATTTGGGGCTGCCCTGGCCATCAACCAGTAAGCAGCACTCTGCACAGCATCACAGAGCAGAAGAGAGGTCACCACTCCATGCTATACATGTCTTCCACCCCATCTTAGAAGTCCTCATCCACACTCACCGTGCTGTGACCCAACACGGATGAGGTTCGTGCTTTGAATGAAGACATCTACTGACAAACAACTACACGTGCCTTTCTCCAGTGGCAGAAATGGCTGCTTCTGTCTGAGCCAGTGCCACATGCTGCATGCAGTATTGGCAGCTGGTCTCTACAACACAAAACAGTCGTGAAGGCTGAGTCCTTACAACAACTTTAGATCTAGCGTGTATACTTTACAGTAAAGGATCTTCATTGCATTGAATCTTGACAATACTGCTGCTTACCTAAATTACTACAACTGTATATGGTGTTCCTTCTCCTATTTGCAATGACCTGCCAGCACCTTAAAGTCTATCTTTTTGCAAAGTTACTTCAGCCATTGAAATGCAGGAGTCGTGATCTTGCCGACAGGCTCTGTGATTACCCACTATTAGTGACATTACTTACTGCGGCTGCAATAACATGATTAGAGAAAATCAACTGCTCATTTTCAAGATGCCTGCAGATACACATATACAACATTTTTGTGACTTAAAGAGTATCTATACCAGATAGCTATAACCATTGTGATTATTAAAATGAAGCTAAACAGTGGAACTAAAGCAAGAATATAAACCAGTATTGATGAAGGTACGGCAAATCTGTCCCACTATCCAGGGGGTACATTCAAAGTTATGTAGCTCAGCACATTTCTGGGTGGGCATATAAAATTGTTACTTCAATGTAAAAGTGCAAGGAGCTTATGATGTGATTTATTTCCAAACAGAAGGTGGCCAGCCATTGGAGCACTTGGAGCTGCCAGGCATGTACAAAGTCACATTGGGCTTCTAATTCAGCAAGGGCATATATTCTTATCATTAAGATTAGCTACTTCTAGTTCCCTTGGTGAAATTTAATGTGCTTACAGTTACGCATATGATCCTTCTTAATCTTTCAAGAATACTCTCACATTGCAAGAATACTCTCATGTACAGGTTTTGCTTTCAAGACTGCTGTTGCAGTTTTAAGATTGCTGACCACTTCTGCTATAGTATTTACTCTGAGAGGTGAGACGATTTTCATACTCCTTCTGTACAGCCTTTTCAGGCTCGGCTATTTCCCAGCATTTCTTGTTATAATTATTGGTTTTGTCCAGATGCAGGAAGGCGGAAGGCAGCTGCTTCTGCAGGCAGTGTCAGCGGGGAGCACTTCTGCACAGTTCCCAGGCCCTTGGCCAGCAGGGGAGAGCTGAAGGCCCAAAGTCCCCCACTTTCTGGGATTCTCCAAGATTGGTCCCTTTGCTCCCAAAAGCCTGAGACACCTGCAGAGTCTCCCTATTCAATTATTTGTCCTGTATAGCAGCATTTAAGTAGGATTATAACTTAACTTTCCCCAAGGAACAAGGGTCCTTGCCAATCTCACCTATCAGTGACCTGAGAATTGATTCCTGCTGTGTTATTTCCTGTTGTCATTTTCAGCCTCCCTCACAAGAGCAGGATGGAAACTCTTAATACCCAGAAAATACAGAGAACTTTTGTCTTTCAATGCAGTGCACAGAGCATCTTCCACTGAGGCAGCCTCTGCTGCCATTCCTGGACAATACTCTTCCTACTAAGTCAAGATTCAAAATCTGAAAATGCCACTACCACAATCATTTTAGCTCCTGCCTCCCTCAATTTCCTCAATAAGCAAATTAGATTAACTCAAGGGACAGTTTCATACGCAGGTAAAGGGGCAATGCTCCCCCTTCCACCTTTGACGCGTGTTCCCATTCCCCACACACACACTTTTGCTAACACTAGGTCTCGCTTGGCCACAAAGGCAGTGTATCAAGGTTTTATCCAGACGGAAGCTTTTTTTTTTGTATGGTTATTTTCCAGCCAGACCCCTTCCCTAATCCAGCTCACCACACAACTGCTGGTGACGGCATGGAGGAGGCGGAGGAAGCACAGTGCCCAGAGAATACACCTTTCCAGGAGGTTTACAGCAGCTGCGAAAAACACAGCTTCGGTGAGAAATTTCACACAAACCCAGACAACTGAAGAGGCTGCTGCCAGGGACGGGGTGGGTCTTCTCACCAACAATTTTCTCCACACACACACCCCCACCTCCTCCTCTTTCTAGCCAGAAGCTTCCCTTGGTTCAAGGGAATTCCTTTGTTTTATTTGCAGCTGGTTCAACTCACAAAAACATCAGAGGAGCACCAGAGTCAGCACAGGGATGGGAGACATCCCTGCATGACAGGAGTTGAGGGAGAAGGGAGGGAGCAGGACTGGCCCTATAGCAGTCACAAGCCACTGGGACGTTCAGGTGCCTCGTAGAGCTTCCCCCCAGCCCTGCCTGGTGGCACCTTGCTGGCATCAGGGAGCCAGCACCAGAAGGGCTCCATGCTAGCTGCATTTTACCAAACATTCCCCCCAGAAATAGGCTATGAGCTAATTAAAATAAAACTTGCTTGGGTTATCTAGGGGCAAGAGACTCTGTCAGAGGTAGGGAGGATCCTGGAAGAGCCCCCATACTCGCACCTCAGCAAGAGCCTGGTACATGGGCCATGGTGGAGAGGTCTGCTCACTTAAGGATATACAAGGTAGCAAAACCAGATTGTTAGGTAGGAAAAGATGAACTAGAAAGAATATGCACATAACCACACAACCAAGGGAGAGCCTTGTTTTCACAACAGTGTTGTTTTAATAAGCTAGACACAGAGGGTCACCACTTGACTCAAATCACCTGCGTGCAGTTATTGGAAGGGGACTCAGGTAGCTGGAAGCATCAGCTGGCCTCAGATGTGGTTCAGCCCTGTCAAAGGGCAAGATTATTAAAAGAAGCTGACAGTGTAAATCCTGTTAGATGTCACTATTAAAGTGTGTCCAAAACTGGTCAGCAGCCTAGTGCATTCCCACCTTGGTCTGAGTCCTGGGGAAAGGTCAATTCCTAAAGCACCAGTTCTGCTTCCAGCAGAGCCCGGTGCTGAAGACATTTCTGCAGCATGTCCTTTTTCTTGGAGATCTCAGGTTACTGGTATCTTGACTACAGACTAGAAATATTTTCCAGGCCATTAATTCTTGGATGTGGCCAAAAATGAAACTTCTAACACTTCAATACTTCCCTTTGTTCTGAATCAGAATGAATAGTTGCAAGTTTTCCATAAAAGTAAAAATAAAATGCTTTGGAACCACTAAAGCAGTAGCACTGACATGGCTCACTTGGGCCTTTTACCTCATACTAAAAACATCAAAATAAATTGATTCAGCTTTGCCAAAATTTTTTATTCATTCTTAATCATTGATGAAGTGAAAGGAGTCCTGCAAAACAATCGGTTTTAACTGATGAAGCATTTTTAGAGAGAAACGGTTCTGCTAGAAGACTAGCTGAAAGCTGGCTCTTCTGAGTTACCTTTTCTCAAAAAAAAAAAAAAAAAAAAAAAAAAAAAATCAGGCTTCTAATCTTGCAGCCCATATCAGCAGCAGGCTCTACTGGTTTTTGCTGTGGCTAAATTTCTAGTTGTTATTTCTGTATGTGGTGACGTGCTTCCTTTTTCAAACACTAAAACCCATTTTAATTTGCTTAAGCACATAGCAGTACATTACCATAAAGATATGGGAAGTGGTTTTATTTTCTGTGTTCCAGTAAGTGTCCTTTCAATAAGGACATGCAAATACAGAGCTGAGCCCACAGAGTATTACACTGTCAGTGAGGAAGACAGTATAATTTTTAAAAGAACCTTGGAAACCTCCCATGTCTCCATCAGGTCAGCCTAAGACTAATGGGGACACCCATGTTCTAGGAAAAATAACATGAACTTTCCCATTGCATGCACTAAAAGACAGATTTATGTTGCAGATCAAGCTTTACTGTCTTCGACCAAGGCTATTTCTGCAGCCAACTTTCAAGGAGGGGAGCATTCATTCAGCATGTGAGATTGAGTAAGACAGGTTCAAAAAAGTCTGGGATAGCCAAGTGTGAGCAAGCAGCTCCTGGGGTATAGAATGGGCTGGAAACCCTAGGTCATAAACAAATCGTAGGCAAAGCCACTCATAGCTTATGTGAGAACAAAGGATCAACTAGTTTAATCTTTCACTGGAGCTCTTTCAAAGCAAAACTGGTTAACCTTAAATGTGTGCACTCTAGGTACTGTTGCAAAAGGCAGTTTCCTCAAAAAAATGTAAGCCACAGGGATTCACTGAGCTACTATTGCAGGAAAATATCTTTCAAAGAAAAAACAAGTTTCTAATATCTCAACAGTTGAATAAATGCAGAAGGGTATGCAGTACAGAATCCTCAGCCTTGGAGTTCTGGCAAAACCATACAGTGGTTCGATGCATATTAAACCTAATCAAATCATTCATAAAAAAACTTGGTTTTCACTTGAAATGATAGAGCAGCAATACTACAAACAGATCTCCATCAATGGTGCTAAAGTAACCCTGATTGTCCTAAAAATGCAAAATACTCTACTGTTCCTTCCAGCATGACAGACATCTAGATCTCAAACTCCCATAACGTGTTGAACACAGCTCTTGGTAACACAACATTAGATAAGCAGTTTTGTTTCACTAGAACCATGCCGGAGGACCAAATACCAGCAGCACTTCCCAGTGGCTGACAAACTCACTGTGGACCAAGAAACCCATCCCCAACAGTCCTATTTACACCAAGCATTTCCTGAATATATTCCCTTGCTACTAACATTGCTACCAACACAACTTCATTTCTATGTACTATGTGAGGTCTTACACAAGCCAAATACAGAGATGGCTGCTCTGAAATCTTAGAGATACCACATGTATCAACAATTCTGGCACTTCTAGAGTGGCTTATCCTTATCCTTTCATTACTTTGGAAAAGCATCAGTGTCCAAACAGTAAGGAGAAGCCCTGGTGAGTGCAGACAAAGCGAGAGTGACTCTGCACATAGCAATTGGCCTCTGTGTCATTGCAGCCGCTCCCACGCTCAGACCTGAAAGGTCAAAAGTGTATTAGAACTGTTAAGCACCTGCACTGGATTACCAGCTTCAGGATAGATAAAACTGCATCGCCCAGCTCTGGCTGGCACAACTGTTAACAACTAATCTTGTCCTCACAGAGCAGCTCTGCAACGAACAGGATTGCTGCTCATCTCTACTTTCACATTAAAGCAGTAGGCTCGCCTATCTGAAATGAGAGCATCTGTTTCTTACACTACTTTTATAACTGTGACTTTAGTTTCATTGCAGAATATCAACATTTGTGTTTAAGAAATATGATTCACTGTGTTTTGAAAGTAACATAGATGGAATGACAGAGGCAGCATAGCATGATTCACCTCAGCCTTGAAACTGCACGGAGCTATGTTTGACTAGAATTATGCTACCAACATTTTTTACCTCTAAGATATTTGAAACGGTTATTATGAACTGAGGAGACTGTAAAATAAACATTTACAAGCAAAAATTGACCAATATATTTGGACAATTCTTGCCACAAACTGCCAACCCTTAAAAAATAAACTAAGATTTATTTCTTCTTATTATTTTTGCCCACTTCTAATTACACTTTCACTGAAGCACATTTCCTTTCCTTCTTCCTTTGAATTTGTCTCTGTCTCCACTCAGCCTTCTGTTGCTGATATCTTTCATTTTATTATCTGGAAGACAGATTTGAATGGTGCTTTTAAATTTTCCTATGTTCATTTTAAATTGCATCCTTTGACTATAGATATGGCACCCCTAAGCCATATTTTAAAATATTTTTTTAAATCATTAATGATTTCATTTTTGCATAACTTTGCCCTTTTTTTCCTCTTTATTAGTAATTTATCCATTATGTATATAATAGCACTGGAGGCAAAGCTGAATTAAAGCCTCACTGGGCTAGGTATCACACAGAGGTTTAGTAAGGTTTTTTTCTTCAAAGACATTAAATTGGAATAAGCTAGACAAAATGTGGGGGAAAATAAAAAAAAAAATATTTTTTTAAACGCTATTTGAATAAAATTATGAATGAGAAATGAGGATATCAACCATGACCCAGCAAAACAGTTAAGCACAGACCCCAGCAAATGAGTATAACCTCTTGCCTTCAGTGGGAATGATTTAAGCACATGCCTATATGCTCTATTGATTCAGACCCCACACATCTTGCCTGAAGTCATGTGAGATCTCAGTTTTGACCATAAAGTCCTGCTTCCTCCCAGAGAAACTTACACTTGTGAGTAATGCCACACCTGAGACATGCATCACGGCTCTGAAGTCTTATTTCTCCTGTTTATTCATAACAGGTCTAAAATTGGTAGCTGCTGAACAATTTCCTCAGTGACCCTGCTGAGATTCTTTAACCCTTATTCTCAGCTTTTTGGATGGGAATATTTTAATCCTAATGCCTCTTCCAACCTTTTCCTCTCTAATGAAACTGTTTTTCAGGATGACGCTTCTCTAGCAGGAGAGAATGTACATGCATTCACAAAGATGAACAGACACCACCACCTTGCATTACATAAGTGAGATATTACTAAAAGGAGCAAAATTGAATTTGAAAGGCTCTGTAACACAGAGAAACAGGATCTGAGCTAGGCTAAAAGTACAGGGAATTGCAATTTTAGTATGTAATATAGTTAGAACCTGTTAATCTGCTATGCAAACTGGTCTCACTATAAAGCCACTTTACACACAAAGTGCTCTTGCGACCACTAGATGTCAGTTTTATACACTTTAAAATGGATAAATACCTTAAAAATAGTAATTCTCCATTCACAATAGAAACATATTTCTTTATTATGCCATTCTTTCTGGACTGACCTTTAATTTTAAGGATTCCACATTTTATTTACCTCCTTCTTTTCTGCCCCTGCCCCCGTGTGGGGCACAGTTCTCCTTTGTCTAAGAAAAAAAGATCTACAAATTTTCCACTGTGCATTTATTCCATGATTTATTCAGAATGAGACAGCCTGACAGTTTTTGCCAGATATCACTGGCAAAAGTCTATAGCTCAGGTTGTATTTCTAGAGGCTACCACTGAGATCTTATTCTTATTGCATAAAGACATTTTTATATTCCATAAGGACATTTTTACTAAGAAATGCCATTATCTTCTCTGACTAATTACAGATAGCCTACTATGCCAGTTAATAGGTGATATCATTAACATGGCTTATTACATTCAGTGATTTTTTCAGTTTTTTACTCACATTGACTGCCTAAATGTAGATAATTTTTATTTACACTCCAAATTTCTGTCTCTCAGAAGTGAAATATGTAGGTATAGATTCCTCCCAATCCTGTCAATACCAGGCAGATTCCATGAACATAAACAGGTCTTAATATAAAGTTGGGCATACTGAATACAGAGCTTCTATAATACATTATGCATTTACTTTGCCATAACAACATGAAATTGCTTTACATCAAGTAAGTCTGGGTATTTACTCCCCCTCCCAAAAATCAAAGAAAATTAGGAGGAAGTCAAATTCATTATATGATATTATACTCAAATACAGACATATGTACACACAAAAAGTAACAAACTCATTTCACAGCAAACCTCTCCAAACTGGTCCATGCTCAGAACTGGCAACGTTACAGAATGTAACTCCACGTTATTGTAAGGTAATGACAAGACTGTCACCTTACATGCAGCTTTACTGCCCAGATATTGACAGCTTATCTAGCAACACAGTATGTTTGTTTATCATAAAATCAAAGGAATCCCCTTATCCTCATTCACATCAAAATTTGACCTGTGCAAACTCCTACTGATCCTTCACAGCTCTCCTGGACTGTTCAAGGTATTATTTGCACCTGCAGCCATATCCATCTTATACAGGTGCTTACCTACAAGAAGGAGCTAAAGAGTAAGGAACAGGAAAGAGATGTGCTTCAAAATATAGTTGAAAAGACTGCATCATACAATCAACTACATCAACAACCTTCTTCAAAGACATCTGAAAACTTTTTTGAGGCAATAACTCTATGAAAAATACACCTTAGCACAACCTCAGCTAGGAACTGTGAAAGTGTGGAAAAAAACAACTCCAGAAAAAATTTGGAGGGCAAAACATGTCAAGTTCCATGACTTCTGACAGCCATGTTTATGGCTTAGATGCCTTCCTTAGAGAAGGGCTAAACCTGGGGCAGGTGAAGGTGCCATATATGCTACACACTATGTTACAACGTTTTATCCCATGTAAAAGCCCCATTCCCCTTGCCTTCCTACCACACTTACTCAGTTCCCTCAAACCAGGACTTTATTTGCATGCTGACTACCCCTTAACCACCAACCAGTCATCCTCTGCATGTCCCCAAGTCTGCAAAATGCCTAAGTCCCAGCCAGCCAAGGCATGTAAGCCACACGCACACGTGCTGGCCACTTGTGAAGCACATGCAGAGAACCAGAGCACCTCAGATGTGCCAGTTCACTGTGCGTGTACTGCACAGTCCACGTGCATGAGTGTCCAAATTTTCCAGACAAAAATGCATAAAACCTACTTACGGGTCTGCAGCTCCAGGTTGTACAGAAATTCAGCTTCTCTTTGCTTTTTCCCCCTTTGTCAGCATCCATGCTGGCAAACAGCTACAGCAGGATAGGCTCAGATCCAAGACATGCTTCTGCAAGTAAAGGAGCGAGAGGCACACCTCAAACATTTGCACCACCGCAGCATTTCCCCCTTTCCATGATGCTATCTGCAGAACAAAGCTGGTTGGCTTCATCTGCAAGCTAAGAGTTTTGGTTACTCTACTGAGCAAGTTGATGTCAGGTGAATGAAGCAGCCTGTAGAAAAGAGGAAATCAATAGCGGGTTTGAAGTGGACATAATTTTTATATGCTTTCTAAATTGCACTCTAATATGAAACTGTAAATACAAAAACCCCAAACATTCCAATCTGTCCCTTTAGTTCCTTATTGTATATTTGGCAACTCATATCCTTCCAGGAAAGAAACTACTTTAACTTCTTCTTTATCACACATATCAATTTGCAATATATTCCATTCATGCCAACATGAATCACTAACAATATATATTGTAAGCAACATCGGGAGCAACGGATGATTAAAACCTGGAAGAATTAGTCATCTTCTTACAGAAACCACTATGTAATTTCAAAAATGTTGAGTTCGCAAGATATTTTTATGCTCTTTCTTAAGACCAGAATTTTGTTGATAAAATGCAGCAGCAGCTCTTAGTTGCAATCAATGGCGCAATTTACTGAAACGGGGGGACGGAACAGAAACAAAACACCCTAAACAAAACCCAAACATACAAAATAAGAAAAGATAGCTTTCAGCTGGACCCCTTGATGCCACTCTCCTCAAACTTCAGGGAGGCTCATAGCTTAATCCCCTCATTGAAGGCTGTCTCAGGAAAAAAAGGAATCAAGTTAAAACCCTCTATACAAAACATTCACCAGTAGAGGAACCGCTTAGATCCATCGCTTCCTCCTCTACCAAGCTCAACTGCCAGTTTGAAAAGTGCTTGATCTGACCACGCACACAGCACCTGCTTGTGTGGAAAGAGCTGCTTACGGCAGAGTGCTGCTCAAGCAGCGCCTTCCAGCAAACCTCAGCTTGGAAGGGCAGCGAGAATTACACAAGCTACTTGGCTGCAATCACCAAGCAATTCTACCTCAGCAATCTTAACGCACTCAAGAAAAGGTTTAAATAGTCTGTTTTGCAAAGAAAAGGCAGTGACCAAAAATTAAATCCTTACAACAAAAAGCATAGCTACTTCTTCCCCTTATTTAGAGGGTGCAATAACAGGGGAGGAAATGGCCCTAATATTGCTGGTCATTGATCTGCAGAGGCAATTTGGTGAATCATCATTACAGCTGACAAAGTGTGAATGAGCCCAGATGGGCCCGTATGTCAATCAGACAGCTCAATATAGTCTTAAATTTCCTCAGGAATTTGGTGATTTCTAGATCTGCTAGATCATCTGCTAATTACCATACGCACTACATGTAGATATGCAGCTGCTTTCTGTTACAGTATAATTACAGGCTAAGTATTAAATGTAGGGGGTTCTCTAGTGTCTGAAATGGCATATTTTCACAACAAATATATCAAAGAACTTTTAAAAAATGCAGAGATCCACTTGAATTTAAATACAGACTGAGGAAATAGGTTTTCTCTGAGATCTTACATGTTTTCTACTTGATCACCTTGTCTCATACACTTGTTATTAGTGTCTCATTTTGTATGCCTGATACAAACTGAGCTATCGTGCTGATGAGACGGTGAGAGAAAAGGCAAAACGATTTGGAATGGGACTGATGGCTGGGGCATTATTCAGAAAAACAGGTAGAGCTGGAAAAACATCAATCATATTACAATGACTTCAGTATCACTGAAGTCACTGGAAAGTATCTGTTTCAGAGATTTCGCATCCGTTGTAGGTGTGCCTAGGAAGTCTCAGGAAAGAAGCAAATTAATTTCCTCTTCCTGACACAAAAATAGAAGGAGGGTTAGAATTGCATCTATTAAATGGACATGTTTTCAGCCTGACCTATCCCCTGTTGAAATCTGTGCTGAGAAAGAGGTCATTTTAGCATTAGCAGGTTTCTGGACTGAAACCATGCAATCACACATTCAGCCTGGGTACAATCCAGAGATTTTACTGGAAATTTTGCACTAAAGGAAAATACATAGATAAAAAAATGTTTAATTTAGACTAGCCTAAAACTCTGACTTAAGAAGTTTGGCTGCAAGCTGCATGCTAGCTTGAACATCAGAAGTACTTCTGATGCTTTAGTGCAGTGCATGAACTCTTGGACAGATTGAGGTGAAAGGTATACGGAGCTACACAAATTATTTAACTGATTTGACTAAACAGTTTCCAGTACCTGATTAGCTTGTGCAGCACTAGAATGGGCACTGTATGTGCTAAGGTGGCACACTAAAAATCCTATTTCATCCCTGGTTTTTCATGCATTGAGAAGTCATGCAGAAGTCTAGCACAAGAACAGGCCAAACTGGGATTTAGTAGTCTCCCAGCCACTGTTAATTTTCCACTCAGCCATTGTTATGCTAATCTGCTGATTTCAGTTAAAAAAAAAAAAAAAAAAAATTCTGGTAGATCTGAAAAGAGACCATACAAAATGGCTTGCTTATCGCTTTTTGAATGATTCATTAACCAGCATAATTTAATCTGCTACATTCCCGGTTAAATTCCAGTTTAACAGCATAGTATGTGCTACCAGCTTTCCAGAAATGTTACAACAGGCAGTAACAAAAAGTTAAGCATTAACTGAGACAACTATGTAGCTACAAAACTAAATACTAGTTTTTAGGTCTTTGCTTAGTTCACATAATGGATTGCTCTTGATTGAATTGATCTTTATTTAAAATACAAACCCTGTTTTCTCTCTTTTCAGAATATATCAGATTATGAGCTGAGCCAATTCAAAATAATGCACCAGCCGTAAGTTTCTCATTATTTTCTGCTTCCCCATTAGATGACTAATACTCTGTTATACCCTGACAGTCTCTCTGTTAATATTTAGGCAAAAATGAGAATTGAAACCTACTCGTGTGAAGGGCATTAATTGATGGGGGTGGAACTTCCTCAGGATTAGAACCCTGGAAGGTTTACAAGAACTGTGGTTCAAATCAGCTGATAAGAAAGTTTCTTCTGCACCAGCTGCTGGGTGATATTCTTCCTCAGAACACACAGGGACAATCTTAATGTTAGGTAAAGAAGCACAGGGTCAACTTTTTCCAAAATGCAGAAGCTCTTTGCTTGGATAGTGTATGAGGCTCAATTTTCTGAATTGCTTCATCTGCTGCTTAAGGATCAATTTAAGTGATCAGATTAACAAAGTGGTATGTTTAAAGTAATTTAAATAGAATTTAAATAGAATACTGAATAAGCAAATACAGGTATAACACAGGAAATGTCTTTATGTAATTTGTGACAAATGAAGTTCATTTAGAAGGATATCCTTAATGTTCAAGTATATTATTTCTCTTGTATTACTGCACAGAAATAATAATAATGAGTTTTCTCTATAAGCCAGTGAAACCAAGAAGAGTTCAGTTTAATATGGAGTGAGTTGCTCTACTTCACCTAATGGTTGTTACTATTCCATGGGGGGGGTGTCCCTACCTGGAAAAACATTGTATCTATTTACAAAACTAGAATCATTTTTTGAATCCCACTCTATTGGTAAGAAACTGGAAGAACCTGGAGGCATTTTTACCCATTAAAATCCTATTCCTATTGATAAGAATTTGATGAGACCATAAGTTAATATTCTTCTAGTTCATTTTAATAATTAACTAGATGAGTAAGGAATATATCAAAGGACTTTCTTGTAAAGTAATTAATTCTAAAGGGACATAATTTTGAGAGAAAATGTAGAGAGCATGAATATAAAGTTAATCAAGGGTGTGACCTCTGTTTCTGTGATATACATGAATCTGATCTACTACAATACTGGGGCAAACTGGAATCTACTGAACTAAGACCAACAGCTGGACTTCTACTGATGTGGGCATTCAAGCTTTGGATTCTCAAGTTGTATATTGGAATAACAATGGTGTTTTGTAATATGAATTATGTTGTCAAATATAAGGCAAAAGACCACAGTAGATCAAGTCCAAAGTAATAAAACTCCTGAAATGCATAGTGTGGATGTCACATCCCTAGCACTAACCTTCACTCTAAAATCTATGGCTCTTGCATCTCACTACTTGCTGTTGCAAAAATTGCCTGAGTTTCTAGCACTTGAACAGTTTGCACGTTTTAACTGGGAAAGGTCTACATTGATCCACCTAAGACAGATGAACAGGCCTGTTCTTACAGCAGGTAATTCCCAAAGGACCAAACCACTGAGGATAGATAACCAGAAAAATAGTAATCACCAGACAAGGTGATACCAAAATCCTGTGTTTCTCTTGGCAGTGGCCTGTGCTTCAGGCCTCTGCCTGTTATGAAAGTTTCTTCATGGGGCTTCATTAGACAGAAGCTAGGTCCCCTCATGTTCCACTATCAAAAGCTCTTTGCCTTTCCCATTCTAATTCTCACTAGTGCAACATAGTGTTCTTTTCCAAAAAAAAAGATTTTGAGTCTAGAAGGCTATAAATGCTCCATGAACTAAAACACAAAGCTATTCTACATTCTGCTAGAAAATCCCATCACAGATGTACCAGGAGCAATCTGCAGCCGTGCATGGGTATGCTCCCCTGACTTCTGCACCAAATACCTCCGCTAACTCAATGGAAGGCTCTTTCCCTCTAGTCAGTACTCTGCCTGTTCTTTAAGGGGGGAAAGATAACAGGGGCAAAAAAGACAAAATGTTTTCTCTGGGAAGAGTTTATCATAGTAATTCCGTTTTGATATTCTGAAATAAACGGGTTTTGCACTACAGTTTTCATGAAGACACCTATTATATTCTGTTATTTCAATTAGCATTGGCTTTGACAGCCTCATGACAGCCTGATGTAAACTAGTTCTCATCAACACTTAAAGCCACAGGTTTACCTAGGTTGCTTCTGAACAGCTACTGAATATAGTAGTGAAGTTATTAAGGTGCAATCTCTGCTAGTGTCCTATCCTATCCCTGAAATGCAATAATGAAAGATTCCTTCCCCACTTCCCAAAACAGTAACAGAAGAGAGGCGCTGCTTTCAAACGCGGGACAGCAGAGTACTGAGGCACTAGTCCAATGCTCTCTGGAGCTGGCTGCCAGGGTTGTGCAACAAACTGCTTTTGCAGGTTTCTATGTTTTCAGCAGTTCTGACATTGAAATCTTGAGCTTTGCTTAAAGCCCTTCCTCCTTTTTCACTCCACACAGCAGACTCAGTTGATATACTCTCACCCTGAAAGCCTGGGGTCGCCCAAAACACTTGAACAATCTCACTCTGAAGAAGGGCAGTAAAATAACACTCTCCAGATACTTCCTGTTGGAAAAGTCTCAAACATCCCACTGATTACAGTCATGGGCTCATTTATTCAGTGTTAAAATTTATGCCAGGATGAACACTATATAGAACATCATACTACATTAAGGAGCACTCTTTAAGAGAGCACAGATATCAGAATCAACCTCATACCACAGGTATTTCAGAATACTAGAACTTAAGTGCTTTCCAAACATGCTGTCTTGCTATCTTTACTTAACATTTTAATAAGCAGTGCAAATAAGATTGGTATTTATAACTGTATTCAGCAAAACTGGCATATAAGCTATAACTCAGTTATAAACATCCATAATTTGGAAGCACATCTTGAGAAAGAAATGTAATTACAGCTCAATCACCTCAGTATAGATAGTCCAAGACTTACAGTATCAGAGGTTTATGCAGAAGTTGTTTCACAATGCTTTCAGCTTACTCAAGTTTCACTTTCCCAGGGACCGTGAAATTAAAAGGCCTTCTTTACAGCTAATGTGATTAGAAATTCATCCCAAATCAAACTCAGAATAAATTTTGCTCCCAATTCATGAGCTCTTGGGACTGTTTTCCAAAATCAGGACTGAAATCTTTCACCAGAAAATCAGAGCTCTCTATCACATGTACGAATTCAGAAGCCTTTTCTGGCTACATCACATTGCTAGGTAAATGAGAATCTACACCTGCAAATCAGGTATGAGATGTCAGGTCTTGAGCTTACCATTTGTATATAGCAACATGTAATTATGGAAGATCCTGGATAATAAGTGAGCTGTGATAAGGAACACATAATTACAGGCTTTGTTTAATTATGGTGTGGGCAGAGTGTGATCTCCTTTTCTTGAAATAAACATCTACCAATTTTCACTGCTGTGAAAGTGTTACTAGTTTATTTTACCAGGAATGTACAGTATATTCAGAAAAATTTGCTATTCATAAGTCAAGTAAGAGTTCTGTAATTAAGATTGATTTCTAGATTGGTTTCTAACATTTTTTTTTCATTTGTTCATAATTTTTAATAACGCCAGACTGAAATTTTTCATCCTTGCCTTCCAACCAAAGGAGCTGTCTTTTCCTGAGACATATAGATACATTCTCAGTTGTAAGAGATGTTACATATAAGGAGAGTACCTTTGTAATGCTGAGCTGTTCCACTTGAAATGTCTGCACTTGCATAATTCAAACTGCAAGAACTAGAAACATTAATTCCTTTTTCGTCCTCCCCCCTCCACTCACATTTTTTCTTTTATTTCTTCATCAAGGAAGGTAAACAACCTAATGTGGAAAATTCACTTTTCAGCTTTTTCCCAGCTATCAACATTTAAATCCATGGACAAGTTCTCCATACACCAGGTGCAAAGACCTGGATCCCTTCTTAGCCCCTTTGTAGCTGGGTCAGGAGAGGGTTCGCAAGGCAAAATCTTTTGGAGTGATGGTGTCCAATAATCACCAAACCCGGATTTCATAAATGTGGATTTGAGACCTTGATTTGCCTAAGTAAACTCAGCTAAATGATGTTAGCATTCCCTGCTTCCTTTCCCACCTGCAGTGTGGAAATAAGTATTTCCCTATCTCACAGGGGTGCTATAATGGAAAAGCATCAGGAATCGCGATGTCTTTACTTAAAACAGTAAGGAAAAGTGTACAACAGCACTGCAGGTGAAAGCCATAACTTGCTTCCCAAGGTCCCATTCACCAGCTGTGATGCCACAGGGCCACAGGAGTTCCATGCACTGGGGACATCTGAATATTGTGGAGATTACTGGCCAAGCAGTGGCCGATACTGCCGTCGCTGCAGCTGCCAGACAGCCACCCCTGCTGTCAGGGGCCACCCCAGGCTTGCAGGCGACAAAGGAGGACAATGGTTCAAAGGGCAAACAGGCCCCCGCTGGCAAAATTAATTGTGGTCTGCTGGTGACAGAGATTTACACCCATCTTTTCTCACCAACTTAGTCAGCCGCTTCAGTGCATTTTAACTCATTGTCCATGCTTCTAGTGAGAATCATTGTCTTCAACACTTGCACGCACAATGCATTTTCTTCCGTTACATTTTTACTTACTCAAAAGGAAAATTGAAGGCATAAACATTAAGACAATAGTTAAAATTAAGAATAAAATAAAAGAGAAGTCAAGAAATAAATCAGTAGACTTCTAACAGACTACAATGACATTCAAATTTCACACGGAGAGAATTTTCTAATCCTGTTTGGAGGAGGTGATTACATAGGCATCATTATTAAATTTATTCTTAATAAATAAATGTAGTCAATAAATAAAGGTAGCACGTGCAACATGATACTTTCAGTTTCCCTTTGAAATATTTTTATTTCTTGCTTCTATACTTTTCAGTGGATTACTTTGCCTAACCAAAGACAAATCCTAATTAAAATACTAATAAAATCAGTGAGATTTCTATGAGAATTAGACTGTTTCCTTAAGAAATAATAAAGATAAAGAGCTTTTGCTTTCTCTTTAAGCAAGATGCAGCAGTACAGAAATCTTGTGACAACGTACATTTGGACTTTCTCCACTCCCGAGAAAGCTCCAAGCTGAAAAAGCAAAAGTGGTAGATGACTTGTATGCCAATACTTAGTAAGCAGGAAAGGTCTTCCCCTCTCCTTGAGATATACCATAATGGATTTTTAATTATGCTATATCCTTTAAATACCAGTGCTGACTCAGGCTGAATGTTTTATGTCTAAACATGTAGATTTAGTTCCTTGCTTTCCTTAGTTTTTGATGTAGCTTAAATGCCACTTTAAAAGTCTCCACTTATTCCCAAAACTGGAAGAGGCCAGGGCTGCAAACTCAGAAGATACCTCTTCATACAGCAACCTCCCAATAAAAATGGTACCTGAGACCGAAAGAGGTTTCCAGTACATAACCACTCTAGCATCACAGAAACATACTACAGGACACATGCTTGGTTGCTATATACATTCCAAAGAAAAAACAAAATTATCTGAATTTGACTTTAAATCACATTTTTGTATATTATTTCCTCATTTTTAGCATAGAAAGGCTATGACAAAAGTCTACTCGGGCATCAAATATTTACAGAGGCAGCCATTGCCTGCTGATTAGAATTTATTCTGGATATTCTCCTGTTCACAGGAGGATCTAGGAAATATTTGCTCAGCAATGCAACACCATCTTGCTTCCTTTTACAGCAGCAGAGGATATTACACTCCTGCAGCAGAAAGGGGGCAACAGACACTTGCATTACATCAGTTTCTCTTCCATCCTGCCATGAGCAATCGAGACTTTTGCAATGACACCAGTTACTTGAGAAGGAGGAAAGACCCCCTCACAGCTCGGGAGCATATTGTGTTCCAAGTTCTTCCAGGAACCTCACTTCTGCTCTTGTAACGAGACTGTTCACCATGCTATCTCGGATCTAAAGCCAGGCAAAACTGGTATTCTGAAATAATTTTTGAAGTGTTTTGCCAAAGCTTAACAATGAAAGAATGGAACTTAAGAGCCTCGTGGCACCACCATAGACCACAAGGATTTGAACCTGAGACCACAGTTTAATCACAGCGCCTTCCCCATCTCAGCTCCATGTCAAAAGAAGTGCCTAGTCAGGTGAACAGAGACACATTCCAATACTATGAATCTATAACTGGACATTTTTCTTAGTACTAAGGAAATCCAATCCAAACTTCTAACCAAGCTTTGCCATATTTTTGAGATCTGTCAAAAATTTATGATAGTCTATCTTGGCAAAATATGCTGTTCACTATTTAAGTCCAATAACATTTGATACTTTTCAATAGATAAACAGTGAATTTGTATTTTATGCATTGTTTTATACTGAAAATAATGCATAAAGAAAATTGTACAAGGGAGAAACTATTTCTGCACATCACATTCTCCTACAACTGCAACCACACAGAAGACATTTTCAAACAAACTATGTTTCTAAACTGGACACGGAGATGCAATGTGGCGTTACATTAATGGTGTTCTAGGTGGCATGAAAACCAAACCCAATATAGAAGCCATTCAAGCTAGCAATATGTTCAGCTGAAGAGCAATGTATATCACCTTATGTTCAGTCCTGTGCAGTTTGGCTTTTAGATCATGAGTGACTTGCCTCCTGTCAGCCCATCATCGGCTTATAGTTCACAATTAAGACAAACTCAGAGATGCAATACTTAAGCAACAGCCTTACCTGTCTTGCAGCATCTCTTAAAATTTTAAATGAAGGATATTTTAAACAAATACAATGTTTAAAAAGCCCCTACTTCAGTGGCCTTTCTCACTAAACAATTTCTTCAACTGCAGTTGTATAAAAATACTAAGTAAAGTTGACAGGAAATAACCATGATTACAAGGCTTTGTTACCAAAAATAAAGATGTAGCTAGAAACTACATTTGGCAGAGCTTATAGAGAGGAAACAGACACCTGTATATAAGAACCACTGGAAGTCACCAGACATTGTAAATAAAACAGCATTCAGTCTTTGAAAAAGATAGTACAAATAGTAGCAATACAGTTCTCTCAAAAGTTGAAAATATACAAAAATACACAAAATATACAAGTCTGTATTTTCTGATCAAGTCACGATATGCAGATATTTGCTGAGGTCTTACTACTTTCCAAATAGCAATGGTGGCAGTTCAGATGTTATCACCTTACAGTATTGCAGCTGTGAATAAAGTGGAAACTAACTTGGCAATGTTTTAGTTCTTGTGGTTCTGTGGACTGTATTCCTGCCCCTGGGCCGAGTAGAAAGAATATACAATAAAAGGCTTTCTTGATGCACATGCTACTGTTAGACTGAATTATCACTATTGCAATGATGAAGAATGCCTCAGGGTTACAGATACATTGTCAGAGTTGGAGGGTTTTTTCCATTTTAATGAAAATTGCATCCAGAAACTCCAATGAAATAAAAGAATGTTGTCCTTTTCCCCATCCTTTCTTACTGAAAATAATCCCATTCTCAAACAGTTGAAAAAACAGTTGATATTATCTGGAGGACACCAAAGAACTGATAGGATATGAAGATGTCAGAGGAAATCCCAATTTTTCTTCCCAACACCCTTGATGCCTGCAATGAAAACCAGTTTCAAGTTGTCTGAGTATCTTCCATGGCACATTTTTTCCTCCCTATCCCAGTTAGGAAAATACAAAGAGGCACAGAGGTTGCAGTTAGCTGGCTTATGTCTGTATATATAATATATAAACATCAGTACCAGCCTAGAACTGTCTCCAGAGTCTCCTCCTCTTCTTCAACCCCATGATTTTCCATTACTCTGTGTTCTGGAGTCTGTTCAGGACAACTTCTAGATTAGAAAATTTTAGAAATGGTCAACCTTGCTCACCCCCTTTCATGGTACCCTATCATGCTCAGCCATCTATGGAATGCCACTGGGGGGAGAGGGGGAGTTAACAGTATAATTATAGAAGTGTTTCTTTAATATTGGAAAACTATGCTTATTTTTAGGGATGTTAGGCAAGATAAATCACAAACTTTTTTGTATAACAGTGTGACACTAGTGCTAAAAAATACTACATTTCTATTAACTCTCTCTGAAGAGCAAGAGTGGATCAGCCTCTAAGAAAAAAGCTGGTCCAGCTGTAGGAAGAGCTAGGTATGTAACAGTCAGTTTAATCTCACTAAGTTTTAGTGAAAGTAGAAACATTTATCTTTGTTAGTACTCTAGACCAGCCCAAATAGCAATAGAATATCAGTTGCAGAGCAACTCAAGTTGGGTACCAAAAATCAAAGAAACAAGTCACCTTTTTAAGACACGGACCCAAATGACCTGCTTATGTTTGTACACTAAGCCAGAAGCAGAACCAGAAATGGAAGCTGTTGCCCAACTCACAAACCGGTTCTTCACCATCATCATATGTCTGGACAGGATCTTTTTCCTCCACCCTGTCAGCTGATGTGCTTTCCTTTTCTCTGTTACACGGCTGTACTCAGACCACAGAGAAGAGGTTGTAGTTTCGATTCACTGGTCTTTCTTCCCTTTTAGAAAATCATATTTGCTAGTCAGAAAGTGCTGCACCTGGGACTCAAAACTCAGAAGAAAATAACTTCTGGCTCATTCAAGCAATGAAGTGTGAAGGACGATTAATTTATAATCTCATTTTAGCAGAATTCCACATGTGCCCCAGCTCAAGTACACACTGGGCAGAAAACAGAGGAGATGTCTTGGCTCATTTTGCTCCAAGTCTCCAAACCAGAGTCCTCTCAGTTTTTGAAAGAAATACAATATTTAATTTACAGCGTGTTATCAGCACATTTTTATGCTCTCTGCAGGAGAGACATTTCACTCTTCTCACTTTAGACTAGCCTCTGTGAAAACGAGTGAAATCTTAACCTCTTTTTGCTTTTGTATAAGCATGCAGAGCTTCATTCATTAGTTCATACGTTTTTGCTGTGATGGCAGGTGGTCTATGCAGTATTTCTAAGATAATGAAAGAAAGTATTAAACCCTTTCATACGGACTTTCTTGAATTCAGAAATGAGAAGAGAGCACTTAAATGGTTGAGGTAAGATACTAAGCCATGAAAACTGCAGTGCTTAAAAATGGGGTCAGCTTGACAAGCCGGGTAGAGAAGTTACAAGATGAGCTGCAAGGAGAAGCGAAGGGACCGTGGCGGGAGAGCCTGTTGCAGCTGCAAGCCAGACAGTTGGTGCTGTAGCAACCAGTCACTTGAAACGGCTTCAGGAGAGGCTGTTCAGCACAGCTGGGCTGGCAAAAGACGAAGTGCAGTTGGTAGGAATGCCACAGCAGCCCTTTGTGCAACAGAATTCGAGACCTGAAACCCAACAGCCTGCACAGCTACAGGTGGCAACCCATAGAATTAATAAATTGCCAAAAATGTATACTTCAAAGATTGGCCCCAAACGCACGCAGAAATGGCATTCGGCAATTCTCTTTACTAGCACCTTCCTCATAAACTCCCTTTCCAAGAGCAACACCAATGCGAGGAATGTAGGACTTCTTTAGTAACACCACGTACACCGGCATAATGGTACTTGTGCATATCTACATGACAGACGGTATTAACCCCCATCAACACACAATTCAGAGCACCACAGAGCCTCCCTGGGTAGGTATATGTAACCACCTACATACAGACAGTATCATAACGCACATATCTATGAAATTAAGAGTCACAGGCAACTTCCGTGGTAGCTTTCTCTAATTTTCAGTGCTTCAGAGCACCTGTACGCTTGCCGTGGTTGCAGTGTAGGGACTGAGGAGCCAGCAGCAAGCAGAGGAGCTGCTCAGCTGCCAGAAGCAGGAGAGCTGCACCGGCTGCTGCAGGTGATCTGAAATGCCTTGTCTCAAGGTGCAGCTCCGACACGTCTTGCTCCAGAGACTGCTCAGTTGTCACCAGCACTGGCACTGTGCTCCACTGCACAGTGTAAACACACTTTGACTTTACAAGCTTGATGTTCGTTTACAATTCTTAGAAGTAAAATTCAGATATGCTCTGAATTCTTGAAGAGGTGAAGTGTTTTCAGGCAGGACTATGGCCAATAACGCCACGCTAACGGCAGTCTATGCAGCTTCCCTGCAGCATATTGCAGTTTAGGACTAATCAGACCACCTCTCGCAGCTTATTTTATCAACCTTCTGGAGGACAGAGGGACAAAAGGACATTCTCCAGAGTAGGGAAGCAGTTCTGCCTCCCTGCCCAAAGCTGTCTTGGGCTGGGCTGAGACTGCTGTTTATAATGGAACAGTAGTGCCCGATCTGTTTTAAAAAAATATTTTCTTTTTTTCTTCCACAAGCCATGCTTAATTTTTCAAAGTCTGACAATCTCCTTCTGTTCCTAATAGTCAAGAGTTCTGAGGGGAAAAAAAAGAGATTTTATATATGTCACAGTTCTTATTCTAGCTTTCCTGTTTTCCGTTCATCCTCCACCCACTGCCCTTGCACATTTTAGGTACTCTCCAATGATATCCTTGACAGGGCATTAAGTCTCAGTTTCTTCTTCACAATTCTGGCACTTCAGTTTCCCCAGACACCTGCTACCACAGCTCTGTCATTTCTCCTATTTAGTTCCTCACTGCCCAGTTTCATGGCTTTTTATTATTTCACAAAGCTCTCAGAATACAGACAATTACCTAAAAATATCTTACCATTTCACTTAATTTGCCTTACCATACATTTCATAAAAGTAATCAGATCCTTTTCTAAATCCCTGATCTGGCTGATATAATTAATTACCTTTATCAGTATATATCTTCCTTATCTCATTCCTCTGGCTCAAGCAATAATATTCTGAAAAAATACACAGGAGTATAAGGCATATCCATGCTGTTGCTTTGATGAATAGATATTACAGTTCAAGATTACAGAAGTAAAAGGATTGTTTATATTGCTTGAAATGTCAGCATGAACTACCAGCTATATTCCTTTTACATTACTGATACAAATAATGTTTAAGAAATTATTCATAACTAGATGGGTTTTGTCCACATATAGACCACAAATAGATAGATTTAAATATACTCTGAAAAAAATTCCAAATTCACATATTTCCTGTCATTATTTTGTCTTATTAAAGAAATAGAAGTGTGATTCACATGTACAGTCTTACAGGTATTCTCTGCTAGCTAATCCCTTTCCAGGGATTTATTGAAAATTACAGATAAAACCAAAATTTGAACAATTTCAGCTTTTAACCAGAAGCAGTACTAAACATGTATGATATACCTCCTTCATATTGGTACTTTATTGCGCTTTAGCTTTACAAAAAAAAAAAAAAGCGGCTCTAAGAAAACACTGAAAAATAACAAATGTAGCTAATTTCAGATCACAGACCAGACCCCTTACAGATGATGTCTTTTCAACAACGCTCCTCTACTGTCATCAAGGTGAATATACTATCAGATCCTTTGTTAACGACAATAAATAATGGGAATAAATTCTTCAGGATGAAAGATGTAAATGGCCCACAAGCAGCCTAAGTCAAACCCAGTATATCAGTATATATCTATACCTATCATATGCATAGCAGAGTCCACAGGATGGAACACCAGTTTCTGCGAAAGCCCCACTTTCTGTACAGATTTGAAGTGTTGTTCATTCACAACCAATGCACGAAGAACACTTTGAAATGCAGCCCCATGGTGTAGCTCCAGCAGATACCTTAGGCAGGCTTAGAATTTATTCTATACCAGGCTCAAAATTTTGCTCCTTCATTACGGCATTTCTTTCTACTCTCATATTCTTGAGTACTGGCTTACTTAAAGTAAAGCGATCCTGGATCGGCTCAAAGGTCTAATTCATATGACATTTGTGACATTAGCCCACATCAGGTGCCTAAGGAAGATAAGAATAAGCAAATGGGTGTGGGCGGGTGCCTCCATATGCATGTGTATGAACAGTCTGTCACTTGCTCAGCTGGTGTAATACCCCAATGGACCATATTGAAACAAATAAATTTAAATTTACACTGTGAACTTTGATTCGGGAAAGTGTTGGTGATACCAGTTCCACCAGGAATACAAATAATAATAGAAGTCTATCATTTCTTTAAAACCTCATGATACTTTGAGGAGTCTTTTTCATAAAAGGGGAAATTCTCCTGTGAACAGAATGATGAAAGTTAACCAACCTCGAGAAAGGTTTAAGCTTGAAAAAAATCACAACCCTCAAGGAAGAGATATCTTAAAACCCAATAACTTCTCCCTGGAAGACTCCATTGTATCACTGTTTTCTTCCTATTTGCTAATATGAACATTTTATAGCAAAAGCTATACAAATAATATATAGCTTATCAACAGTTTCAAATTACAAATAGTACATAGCAATCTAGTCTTCGCTCATCAGCCTGTTTATAAAGATATTCCTGACTCAAACTTGTTGTGGCAATAACAGGACAATTTCAAGTGTATTACATAACCCCAGGCAGATCTCTACAACACAGAGAACGTTTAAGTACCCAAGTCCATGCTGCAGATGTTGGTAAAATCCAGTAGTGTCCAGAAATCGAAAATCTCATAAGACTATCATTTATGTATATTATTGCTAAACTACCAGTCAGAAACTTTCTTTAATCAAAAAATATTTTCGATTGTAACTTCCACAATGCAGTGACCTTCTTGTTCTCTGTTAGAACAACACATAATGAAAAGGGATAATTGTTTATGAACAAGATTACTATGTGCTACTGGAATACAATGAATATTCAAATTTATATATATGTGTTTCTTTACATGTAGACTTCTATCAAATTTTTTTCTTCTTTCTCTTCTCCCCGAGTTCCCTTTATATTTTAAATCTGAAGGGATGACAAAAAAACAGTAGAAACAGTTATTCTGAAACCCAGTGTTTGATACTAAATGTAGACATTTTTTCTCCCAATATACTCTGAGACTAGAAGATGCAGGCTTTTATGATGACAAATTTATGAAATAACTCTTTTAAATGCTGTACTACGGCAATAAATGCTTCAAAATAGGATATATATAAAAATAATAACCTACTCTGATACAATGTGGCACTCCTATTCATCTGCTACAGTTTTGTAATCTTAATGCAATTAAAGTTACCAACTGTGTAAACATATTCTTTGCAACAATTCACAAAATTTGCATTCTTAGACAACAGAAAAATTCCATGGCTATAGTTAAAAGTCTGAGCAATTTTTCTCCACAGAAGAGAGCATTCCATGAAACTCTCTATCTCATTTCACAGCCATATAGCACCTTTGGTCATAAAATGTTATTATTGCAAACAGTAGTTTTCTACCTTTCAAATTAATAATATAATAACTTCTTTCTTTAGAAAGTCCCCCATCTCCTTGATCACTTCTCTGTCTTTTTTGAAGGCAGTATTTCCAATCCACTATACTTTTGGCTGAGAAGGACTTTCGGCACTTTTTCTGTTCAGTGACATTTCTGCTCCCAGAACATAGTGTTAGGCAATTCCAGTTATCTGAGAAACAGAAGAGAGCAGTCTTAAGAAGATGGAAACACATGAAAACAGAAAAGACTAGAGACAAAAGTATTTTTTCCTGTTCCTAAGCAGGAACAGAAAAATGCTCAAGCAGCCATTATTATGGTCAGTGAAGCAGTGCGGATTACCCAATTGTGCCAGAGAAAAGATGCACCAACCCTTTTCCTTGGCTGTATGTATTTCAGGCCAGTGCAGGAAAGAAGTGATTTAAAACTATTGTTTTTTCAGCATTTTCCAGGTACTGAAGGCATCATGATATGTGTAAACAGTATCAGTGCTATACAAAAATAACCTCATTTTAAGACATCCCTTCCATTTTGAAATTTGAAAACTTTGTGCAACCATTTATCTGTGTGAATATACCCAGCGATTCTGTCAGCAGGGACACAAACACATTTAGACCATTCACTACCTATGTCCGAGTTCTGCCTGATGCTCAGTAGGCAGATGCAGAAAGGACGGACACGAAACACTTCTCCTCCCCCATCCTCCTCTGCCCAATGCAAGTCTCGTTCTCAGTGCCAGGGCCAAACGACCCACGCTGCTAAGCACTCCCACTACGGCCTCTTGGGTACCCTCCGGGGTAAATCCACACCCCAGGCAGGAGGACGGAAAGGAGGCAAACCTGCCCAAGGTTTAATCCAGTTGCAGCAAGGGACGAGGAGGAAGGAGAGCAGGGTATACAAGCCCCGGAGAAAAGTCAGAAACAAGAGCGGCTTGCCAGTCTGCAAAGAAGCCCGTGCCCCTACGCCCTCCCTTCCGTCGTTAGGATCAGAGCTAGATTAAAGCTGGCCAGTTATGAGCATCTCCGTCGCAGTCGCTCTGGACTGCTGGAAGGGGATAAGGTCTGCAGACCAAGCAGCAGCACTATTCTTCAGAGTCACCGTAGCTGTCGGTCGGCTTCAACACAGGTCACTGCCTCCAAGGCAATCTGACCTCAAACGCTTTCAGTTTAACATTAAATAATCAGTCTGTCTGAAAGAGCAAATTTTATGTTTCTGTGTGCATGTGGAACAGGTGACAGTAAAACTGAAAAGCAGAAGTGCAGCTTTTTTCAGAGTGCGTTTGTCCCCAGAGAAATAAAACACATTTTGTCCGCAGGTGCTAAAATGAGTTTGCTCAGAAGACACTTAATGAGAAAATCCTACTAAATTTACTGGGTTTACATCTTTGCCTACCCCTGAGTACATGCCTACACATACAGCCTGTTTCCTCCACTGAGCCTAAAGACAAACCCAAATCCTGTTCAGTTAAATTTAGGGTTGCGTTTTCAAATCCATCTCCTACTACTATTACTATATGAACAATTTTGAATGTGCTATTTAGTATCTGAAGTGATAACAGCTTAAAGCTTTAAGATTTCTAGGGCAGTTGCTAGGACTCTTCCAAAATCAACACTGTGGCATTGAGCCATCTGACCCACAGTGATGAGACTAAAACTTCTGAAAATTAGTATTATTTAAAAACACTTGGGACAGAAGAGTACCTTCCTCTCATCTGCTAAGACACAACTAAATGTCCACATATAACTTTTTCTCTACAAGTAGTGTCTTCTAGTTTAAAACAGCTTATATGCACCCTGAAAATGGAAAAAATCCATTCAAATGGACCAGTTAATCTGAGACTTAGTTTGAGAGCAATGCTTGGAAAAAACAGAGATGTATTATTTTAAACATGAAACAGCAGTGTTTCACCCGTTTATAGCAATCAGTAAGTAGTAAATACAGAGAATGTCATGAGAAATCATGTTCCATAAACTCATGGTTTCCAAATACCAGCTATGGGACACTGAACGGCAAGTTAAGTAGGCAGTTTATCAACTGAAATAGAAATCGAGGGGAACCAAAACTATGTCTAAATTGACACAGTTTAAACAATAGAGTTTGAGTGCTCTTTTGGCCTGGCACCAAGTCCCACAAATTTGCATTTGCAGCATGTGACAGTCTACTGCTAACCCTCCATTTCCCCTCCGCTCTTCATCCCCACAGCACATTGCTGGCACATCTTCCCACAGATATTCTGAAAGCAGAAGAGAACAAATATATACAAAATACTTCAAAACAGCAGGCCTTTAGGAAAAATTCAAGGCTGCAACATGGCTACACATTCCAGTTCAGATTCAGGTGGTGTGAGTTTGGGCTGTTTTCCAGTTCAGACGTAGGTGGTATCAGTTTGGGCTATTTTCACTAAACTTCCACAGCCTTGAAAAACAATCATTTATTGACTTTCATGTGAACACAGACTGATCAAGCCAAATTCCTGCTACTGAAGGGCTACATCTGCATTCACATTACACTGCTTCCATGGTTGGAGCTCTCACCTTTACTGCAATTCCAGCAGTAGCACGAAGTCAGAGCTCAAGCAGTAGACTCAAATTTTAAAGAGACCTTTATGTATGAATAAATACTCTCTTTGAAGCAATTGTCAGAGTCTGAGAGAGATTTAAGACAGTGTATAGGTATAGGCAGGGAGAAGTACCTCTGAGCTAGGTGAAATACTATGACCTCAAGACAGTAAAATCAGACAGATATTTTTAAGTGAATTTGCAATCATTTTACATGCTGCTCAGGAGATGTTACAGTGCTGCTTTTTTGTCAGGACTTCCTGAAGGAAAAGCCAAGCAAAAGCTCACAAAGCTGTCTTTTAAAGAATAAAATGTGCAACATCTTGTGGTTCCCCACATTGTCCAGAAGTGGGAAAGTCAAAATGAAAAAACACACTAGCTACGTGGCAAGACAGGTTGTACATGAAATCCATGTGAAGAATTCTTTCCTATAAAGAACAGTTGCATCCTTTACTCCTGAGTACTTCTAAGAAAAAATTTTGGCACAATCTTCTCTACAAATGTTGGAGACAAAATCTTGCTAATTAAGAAGGGGTTAAGAAATGGGTTTTCTAGCATGACTGAGAGAAAAAGTAAGTCTTATATGGTCATGTTATGAACAAAATTGAAACCTTGTTATCAAATCGATTGCTTCAAATCAGGTTTCTCAGCTGTTTTATATACATTGAAGGCACTAGACTGTATCTATGAGCATTAATGTAATCTGTAAAAAATAGCTTCCTCTTGAAATACTCATGCATAGTTCATTGAGATCCTTTGATGCAGCACTGTCTCCTCAAAGCATTAAAAATAAAAGTAAACATTAAAAAGATTTACTGTAAATTGATGTTTTAAACTAATCTATTTGCAGTTCTTTTTATTCACCTTCTCATTCTAAATTTTTATGCTACATGATACAGTTTACAATTCTCTGCTTTTTATTTCAACTATGTGAAATCCTAGGAGTCCAGAAATGGCAACTGAGAGCCAAGGCTGTACCTATACACTGGCTTGGACTTCCCACACTCTTCCCTGCGGCTTGATTGCCCATCTCTCCCGTGTGCCACGGCTCCTACCTGGGACACATGCCTCGGGTTTCTTGCCATGCGGAGAAGGCTACGGGCACATGCTGTTGCCTCACCGAGCCCCACACCGCTGTGCAGTCAGGATGTGCCTTCGGCTGCCAACCCAGATCGGGAACTCAAACAGGCCCCCAGGTTCCCTAGACTAAACCTAGTCATAATCTGTAACCTACGTTAACACAATGGCACGGACGGTCTCCATAAAAAGGTGTTAGCATCAAAGCTTATGAATTTAAAAGGAAGATATGTACAGCTGGTATTTTACATAATATTTAACATTGTAATATGAATAGTAGTGATAGCAGTAACTTCAGCAGGAATCCCTGACAAGCCCAAACCATACAAACCATGTACTGGAAGGTATTAAACTAGAGAGCATTAATTTCAGTGGAAATCAGAAAAAGCAGTCATCAAAGGAATCAGAGAAAAAACTTCAGCCAAGAAAAACTATCAGTCTTTTCAGTGATAGCAGTCAAACTCGGGATTTTTCCTAATGGTTTCTCTACAATGATTGGCTCTGTATGAAGATGCTTGTTCTGACCTAGGAACACCACTTACCAAGGACCAAAATGCTTCAGACAGGTCTTCTGATCCCATGGGTTTGTGCTACAGGAGTTTTCTATCTACTCAGAGAAGTAAAGTCAAACCATAAATGATCTTAACAATAGGGTATAGAAAACTGCAGTCCTGAGTAAACAGGAAATATCTGGCAATTCACAGTAAATTTTGTCCAAATGAAGGTAGGATACTCACAGTCTCAGACAGAGTTTGTTCCACCAAGTCTGGTTTTGACCATGCCTCAACGACCTCACAGCTCTTAAACAGAAACCAAACACACTGCCATGGTGGGGCAGCATGGACAAGGAATGAGACAGCGGGAAATAAACAGCAGAAAATAGCAGAGGGGGTAAAAAACAATTTTAGTTTCTGGACATACAAGATAAATAAGTTGCTTTTAAAAATCTTTTTATCTTTGAGCATGAACGGAGAATTACACAGTCATATTGGGAGAGGATCAGAGAGACAAACCCAGACTAAGCCACAACACTTGCAGTGATGAGGAAATTATGTTGCAACAGTCAATGGCATTTAGAAAATCTGTCCAAGCATTTAGAAGGTCTTTTCCAAAATTTCAATGGCATTTTGAGCATCAAAAATAAAAAAGCATGCATATTCTGTGAACCATCCTGCGAAGAGAATTTACTGGCAAATCCTGCATTACCTGTGTTAAGTAATGGTGCCAGGAATTTATCCTATATCTTTTGTAGCCATATGCAGGAAAAAAAAAGTTAGTGGCTATCTATGTAATAGATACAAAATGTAATAGACACAAAAATGGCAGAGTCTGTGTGAATGCGGGTTCTTAAAACATTAGATAAGAAAATACCATTTAGGTAAAGGGCTTGAATGATGTTGCTTCAGAAGACCAGTACTGTGGGAACAGCTCTGCAAAAAGCCTCATCCAAGACTCCAAGATATATTCTCCTGGGACACCATTATGCCACACAGCCCTGGGACCTGTGCCTCAGCTGGGCACTGCAGGCTGGTCCAGGTTGCCAGGCCATGTCTCAGTGGGCAGCAGCACTTGCCAGCCAGTGACCATGCGTCCCACACCGTCCCCGTTGGCCCCAGATGTGCCAGAGAGCATGGAGGTAGCACAGGCATCCCTCGAAACAAATGCCCTTCTGCCTAGAATGGCACTTGTGGCTGGGGAGGAGGGTTTCGTGTTAACCCTCACTATGGTCAAGATGCCACCCACACGGTAAGAAAAATCCCAGTTCCTCTTTGGTATTCTCCAAATGAGCATATTCGGTCAAAGAAGGACAGTTGCTGGGGTTACAACCACAAAAATAGCATGACAATAAGTTCACTGCGTGGCTCAAACCTGCCACCTCCTCCAGGCTCTCCCAGGGTCCTGAAGAAGAAGGCAGGGTGTTTCCTGGAGTGGGGGTTAGCGAGGCCCTGGCCCCCCGCCTCCAGCCTGGGCCCCTGGAGACACTGTTTTGGGGTGATGAGTAACGCTTTTAGATACTAAAGCGAAGCAGGACTGTGTATTGGGCCATGTGCGTGCATGGAAGAAGGAAGCAGGCTGAGGTAAGACCAGTGGACAGGCCTCACAGCGCAAAACCTCATGAACAAGTCTTGTGCAATGGAGACTTTCTTGGGAGTAACTTCTTGGCAGCAGTATCAGTCTAAGGAGCCACATACCTTATTCCTCCCAGCCCGTGCTGCACCCTCACAAACACCTGTGTGCCAAATCAAATCAAGGAACCAATGCAGTTAAAACCCTCTTTTTTTGTGACTTTTTGCTAGACCATTTGTAGCGGACTCCTTCCCCAGCCCGTTTTCCTGCACAGCTACACAAGCACACGGGCCAGCAGATCACAGGGATGAGAGATCCTGCGTGAGCCGCACTGTCACCAAGGCCTGAGCGCGGGGGACTTAGGGACTGCCCTGAGCACAAGGCAGCGGCAGCGGCCCCGTGCCGGGAGCAGCGAGGCGACAGCGCTGCGAGGACAGGCGTGAAAGCTCTCCGCACCAGGCATTGCAGAGCATTAAAACTAAACCTGTAAACTGTTGAGTCAGGAAGAAACAAGGCAAAACCAGCACGACAGTGCAAATGACAGGCTGCCACCAAAGATCTCAAAGGGAAATGGTCTGGGATTTCTGTGACAGTCAGGCAAGAGGCAGCTGTTGTGTAAGAGAAATCACTGCATGAGCCTACTGAGCAAATCCCGTATTCTGATACATGCTTAGACAGAGCAGGAAAATTATATAAGCAAAAAGCAAAGCAACACTGCAATTTATTTATGCCCACTTCTTCACATTGCCGGAGTGTTAATTTCAACCAATTTGAAATTAATTTAATTTTCAAAAATAACTTTTAGGGAATAAAACAGCGAAAGTGTCCAGTTCATAAACAGCTACATTGCAGGGTGGAATTCCAAAGTTTTGTGTAGTAAACGACATTCAACATTGTTAGGTTATTCCTTAAAGCCCACCAACTTTTTAAGATACCCCAAAAGGGGCAATTTGTTCACTATGGGCCCTCCCTAGAGAAATACTGTATGCAAATATCAAGTGATTGCCCTGTTGAAAGCTCAGAGAACAAAAACGTCAGCCATGCCAAGATCAGAGCAATACAGTTACCAAAGACACAAATCTCGTGGCAGGCTGTTTCCCCAGAGTCTTCTGCACTAACCAGGAAAGTCTGTTTTGCTCCTACACTTTCACAAGAGAAAACTATAGTCAGTACGATCTGGGGAGGAGACGCATCCGTGTGAAAATCTAGCCTAAGTGGCAATGAGAATCTCCCTAAGAAATAACTTCGGGTGTCCTCAAAACATATTGTACTTATCAAAGCCTATTAACATGATGCAGTTGTACATTTTTTAAAAAAGAACGAGCAGGTTTCCTGCCTAGAGCAGACAGCTTATAAACTAACCTGCAGACAGGCCAAAGGTAGGGAAGGAGAGTGACAACAGTCATCCTCCAAAGGTGCAGAATTCAAATTCTTCAGCACTTCAGGATAAAGGCCGAACACAAATATCTGCTTACATTGCCCCTCAGAAGCAACCAGCTGCCTGTGAAGTTCATCTTTAAAGAGGAAAAAATGGTTGAGCCCAAGACTAAGCAAAAAAATCCCAGGCTCAGAGGTATTAGAGCCATAAAACACAGATCAGCTGCCTACCTCTTGGGTGGGAACGGCCTCGCCCTGCGTCACTGGAAGGATCAGGGATTGCTCCTGCCTTAGTTGAAGAAGCAGGGTGAGGAAACTTTTTTTTGTCCTTACAGTCGTATTCAAAAGGATGGGGATAACAGGACAGTTTCCTCTAGCTTTGCTGCAGAACCTCTGGGAAGGGAACGTGCCCACGGCAGCGCATCGCTACCCGGCGCATCCTCGCCGGGAAGGGCAGCGGAGCGGGGAGGAGAGGGCAGCCAAGCGCCCGCATGGGTCCCCGCAGCCCGCAGAGCCACCCGGGGCTGGACGCGCCGCTGCCAGCCGGTTGCCCGGCCCCGCCACAGCCCACCGGAGCTCATCGAAATCCAACCCGCCGTGAGCGCGGGGGTCCGAACTGCCGGCTCGCCTTTCTCCGAGGCCAAGCCAGGGCTTCCCTGCGGCGCTCCGAAAGGTCTAAAGGGCGGAGGGAGCTAGCGAGGCCTCGCGTTTCCACTTCCAGAGGCTCCACCTGGGCTCCCGGTTCCGCAAACACCTGTGCGCGCCGCCGGGCCGGGCCGGGCCGCGCCGCAGGGGGCGGGGGCGGGCGGCGGGG
>JAVJGG010000094.1:25331778-25383392 GCA_035590195.1 Aviceda cuculoides | reverse complement strand
GGCGGGGGCGGGCGGCGGGGCCGGGCCGGGCGCCCCGAGCAGCGGGTCCCTCCTCTGCTGAGCGCCTGCGGCTGGGACGGACGGACGGACGGAGAGGCTTCAACTACCGGCACGGCAGCGGCCGGCATGTAACCCAGGGGAGACGTTGTTGGCAGACGAGTTTCCGCCGCGCTCCGAGCCGCGGCACCGGGAGGGAGCCCGGCCCAGCCCGGCCCGAGGAAGCGGCCGCGCCGGCAGGTGCCGGGTGGGGGACGAGCGCGGAGCATGGACAAGCTGAACAAGCTGACCGTGCCGGCCGGCGAGAAGTTGAGGTAGGGTCTGCTCCGCTGGCGGGGCCCCCCGGCACGGCGGGGGACGGGCAGCCGCGCCCCGCACCGGAGCGGGGCGGGAGCGGGAGACTCCCGGGCACAAGGAAGTTGGCAAAAGTTTGCCAGTAAAGCGCGGTCGTTACTGGTCGCCAGGGCGGTACGGGGAAGTGCGGAAGGGAAAGGCAGGTCTGGAGCAATTAATGGGGGACAGATTTCAAAGCAAAACGTGCGTCTGCTTCATCTGCAGGGAAAAGAGGAATGTTTTTACGCGTCTGTTTTCGGAGCTGTAAGAAAATAGGCTTTGACTCACCAAGATGTATGAGCCTTATGCGAATTAGAAAAAGATAATTAGTTGCTTCATGGTTTAGTGAGAGTGACTTGTGAAGATGGCTTTTGCAGTTAAGTTCTGTAATACTTCCTAGTCTTCGAAAGAACTGGTGGAATAGAGGGAGCTGGGAAACGGCAAATGTTCCTAAGTGAAGTAGAATGATGTTAAATACAGGGTTTGAGAGGAAAAAAGCAGAAGCTGACCATTGCTGAAGTATTTTTAGTGTGACTCGATTGGTGTGCTGGTGGAGTTGGTACCTCAAGGCTCTTTCATAATGACTTTTTTTTTTTCTGAATAGTTATAAGAAGTCCTGCTTCAGATTAAAGTAGTATAGAAACTTTTTCTTCCCCTGAAAAATAAGAAATACTGAAAAATATTTTTTCATAAAATAACTCAAGCACTCAATACTAATTTATAAACAACCATCAAGTTTCTCTCCCTCTCCTCAGAAGCCTTCATGCACATCAGAATAATCCCTTGTAAAGCTGATTTTGATGAAATGGTATTTCTACTCTTTCCATACTGTTGAAATATTGGGAGGGGGTATACCTGAAGAGCTGCAATGACCCTTATATTCCTCAGCCAGGCACACCTAATAAGAGCTTAGCAGACTGCATCCTACAGCACAGGCAAGAACTCTGTGGAAGGTTCAATGGCCAGGGGGAAGACGACAGTGAATTTCCTCTTTGTTGGCAATTTATCACCCTAAATAGTCTAAAATGGTCTAAATGGTGTCAAGTGCTCGATGTTGGTCTGAACTAGCTATCTCATGATAATAAGCTGAGTGATGGCATGGAAAGTTTGATGCCATCAAGACAGTTGCTGGTACGTAAAGAAATAAAACACACACTCTGCTGTGATAAAACTGTAGTTGGGATGTGTCTTCTTTTTGCAAATGACTGAAGTAGAATTACTTTCAAGTATACAGAGGGGGTCTACATGTGAGGGTTATAATGGTCGACAACTTGTTTGTGAACCGATCCAAAAGCCCTAAACCAGAAAGGCAGCCATCACACCCCTGCTGCATCTTTACAATGGCTGACACTCTTCATCTTGTCTGAAGTTTTAGTATTGCTGTAAAATAAGGAAGAGAAGAAGGTAGGTCTGCTTTCCTGTATTATCTTGAAGTATTAAAAGCTATTTCTCTCCTCCTCATGGCCAATTCACTATAGTTGCTCAAGGAATGTAAGAGCACACGTTTCTGAAACGTGTGAGTGGTCTCACTATACACAGTGGACGTGCACGCATGCTTTGATTTCAGCATGTCGAAATACGTCCTTTGGCAGAAACCTGGGTATTTGGCTACACGGTCTTACTACAGTATGAGAATTTTTAAAACTTAAGGCAGAACTTTCCATGAGTACGTATTCAGAGTATAAATTTAAGAGAGATGTGTAAATATAGGAAGAGATCAGCATAACATGGTGGCAGCATTTTCTTCCTTCTTTGATACAGCCAAATACCCCCTTGTGCTATGTGACTTGTTGACAGTGCAGTTGACTTCCTGATGTAGCCTCCTATCTGCATGGAAGACACATAGATGGTTCAGAGTTTGTACTGAATGTTACATGAACAAAATGGTTACTTTAAAAACCTATCTTCCTTCATACGCCAAGACACAATGCCAAGAAATATTCCTACCAAACATAGTTTCAATTGGTGTAATTATGGTTCACATTTTTCTAAAGACAGCTTTCTTAAAATTTTTTGCTTTGTAGCAGCAAAAAAATAAAGTAGCACTGCTGTTGAGTCAGTGTCTGAGAGTACAGCTTTTGATTTTTTTTAAGTGTAGACCTGAAAAACTAGATATTATGTGGTTTTGCGAAGCTCATCTGTTCCCCATGGGTGTATTTGAATGTACTAGACCTATCTTTCTGTTGCATTAGCAAGTCTTATGTCAGATCTGAATTCTTAACATATTCCATTTGTTTGTTTATTGCAGTAAGAACTGCAAGTGTTCTTATGTGCCTCTAACTACCATGCTGTGGTGGACGTTGTTTGCGGTTAAGTCACTCAATTAACTTTACTATTGGTTGGACAGGAATGATGGAACTTCATGGAATTCCAGTATTATTTTCACATAGTGTTTGTTATAAGGTATGTGCAGTATTACACAAGTGTTCCCTTGGAGTACATTGTGTTCAAATTGCTTCCATATAGTCAGGAAAAACGAATTCCAAGGCTTGGTTATTTACCCTGAGATTAATTAATTTATGTGGTGCATACAATACTTTGGTACTTGGAGTGGTTTTCTAAAGTGTGGAGTGAATACATGAGCAATAGCCATGCTGCCATGGCAGGCTGTAGTATGCCTTGATTTCAGCCTGAACTTCAGAAAAAAAAAAATTATGCTGCAAATGTATAGATGGGTAGATGGTAGGTGCCAAAGGTAACAGGAAGTTAGCAACTCAAAAGATACAGCACTGAACTTGCAGACTCTTTTGGGGTTCAACTTCCTTAGACTATAGCCTATGATTTCTGGTCTTTAAATAATTTCTAGCTGCTATATATGACTCTGTTATAGCATCTCTTGAAACTTGCTGCATTTTTTTATTATGACCACAAACCTTAATAACGACACTCTGCTCATAGCTGTCTTTAGCTCTGTATCACAAAGTCCTTTTCAAAGGCTTCATTACCATCACCACTGCAGTGGCAGGCAAACCATGGCACAAACCAGAAGTGTACCACATGCTTTCACTTGCTTGAGGTCGTGCAGCCAACAACATCCAGATTGCAGACAGACTTTTCCAAGAGCACAGTTTCATGTTAATTTCCGATGACTTCATTAATTTGCAGCAGTTCTTCCCCCCCAACAAAAACCCTTGAATTCACTATCTCCAACCATAACTCCCAAATGAAAAGCAAGTGAAAAAAAGCAATTGACTTTTTCTTTTCTCAGGTGGGACAAGTGTGTCAGTTTATTTGCAATATTTTGTTTTAACATCCCTTGCTAAACAGGTGGGTTTAAGTCCTAATTCTATTAAAATCAAGAGGAGTTTCCTTAGGGCCTGAATGTCTGTTAGTTGTCTATCAAATCTGAAGGTATTTATGGTCTTCACTAATTTTCTACTGATAGAGATAGTCTGACTGTAACTACTAGGTCTTTTCTTTACCAAAGGATTTTCTGGTATTGTTTCCCCTTGAAAGTATGTAAACAGAAAATTAATTCATTTGGGAGTGAAAAGATATTTAACTGTAAACTGATACCTTCTATGTACAGGATGTTTTATTATAGGGAGTATTTACTTTTTGAGAAAATGAATGGGGAATATCTAAACATTAGGTTTGTGCTCTAAGAAAATATTTTATTACAGTAGTTCTACTAAGTCCTGTTAATATTTAATTTTAGCAAATAGAAACTTAATCTGTTTTTTCAAGTAAAATTTTAACATAGTTTATTGCATCAATGGACTTGACCAAGACAAAAGAACAAAAATAAACTCAAGCAGGAAAGAAAGTGGAGTTTCAAAGTAAGCTAGAGAATGCTCCCCATGACAGAACTGGGCACCAAAGTCCATGGCCAATTTTAACATCTTTTCCCCTTTTTAGTTATATAGACTTTGGAGGAAAGGCTGTGCAAGCACCCAGTTACTTGTACACTGCTCAGTGGTCTAAAGGCTCAAATCAGAACTGTTCCACGTATGAGATTTTTCCAGACCAACCCCTTCGAAGTTGCTCATCGCTATCTCTTTTTCACAAGTCATGGTCCCCTTGCTTCTGCTCTTCTCCTCGCTCTGTTCTGCTCTCTCAAGCAGAAGTCTCATCTGCCTCCACCCCCAGGCCCTAAGGACATAACAGCCGTGAAGGTCTTCTGGGATACCACCCACCCGTTGCCACTTCCAGCAGCCTTCTGTCTCAGCTTCCAGTTTCTCCTGACAACTTTCCACTGCGCAGTAACACTTTGTCACAACAGCAGATTTTGCAGCACACCCGCGTTTTAGTCCAACGAAATGTAGGCAGAATGTAAGGTCACATGAAATCACAGTGCCAGTGGTATGCAGTCTTTAAAGTTGAATTTCACAGGCATGGGGGAAAAGGAGGTCACCAGCTACATTTGCCTTGCTGATAAGTACAAATAAAAGTTCTTTCTGTAGGATTGTTAGGTCCAGTTTGCCATACAAAGCGTGGGATTGTGATTAAATGATGAAGTTGTATAATCTCTGTTTCCTCTAGCTTTCTGTCAGCTTAACCAGCTCATGAACCTCCCTCACCTCTGGACTTTGGAATGGAATGTGATACGAAATGCAAACTTCCCCAAATACCACTGTAAAAATCCCTTCTTTCACCCCCAGTGTGACTTTTCCAGTCAAATCCTCCTGTTGCTTCTCCCTCTGACCTTGCTTCAGCATAGCATAGCCTCCACCCCATCTGTATTTGTCCTCCTTTCTTTCTTCCTCTCTGCACAAGCATTTCATTCTGACAGTCCCTTTAAAGTTTTTTTTTCTTGCTTATCATCCTTCTTTCCAGCTATGTCATCCTGCCTAGACCAATCTCCAAGCCGCCCTAAAAAAACCCTTTTTTTTTTTAAACCTAAATTGCCACACAGTAAATTATTCTCATATGGAATTTCCTGCCTATGATGCTCTTTATAGAAAAGTGTGTTTAAGTGTGACTGTGATCTGTCTATGTTTTAAATGAAAATATGGCAACGTGGATAAAATGATGCAGTGTAATATTGCAACTATGGTGAAAAGCCTTGGTTTAATCTCTGTATATAGATAGCACTGTAAGAGTATAGTCTGTTCACAAGATCAGCTATGCTTATATAGTACTTATAGTTTCATTCTACTTGTGCTGGCAAAGTTGTTCAGTCACTGGCATAGCTTATCCCACCACTGCCTCATATGTACGCTCTTCCAAATAAAATAAGGTCTTCTAGTGACATTTTAGTGTTGCCAGAATAACTGTCTACAGTAAGAGCATTTGCCAGCTATAGCAATCACAAATTACAGTCTTATGCCTGTGACTGTCAGTTATTCAGCAGAAGCTAGTAATAGAAATTGGATCTAAAGATTTGCGCTGCCTTTTTTTTTTTTTTTTTGGTTTTTTTTTAGTAAAATAATAAATGACCAGTAGCCAAGCAAATAACCCAATAAATTAATTTTCTTGGCCATGGAAAAAATAAAACATTCCAGCAAACTTGGTATAACCATTTTTCACCATTAGTTTAAAACTATACCCCATGCAGCTGTGCAGAAAGCTAGGTATTAAATCATAATATGACACACCAGGTACCCAGTGATATGTTGATCCCAGAACAAAACAGTTTTGTGTTTTACAGAATCATTCAAAACCTACATACTGCACACTACATTATAATGTGATAGATGCTTTTCTTTTGGAAGGCAAATCTGACAATCGTAAAATGTTGCAGAAAAGCCTTCCACGCTGTTATGGCTTGTGTCAGCCATAACAGTGTTGGAAAACAACATTAGATTATCAAGAGGGGGGAAAAAGAGTTCCCACATTGGTAGAAATTGCTATAAATACCTCTTTATTTGAAAATAATTATTGTTTTTAGTGGCCTCCTTTCTCACCTTGGAATATGCTTCTGCCATTCAATTATCTTTCCGAGAGCTGTCTGATAGTCTTTGGAAGCCAAGCTCTTGCAAGTCAACAGTTGAAAAAGTTCATGAAGAGTAATGGAATCAAGTCTTAGTTCTGCTTTTGGTGAATTTAGTTTCAGAAAAACATTTAACCTGATCAAAAACCATCTTCAGGGTTGTAACAGGCCAGACAAGATATAACTGGAACATTTTTAAATACCCTAAGAATTCCATTGTTTTTGCTTTCTGTTTAAGGGATGAGTGAAATCTGGAGTTTCAACACTGCAGGCAGTTCCAGCATTGTGACCACACCTAGAGGAAAAAATAAGATTTCAATTATCTGTAGAAGAGAAACTGAAAAAAATGGCAACTTGTGCAGTTCAGGTCATTTTACTTCACGTTCACAATGTTACATTAACTGAAATTTTTTATGTTTAAAAAATTTTAATGTTTCCTTTTAGTTTGTTGGACCAGTACAGTTCAGGATTAAACTCTGCTTCTCCACTGTAGCACATTACTGTATGCACACTGCAATGAGGGAAATTCATGACCCACTCTATTTGATGTATTTAATGGAAATGCCTCAACACTACATCTTTCATAGGTGGAGTTTGACTGCCGGAATTGGCTAAAAGTAATTTTTAGCCATCTTCAGGTGGCTAAATCACGTTTTGCAGGTGATTTATAAAGTCCCTCATCATTAGAAAAGAAAGATCGTATCTACTTAACTACATAGGGGGGGGTTTCCTTATATGTTTTATGTGGTTTTTAAAAGGATTGCTGCATTAGAGGACTGATTTTAGTTTTATATAACATCTTTTATAGTCTAAATACCCTAAAAGCATGTTACAACATGATAGATAAGCAAATATTTATTTTAGAAAACAAATATCACTGGTTTTATGTGCTCAGCAGACAACAGAATTGGAAAACTGATGGAAAATAATGTGACAATATTCTCATTGCGCTGTAGGGAACCATCTTCGATTTTTGGTAGACTGTGAAAGGACTTTACATACTGTCTAAGTAAGTTTGTTTTGCGACAGTCATAGTAAATGACTGAGTGGTAAAAGAAGCTTGGAAATTCTGTTAGCATCTTTATCCTAATCCGTTAGTATATATGTTTTGGACAAGGTCATTTTCCAGGTGTAAGCAAAGCCAGATGTTCAATGCTACAGGTTTATGACCTCAATATAAATTATATACTACACAGTAAATACTTTAGAAAGAATTATAATAATGGATCCTGAGGCAATAATATGAAAAACATGAGTATATATTTTTCAAGCTTAATGCAAGGGCAACTGGGTGAAGTAGGCTATTAATACAAGTGGCTATACTATATGGCTAAATGATTCCTTCGTGTCTTAAAATATAGACACTGTAGGCATCTCTGCAAGAAGCACAGAGGCAGCTCAGTGCTACTGAAGCTGTAGTTACATGGCCAATTTAACTTAGCATTAAGTCTGAGGCGCTGCCAAAAGAGCAGGTCTCTTTGTTCCACCCTCCCAATGCCCCTACTTGCCCTGCCACTCGTCTCTGCCCTCACACTGGCACTAGGGTTCCCACGACCATGTGATAAAGCTGGATCTGATCCTGCTGCTATCTAAATTGGCAAAAGAAAAAAGAAGCTAGTTTCCCAGCTGTAAATTCCATGATTCATCATAGCTGGGTAAGCACCAAGGGCAGAGAAGAGCGAATTTCCCCTTTCAGTGGCAGCCTGTGTGGGCTCCATTCAAGTGGCCGTATAACCCTAGGGGCCAAAATACTCCTCCAAAGTTCTAAAATTTGATAGACTTCAGAACAAAATAAACAAAACAGGTCCATGAGTAGCCTCTACTAGATCCCTGACAGTGCTATCCCACATCTGTGGTGGATATGCTTCAGTAGCTCAAGCCAAAACACTTTTCAGCCCAAGTACAGCAGTGTTTGTTAGTCTTCATCAGATGTGTCAAAAAATGTGTCCATTATCCTGTGCCCCTATCGTTTTGATTCTAAACAGGTGATAAAATCACTTCAGCTAAAGGGAATGTAATGCTAAAGGCATAAGATACAGCATCTGCAATTTTTGCTATAAGCATTACATGACTTTAGCAAAAATACAGAGGAAATTAGTTGCCATGTTTCAGTTGCTAATGGGTAAGAAAAAAACTGAAAGTCAAAAAGTTATGCTTTAGAGAGGACCAAGAGAGAGTTCCTGTCTCCTTCCAACTCGAGCACTCCTGTAGAGAAACTGACTGGGAGAGGGAAAAGTCTTGTCAGAGAATGGAAAAGGAAGTACTGGGTCACAAAAGACAGTTTAAAAAAAACATGCTGAAAGTCTACTTAAGGGGTTTTTCCTGTACTCTTATTCATGCTGAGCAAGTATGAACAGAACCAATAATGCAATACATTTTTAAGACAAATTTCAGCTCTACAAAAAGCAATGCAAATTTATTACAATCCGAAAATTAGAAATTTTCTTAACTTCTTACATCTGCTTAGTATATCTAGAACCTATATAAGTAAAAGCTACTGCCTTGTAACTGACTTGCGAATATTGGGCAGCATTAAGATATCTGGCATTATTTTGTCTCTAGGAGTAGACTAATGGGAGTGTTTAAAGTTTAATGCCATATCTAGAAGCCGTGCTCTGTTTTATTTGACTGTCAGAGCACTATTTGGTAGAGCAAATGCAGACCATTATGCATATAAATGCACTTTTGGTTAAGGGGAAGAGTTAAGAGGCTGTTTAGAAAAGCCTCCCTTTTCTCTATTGCACATAGCACCTTGCCTTCAAGCTGTTGAGCCCACAAAGTTTTTCAGCCCAATGAAAAAGCACACCTTTTTTTTTTTTTTTTTTTAAATCCTTTCACAGACTATGAACTTACTGGATTAAAATCACTAAATTAGAAATGTATTTTAGCAGCAATCTTAAATTACATAAAGACACTGATGAAGACTGCACTCGGATGATTAAATAAATTTACTCATCTCATGTCAGTGCTTATGTGCCCACATTAGCAAGACCTTGACACAAAATTTAAGTACTTACCTAACTTTAAGGTAGTTGAAGTTAGACATGTGCTTAAACATCTGGCTAAGTCTTGATCAAGCCCATTACGTACTTACACATAGACTTTTTCAATGTCCTTCAATAGGTGACCAGAACTAAAATGGCAGATTTGAAATTTGTGGAAGGGGTAAAAGAGGAGCAAACCAAGAAAAACTCGCTCTGTTGGAACACCAAATCAAATTTAAGCCTTCATCTTTCTGTGTTCAATTCACTCAGTTTTCTTTTTCATTCACTTTCATGTCCTTCATGTGCCTGTAATAGTCTTTCAATCTACATGCCTGCAGGAATGACAGAAATGTTATCTCACCTTTCAAAAAGATGCTTGTAGAATTGTGACTAAAAGCAATGTTACCACTGACAGGTGGTAATTTTCTAGGTCTCTACCAAGTCCTGTCTTTATTCACTTCCCTGCAATGACTTTGTACTTCCTCTTTTTGGTGAGATATAGAAACCACTTTACTCATTTAAATTTCTGTCCTCGCTCTCCTTCACCTACCAGGCTGTAGGGTACTAGTCCTTCAGAGGGGTACAGTGCTCAGTTTTAACTGGAACTGTATTTTAGAGTAACCTAATACTTTTCCTCTTTCTGCTGCTTGCAGAGCTTTCAGAAAAATGGAATAAGCCTTGTTAAAGTAGCTTCTGTGGGTTTTTTTGTTTTTTAATGCATAAGCTCATATCCAGACAGATGGTGCATAAAAGGGATCAGTTAACCAAAAAGACTTGGAACACAGCAGGTCAGTTACAGAACAGGAAATATCTTTTAAATTTTTGTGTCAAGAAATGACATGCAATACTCGCTTAGTATATCATAATAGCTAATTACTTTCTGTAGTACTTGCAGTATCACTATTACTGAGTTGGGATAGAGGGAAGAGCAAGCTGGATAAGAAGAGGTGTCCAAACCTGAAATGCCTTCAGCTGTTATTAAATAGCTATATTTTCAAAAGTTGTACTAAAAAGTACCTGTCCATCGCTCCTTTCTGATATTCAAAAACAGCTGTGAAGTCCCCAATAGCAGTAGGAAAGGTAACAGGAACCAGACCTAACTGTTCTTCTCGGCTAAATAGAAGAAAATGGTAATTGCAAAAAAATACTGTATGACTTAAACACGTGACATCTTTGGTATTAATATACTGTCCATATATACTCAGAACAAGCCTCAGCCTTGATCTAAAATGAGGAAGCAGTTGCATCAAGCAGTTGTGTCATTGGTAGGGCTTTAGCTGTCTCAGCCCCACCAATAAATCTGCATAGGTTCTTTCAATGCACAGAATTCCCAGTTACCTCAAAGTAACTATACTATTCAATTTCATGTTAGGACTGATTTGTGTCAAAGATGTATTATGCCTTTACATGCTACATATTTTCATTTGCTCAATCAATGTTAGTACTTACTAATACAAGAGAGATTGACAGCTTCTTTGTGAAGATTACATAGAGGGCATATGAAGATGAAAAGTATGATCAATATTTAGCCTTTCTGTGTTCTGTGTGTACCTTATAAACACACACCTGCTCTAATTATGGGGTTTGCCTTTAGACAAAATAGTGGATGATTGAAAAGTGAGCAGAATAGGATGTTATTCAGACTTTAAAAAAAAAATCAACACTCTTGACAAAACTAAACTATTTATAGTCATTTCCTCTTGCGCATCTCATGAACACAGCAGAATACAATTTGTTGTTCCTTCTTCCTCTCAGATAGGTATCTGTAATTGACTTCTCCCCATAAGCAAGCCTCTTTCAACTTTTCTTCACAGCTTTGATACAGCTTTACAGATAAAGATCAAAGGCTCAGTGCCTTGAACGGATGGTTTGGTGTCACAGGTTACCACCTCCAGCTCCAAAGTTCCTCCTCTCCTGGCATGAAAGGCATTGCAGGGGGTGGGCTGTGACAAGTTGCCAGAGTGGATGAGGGGCACTAACCCCCTATCTTAGGCCAGCAGCTGACTGAAGCAGTTTATCTGATTGCACCTCAAGAATTCAGCTATGTCTTTATGCATTACACACATGTAACAGCCATTGAAAACACCAGCTCCAACCCAGCCAGCTGATGCCAGCCTGCATTTCCTTGCAGAGGAATTCCATTCTTGCTGTTCCAGGTAGCGTGCGATATAGGGGGTGGAAATATGAAGCACCTGAAGGAGGCCTAATGAGAGGAAATAGGTGCTTTCTTTATTTGGGAATTTCCTTTTGCTTTCTACTGAGCAATTAGAAGGGAAGTGGAAGGGGGTGGAATTGTTTTATGTAATTAATTGGGTTGCTTTAGATGTACAGAACTGGCAAGTAACATGAAAATACATCTTACGAAGACACTCACCCAGTTCACTGAGATGCATGTTCTTCCACAACTGTGTCAGGAGCTCTGTGTTAATGGAAGCCTATTGTAAGAAAGGTGGTACTTTCCTTGTTTGTTAATTTAGTTTGAGAAGATAGATCAATATAAGAGCTTCAAGCTTTTCAAAATCTCAAGTGGTACTTCTAAAAATTCCCTTCTAGGTGAGCAGGTTCCCCAGCAAGCAGAAGTCTTCCCTTTTGTCCAGAAACAATAACTCACTTAATTTGGTCACCTGCACACCTGTTTATAAAACTAAAGGCTAATAGAAACACAAAATAAAGACCAGCTGGGGAAATGGTGGTGGAATAACTGTGCTGTGAGAAGCAGTAAAGGAGGGGGCTGGGCATGCTGTTCCTTCTTTAGTTTCATGTTTTAATGTGTTTTTTTGAAATAAGAGGTAGCTGTAGTAATTTTTAATTTTCTGCTCTTTAAATTTTGCTTTTTATCTTCTAATAAGTTGGCTTTTATTCTCCAAATTCCATTATAGTCTTCCTTGCTTTCTGTTTTCTTTTTTGTGATTCTTTTCTGTAAAACTTTATAGCTGAAGCAGGTGGGGGGTTAGGGGATGGTTTTGGTTTGAGTCTAAATTTGTACTTACTAAACTCCATTCTAGGTTTCCAATGCTAAGTGTTTGAATTTTTTCTGAAAGACAAGAAATAACTACCTTTTTTTTTTTTTTTTTTTGTCATCTGTTATGCTGCCTTTCTCAAGACAAAAATGAGGGCTACACATAACTTTAAGTGAATAGAGGTAGTAATGATGTGCAGAAAATGGGAGTTTCTAGACACAGAACTACAGGGTGCCTTGTCAGTGAGAAACAGATGTACCCGAAAAGGTATAAGAACTGAAACTGGATCGTGAACTGATTTACAGTGCAATGTTGTTTTGTTGGGTTTTTTTTAATTATTATTACTATTTTGAAACTAATTCAACTTCATCAGTTAAAGATGTAACTGATGTTAGGAAGAGGAGGAGGAGGAATATGCAGGTCACTTAATAATGAATGTGTCAACATTGCTTACAAAACTTCCCTTGCGGACCTGTCTGAATATATCCTGTTCAAAATTCTGCCCTATTTTTAACTAAAGAAACTGGTTTGTGAGTGCAGATGGGGATTTTTCAAGGGGCAAAACAGATAATTGAGACAGTCCTGTAAGCACCAGAAATTTAAGGAGGTATAATTCTAACCCTCCAGATACACACAAACAAGTATGCTTGTAATATAGAAAACTTCCTGTGATTCATTTAAAACTGGTTTTTGTTTTGCCACCACTCCCTACTGACGCTGCCGTCAGCCCTGTTTCCAAAAACATTATCAGCACCACTCCCAACTGCAGCGCACGCATCTGCGCTCGCAGCCAGCTGCACTGAGGCAACCGTGCCCAGTCCTCCCACCCTGCAGACCGCGTAATATATTCTTACAGCAGAGGGGGGTCACTCGCTGCCTGACGTAGGCAGCTGTACAGCTAAAATACTGACAACCAATGCGCACACTGAAGGTCCAAAGTACTGGAATCGCTGTTCACACAAGCGGGTGAACCGTGCCGTCCATGTACACAGGGGATCCCTCTCTGTTCCCAGGAGCAGCGGGAGGCTGTGGCCACCTGCTCTGAGCCACAATATACGTATCTACGTAATACGTATTTGTCAATGTCTTCACAGTTTTATAACCGTGATAAGTACAATTTCTCAAAAATTAGTCTAAATGGTGGGAGAATTCCTTATTACACAGATCTGTCTGAAATTAAGACAGACTCCTCTTTCTCAAGTCTGGGGACTCTGTACCTCATCTTGCATTTGAGTTGAAAGCTTATTACTCACTTTATTTCTCTTCTTATTATTTTATTTTTCTTGTTTTTTTTAAAAAATATTTTAACTTTGGAAAGCTTTTGTGGGATACCTTGTATGCAAAAGAGCCAGAAGCTTCCAGCTGATGTTCGAGTGGGGATGTGTCACAGGCCAGGCCCACCCATTGCCCTTCGCTTGATATACATTCCACATACGCTGAGCTGTGACCAGATCAAAGAGAAGGTGGTTTTGTTTCAGTTGTTTTATCTCAAGGCAGCTCTGCAGTCATTGAGCACAGCTAGGTATTTTGTGACAGAGCAAATCCTTCTTTCAGGATAATATTGTATTTGCGATGGTAAACCCTTCCACCTTCCTTTACATAGGTATCGCAGCTAGTGACCCCTCTGTCAGTACATCTGATAGTCCTGAATTGCTGGAGGTCAAAATTGGCAAGATACGAAAAACAGCAACACAGGGCTAAAAGGTGTTTCCTTTTAAGATTCATTGAACAGTCTTTTTTTGTTATTCCCTCCAACATCTAGAATTTCTAATGTGTTTGTAAGAAACCTCAGATTTTTAGAAGCACCTAGAGCCAAGGCTTCCATCTGCAGAAGTTTAAAAATCTATTCTGTGTGCAGCGAGTTCCTGATCAAAAGGTCCCATCCAGTCTATACCTGTCACAATTAAACTGGATCTCAAACTAGCTATCTATTGCTGAAGTGTTTTCAGAGATTAACAGTGACACAGACGGCACCTTTATCTGCAAGCCTGATTTTACATAAACAGCTCTCAACCAAGTTGAATGAAGAGTTGGTGCTTGCAGTTAAGAGACAACTCTTAAGTTTGACCTCTTAATTATCTTTAATTACATGCAATGCAAGGTAAAACTAGCATTACTTATTATTTTCATTTACAGTATTAGCTGATTGAGGTCCTTGAATGTTTCTAGTATCTGTTCATCCCAAGAGAAAAACTAGAGAATAAACATTAGTTAGTAACAAGGTCGTGACTCATATGTGTTGTGAAGAGAGAAGGTTGTAGTTATGTACCTGAAGCAAGGGCTGTCTACACTGGGCCATGGTAGCCTCCATTTCCGCGATACTCTCAGGGCTGCTGCTCTGGTAAGTTCCTCCCACAATGAACCTCTTTACTTGGAGTATTGTCTTAAGTATTTGAGAGCTAGTCAGATATGCAGATCCAGGCGAACTGTTAAGCATGTAAATGCCCTTTTGTGCTTCACTTTCCTCATCGCTCTGGAATGGCCTTTCAGCTTGGGTTTGAGACCCTTAAGATTTGGAGAATCCTCTTGCTATAGGCTTTGTTATCTGCCTCTCACGTTTTCTGCTGTCTCTCGCGAATCACAAGTCAGACAGCTCTTTGTAAAACTTGTCAGTTATAGCCTATTGTATTGGCTGGAACATCAAGAAATCTCAGCCTCTAGCTAACTGGACAGACTGGGTTTTGCAGCTTCTTCAACTTCATGGGTCAAAGGGGATTCCACTTGAACTGGAGGTCATCCATGCCTGATGACTTCCTACGCTTACCACTATAGAGCGCACTGGTTATCTGCTTACTCTCACAGGCTTGATACAAGTTGAGCTGTCCGGAGGCAACAAACTAACTATTCCAGCAGTTCCTGCAAGAGCTACCTCTTTTAAAAAAATCACATGAATACATATTAGATACTCCCTAATTTATCACAATTTGTAATTAGAAAATGAAACAGCTCCAGAAGAAGAATGAGGAAGAAGAGGCAGAGATTTTTAGGAAATCTGATTATGCAAAAATAGAAATGTTCTGATTTCAGTCCATCTGCATGGGAAAAATAATTGATCACACCAGTAGCGGCACATGTGATTATTTCTAATTTAAATGCATCTTTTTTAAAAAATGGAAATATGTATTAAAATGCTCTTTTAAACTATAGCCTTATTCAGTGCATGCGGAACACCTGTGATAGTCTAATCAATTCACCTAAATATGATCAAACAAAAAGCAAACTTTTCTGGGTACTCATAGTTATGAATTTTGGGGTGGGTTTTATTTGTGTGTGTGGATTTTTTTAGAGACCAAAGTGAAAATATAAAATAAGATCAGTCACGTGAAAAATGAAACACCTTTTTTCAAAATAAAGCCATAATTTTGCTATTGTAAAGATATATTAATGTCAGAGATGAGCAATAAGCAATATTCAGCTCTAAATCTACAGTTAGTTTTTTTGGGGGGGGTCCTATCTTTAACAAACAATAAATACAGGAAGAAAAATAACTGATGCTTACGTGCATTTCTAATTAAAGGCTGGAAAGACTTTTATGAAAAGGACACAAACACTTGCAGACAACTGTTCTCCCCAAACTAGAACTAAACCGTTTAATTCTCCCCTCATTCTTTTCATTCCTCATTACTTTTCATTTATAGACACTGCCAGGTGCCAGCTGGGGCACAAGACAGAAACAGTGAACTGCAGAACATGGCTACTTGTGATGTTTCAAGCATAAGCAGAAGCTGAATCTATTAGGGAAAAAAAAAAAGCCAAACCCCACAGAAAAGCAGAAGTTCTTCTGAGGTCTTCACCCCAGATTTGCAGATTTAATGTATCTGCTTAGTTTAGATAATAATCCAAGCTATTCTTATAGATGTAGTGCATTGTTGCAGGAAATCTCGAAACATTTTGCTGTGCGCCTGTTTCTCACACCTATAAGTAATTTATTTTTTTTATATCAGCAGGTAACACTATATCCTTTTGCCGTAAATTAATAGTATGAATTTTGAGCAAAGGTTAAAGATGTGCTTGTGAATTATTTGTCAGTTGAACTCATCATTTTTTTTTTTTTCCACTGAGTTGAGAACATAAAAAGAATTAGATGAGCTGTTTTTTAAGTAAAACTGGGCAAAGATTTAGGCTCTAGGAATACTCTTTAAGTATCAGACCCATGACATAGCCTGTCAGAGCAGGATATTCCATGTTGTTGTATTACAGGGCTGCTGAAAACGTGGAATATCCTTCAATTCTAGCTGATATAATGAAAGGATCAGATTTTTCTGTTCTGTTAATAAACATTATTGAGACTAAAAATAAGCTTTGTTATTTATTTCAGGATTCCAGAAGGTTACAAGTACTTAGTTATTTAACCGTTCTTTTTAAGCAAGTTTCATAAAGTGGGATTAATTGTCGCTAACTACCACAATGGCTCTAAAATCAGTAGCAGAGGTAGGAAGGTCCCTTTCAGCATAAGCCTGATACTCAGCCGCTACCTGATGCCTTAAGTGGCCACATGTCTGCTCAGCCTGAACCACAGACTGCAAACAAATAATCACATCATGTTAGTGCAGTTATTTCGTCATTTTCCTTTAGCTAATTCTCATCTAATTCCAATTTAATTTGAAAAAGCTATTTTAATTTTTAAGAGACAGCAGTAATTACTAATGATGAAGCTGGAAGGTAGTTCTTTTTAGTGAAGCTCTATGTATTACTCAACCTTCTGAATAATAAGGTTTCAAGTTTAAAGAAAGCTTTAAAAAAGGGAAAGAAAACTTTGATGTTTTTACTTCTCTTTGTAAGCAAAGCTTCCAAGAGTCTTTTGGTAGACTGACCATGCATCACAGATGAGGTAGGCAAGACTAAAATGTGGAATGACAGACAACTTAAAGAGTGGAAGGCAAAGTCTTTAAGCCCTTTTTTGAAAAAAAAAATCATTACTTTCCTTTATTGGTTGTGATAAAATCTTCAGCTCGGGTCTAATAAAAGATACTTAGTTTAGGTGAACAGGAAGAACATAGACTGTGTGAAGAAACTAAAAGTATATATGCATTCTATAGAAGTTTCTAGTATGACCAGACTTCCAAGAGGTTTCACTATAAAATCAGTCTTTTGCAGGAAGTTGTATCTGTGTTCCTGATGTTGACTTGATTTTAGTGGTGTGGTTTTTTTAAATGAGAAGGGAGGTGGGATTTTAAATGACACTTGCCGAGTGAAAAATAAGATACTCAAATTGCCTCGATAACCAGTAAAATTTTAATGAGGTCAGTGCAGCTGACAAATAAAAACAATCTATGATTCCAGATACCAGCCTATGTAACTAGAGTCCTGAGATCAAGAGTTTTTACAGCTAAGAGTCACAGATAACTCTAATGGTTTCTCAGATGGCCTGGGCCTGGGAATGTATCATTTTCCCCCTTGTATTATAACTGCAAACACTGTGGGAATGAGGTAAACTGTCCACTGATAAAACTACTCCTGTAAGGTCAGGAAGCAGAGGGCATTGCCATTATAGCTGTGGAGTGTAGTAAAGTCAGTTCTGAACAAAATGTTAACACTGAAATATTCTAAACTATTAATTTAGGCAATGATGTTCTTTTCTGATGCACTTACTCTTAAATCGATTGTTTAAACTACACTTAATTGTATTAAGGAGAAGGATAACACAAATCATCCCAAAGAGCTCTGTTAAAAAGGGAGGAAAACTTCATACACAAATTATTTAGCAACTAAACTACTTAGAACATATATTAGGCATTTCTGATGTGTGAAATGTTACTGGAAATGCATTTCCTGTATTTTTCTTAATTTATATAAATGGGTGTTCAACCACATGGTAATTTTAATGCTGGCTTTGTTTAATATCTTACAGGAAGCTTCAGAAGATGGTGCATGACATCAAGAAAAATGAAAGTGGGATAATAAACAAGTTCAAAAAGTAAGTTTGAAATGCAAATCCTATTTTTTTCAGTTTGGGGTAGTTCAGATTGCTAGCATAGTATATAGTACTTCAGTGATGGGACTGTGTTATTCTAGAGGGACGTACTTCAGCATATGGAAAGAGCCTCAGTCCAGACTGCAACATGCAGAATTGTCATCAGTATTAAGAGTATCACATAGCAGTTGCAGAAGTGGTGTCCAACGGGAGGTTGTGTTTGTAGCCCTAAAAAACAGTATTTGGGTAAAATGCATTTTTCTTACATATTCTTTGGGAATCATCATTGCTTGTTGTTTGGGTGTGTGCCTTTCTCCTCAGGCCACTGTTCAGGCTACCTGCTGCAATTAGTTTTAATTTGAGCTCTACCTTGAACCAACTGGTCAGACATCATAGTTAGAATTCCCACAAAAATGTTAAGTTCTCCTGTGTTTCAGTCCCATAAAACAAACCCCAGCATTACCTAATGTCCTTACTCCATTAAGAAGTGCTGGAACAGTATGCATATTGATATCACGTCCATATGAGTATCATAAAATATTCATGTGTATTTATACATAGAAAGAAATTCCAGTAATTCTGCATCCTTGTCAAATGAATACACTATTCACTGTTTCCAGTCAAACATCTATTTAAACCAATTAGCTATTTAGCACACTTTTTCTTTTTCTTAATGCAATAGCTCATTTGCATTGAACTTCCATTTGGATGCGATTTTCTCATTCAGATGTCTGTCTTTACATGGGTCATTGATGACAAAAGGACTAAGTACTTTTAATTAGTACACAGTATCTGCAGTGTTTCCAGGACGACCATATTATGTTCTAGAAATACAGCTCTTGTACATAAAAGGCACATAGGGACGTTGTTTAAAATTAGAGAGCGACCGTGATGGCTCAGTTCAAGGAAAAGGAAAAGTATGGTTTTAACAAGAGCTAATGAAGTGATCAGTAGGCTGGTGGGAGAAGCAGTAGGGCTTTGCCTGGTTTGGCTATGCAAGAGCTCTGGAAAGCTGGCTGGCTCAGCTATCGCTGCTGCTGCCAGCCCAGGCAGGGCTGGTGTTTGTGGGGCAGCCGCTATCCCTGGCAGAGGACCGGGATACACTTCTAGGAGCAGCAGCGACCACCTGGCTCTCCCGTTGCACAGGCAGGAGGAGTAACCTTAGGCTGCAAGACCTCCACTGTGGCCTCTATCACAGTTGTGTTTCTGTCCACAAACCTTAAGCAGGCTCTAGTGGTAACACCTGATGTATCGGATAAATTCTTGAGATCGCTTTTTTCCCTTTACTCATCCTCTTTCACTCTAGCGCTGCTGCAATTCACAGTAAATCACAGTCATGTGGTATACATACTCGTTATTTCCACATAAGCACAAAGGCATTTTCCCTAAAATGACTTTCAACTACTTGGATCTTTAATTTAATCTATGTGTTTGTTTTTAACACAGTGTGTATGTAAACAGACCACTGCGTTCAGAGATCTGTCTGCAAAAAACTCATAGTTTTACCTGGTACCTGCTCACAACGAAGAGCTTCTAAGCTGTCAGGGCTTCTCGTGGGTTTTGGGGAGTGGTATGAGGAGGATTGTTTTTTGTTGTTGTCGCTACCTTTTAATAAAGGGTGGCTTCCTATTTCACAGTAGTAGCTTAAGTTAATGTTGCAGTGGGTCCAGTTCAAATGCCTCAGAGAGGAAAGCAGATGGCAGAAACAATAGAAGCATCTCAAGTTTATAATTTGAGGCAACAAATTGTCTCCCATAGTTGCCTGGACATGAATTCTGCTCTTAATCAGTATTGCTCTGACTGTGTATCCTTCCTTGAGAGTAAGAGGGGAAGGACAGAAAAGGGAAAAATAACAAGAACTAAATGTAACTGAAGCTGGGAAGGTCAGAGGTGCCATCATTAAATGTCAGATACAAGATTGCTGCTGTAACACTGCAATTCTTTGATTCTCTCAAGATTAAAAAAAAAAAAAGCCACAAAAAAGAGCAGGCTCATAAAAACTCTCTTAATGTATGACTACAGCATGAGGCTCACGTTTCACCTCCCCCAGCTATAAGAATACAAATTGAGATGTAGAAAAAATACATATAATAATCTTCCTGATACTTTTATGGTTCATCTGAGTTATAGTAATCTCTTCGGCAATGATGAAGATCAGAAACTTACTCTTGTGTTTTTAAAAAACTGAAGAAAAAATTCTCACATTTGCCCATGACTTAAGAACTCAAATCTTGAACCCAGCACATAATGAGACTTGCAATAAAAGCATGATCTGACAACACTGATAAGGATATGTACAAGAGATGCCAAGCTTTGCAGAATTAGAATTGGCTGTGTTCCTCTGAATGTGCCCTTTGGGGGCTTTTTGTTTGATATTTAGATGCTTTTTCTAAAAAATATGGTTATCTAGTTGATCACTTCCTCCATTTTAGTTACAGGATTACTTTATTAAATGTCAAGGTTCTAAACATGACTGCAGCAGGAAAAATTGTATTAAAAAATTGGTTTTATGTAGCACAGATTTGGAATTTGCCTGTATGCTGGAAAAACATGGTTTTGACTCAGACTCAAACCTATTATAAGTAGAAATAATTTGAGAGAAGTCAAATAGTGTACTTCCTTATCCCAAGCCTAAAGTTGTCACACATGTATACTGTAAGCCTCTTGTTACTGAAATTGAAAGAATGATCAAATACTGATGAAATACATTTGACATATTACCAGTACTTGTTAAGACACTTCTAAAATCTGGATTGGCTTTTGATGATGCAGAAAAGTAAGATAAGTTCTTGCATCAAGTGTCTTGCTCTCCATTCTAGTTCATCTGCAGGGTGCAGATGGGGAGGGATATGCCTACCATCCATGTGTGTCTTAAAGATCTGCTGAAGGAAGTCTGAACAGTGGTGGTTAACGGTAAAGAAAACTACAGATTGTTTCTTCCTTGCTTAAAAGTTCCTGTTGTTTATTCCCCATACTGACTTAAAATTTTCTGACTGTAAAAATACTGCCCACTGCAGGATAGCATTCACCTGCTTGCCCTTAATCCCATGCAAAACTGTTCACAATACTGCAGTCCCAGCTGCTGTGCAGATCATGATGTCAAAGAGAATTATGTACTCGGGTGTAGAAGCAATAGGTACAGCCAAAGTTGTATAAACAATGATTGCTGGGGGCATTTTTTCATATTCACATCCTTGGTAATACAGAACAGAGAAGTAAGAGAGAAATCATAGGTCTCACTCTGGAGGATGGTTGCCTATGCTTGAAACACACTGTAAAGACAGCACTCATCTGTAAATCATAAGTTTTAAGCCTCTAGGCTTTGTTCAGTGGAATCCTAGCTCCACTGAAGTCAGTGCTAAAAGTCATACTGCCTACACAGCGAAGTCAGGATTTCACCCAAAAATTCTGGTACATGCTGACCTACTGCGTTGAATAAAAAAGTAGAAGTTCAGGTTACTCACCTTGTTGCAATATCGCATCCTATCAAAACTTCCTTTGCAAAGCCATCAGAAATCACGCACTTGGTAGTTATTTGTCTAACTGCACACAATCCAAATATGTCCATTTCTTGAGATCACATTTGCCACATGACCTGAAAAATGGAAAGAAGTTGCATCTTCATCTCATCTGCTTTACCCAGCTTTTTAGTTGGGTGAGTTTTTTACTTCAGATTTGTCTGCTCCATTTTTCTATACCATTTATAACTTAGGTAGTAACTTCAGGCAGAAAAATGGAGTTGTGTCAACCTGCACAGATGCAACTAGAAGACATCCATGATCAAACCCTTGGCAAAAGGAAAAGTGGTATTTTATGGACCAAACAATGAGAGAAAAGTACTAAAATCAAGCTGTACCACACTCAGAAGAAGAAACCAGGGAGAAGTATAATACCTAATTTTAACTGTATTCCGAAGAAATGGGAATTTCAATGTATAGCTGAATAGAATGTTTTGAGCATCAGGATTTTTATTAATATAACAGTATTTCATCACAGCGAAGATAAATAAATCACAGCGATATACCATTTCACTGCCACAGCACATTATAAAGAAAATGTGTGAAAGAGTAGTAATAATACTTAAAAAAAAAAACCCAAAACAAACAAACAAAAAAATGGTTTCAGGTTAATTTTATTTTGTGCCAGATACTTCCAAAGCTATAACAAACTAGGTCATGAGAATATAGCTCAGGAAAAGTTTGTATGTCAGATGGATTGCACCTGTTTGAAACTCTGAAAAAGTTTTTGGCAAAGTTCAATTAATTTCTTTTCATCACAAGTGTGATGATCTAGTGCACTTAGGACTAATACATTCTATAAATACTCAACTCTGTAAAGATAATATAATTTTTGTAAAACCTATTAAGTTAAAATGGTTCCTAAGAAGGGAATGGACTTTGTACAGAGTTAACAACAGAAAAAGTGAAGGACTCTTGAAAACAAAGAGGTTTTAGGCATATCTTAAATGCTGGGGGAGTGAGCAGAAACACAAGTGAGGAAATGCATGGGTGCAAGAATTAAGCCCTACACATAAAGGGCTGCTACTATGTACATGTGGTTACTTTTCTGGGTGTAGCCTGTAAAAGCAAGTGTTGCTAGAGCAGAAAACTCAGACCTCTGCTGCAGTTTATTTAAAAATTCTCCATTTAGTGCAGGAAGACACAAAAATTTGCGATGAACTCAAAGCATACAGGATTCCTTACGTGAGAAAAGTTAAGCACATGCCTAAATGTTTATTGGATCAACCACAGCATGCTACAGAGGGGAAATCTCAGAATATGTTGGTTTTTAAAATGAAATAGTTAATTCTCCTGAAAGTTATTATGAATCTCTGCATAGTACATTCTGTCCTTGTGTGAGCAGCATCTAGACCCCGTTATGTGAAATGTCTCAAATGCTACCTGGTTATTTGTTGAAGCTAAAATGTATATAGTAAGATGTGTTATGTTGCTTTTAAAACCTGTAAACATACTCTCAAAAATGTACTTGGATTTTATTGAGTCCTTTAGAACTGAAATTTCTCAGGGATATTTCAATATATCCAAATTTACTTATTTTCTAGTAAATTTTAGAAAAATACTAGTTCCATTAAAGTAAATGGAAACTTGAATTATTTAATTGTGTTCTAGCACAGCTAACACAGAGATAGTTCACCACCTGTAACTTAAGTCCAGAGTGGAGTAGCACTAGAATATTTTACTTGGAAATTGCATTTGCTATAATTTTATATAACTCTGTTAAAAGATATTTTAGGAAAACATTCTGTCTTCCACTTAAATATGTATGCTCAGTTGAATGGCATTTGATTCTTTCAGTCCTCTCTAATTAACGTCAGGGGAACAGGACGGAGTCAATTGTCACTCTGCAAGCATCTGTGTGGATAATTACATCAGAATCTGAAATAGCTAGGTAACCACTCCTTGGCATCGGGGTTATGTCTTTTGAGCTTGCGTTGTGATTTGCACATTGGGTGAAGTTCTGGCTCTTGCAAAGCAAAACTCCAATTGACTGCAAAAGCATCTGGATTTCAGTTCTGGCACTCAGTAAATCATACCAGTACAGTGAGAATTATTTTTTTAAGTGGATTTGAATTTTAGAATAAATAACATATTTGAAATGATTCTAGCAAATACAGATATGGCCATGAACTGTTTCAGCAATGTGACAGAAACATTATTTCTTTTCTTCTATTGATACTCAGGTTCCAAAATGAACAAGTGGCCTTAATTTGCAAAACTGGGAAAGATACTTGGGATCGGTATGCTACTTCAGAGCTGCACAATGGCATGATAGGCTGCTTGGACACAGACCTCTGTTCTGTGCTTCGTATGCTCTTGTTATAACATATTTACATTTTCTGTTGGGGCCACTGCCAGGATTTATGGGGCCTGGGACAAAATATCGAAGTCTTCTGCCTAGCAGCTTGGAAACGTCTGATGTGGCTTAAGCCACATACTTTACACTATGACCCAGCCAGCCTCAGTTCTGCTATTTTCCAAGTTTCCACCGTCTCTGAACAACTCACGATAGACATGTTGCAAAGTACATTAATAGATTTTGGTCTATCCTCCCTAAGACCCGAGATCTGCCCTGGCAGTGGCCCTGGGTTTTTCTTCTAACATGCCTGTGCTAACCTGGACAGAAGACAACAGCAGGGCTGTTGAGAATGCATTTTAATTTACTGTTTGTGCACTAAGTTATATTATGCTCCAAGAAGTTAAAGACTTGGAGGAAGTAGCTATCCATCATTAGTGTTGTTAGTAACAAACAAAGTAGGAAAACACTTCAAAAATAACGTGCCTAGATTGGTTTTGGTTTGGTTTTTTGGGTGGGGTTTTTTGAGCTTTAGCAATGCCTGCACCATTTATTCATTGATTCATGCAAGTGCTTTTTTTTTTTTTTTTTTTTTTTTTACTATCTGAACAGAATTCCATTAATTCAACTCAAAAATAGTCAAAGCATTTCTCAAAATAGATGGGAAAAGTTTGTAAATTGATGTGTTGGTGCCAGCATGCCACCACCCTGACTTACCTTGGTACCTGAACCATGACACCTAAGCAGCATGCTCAGGACCAAAATACCAACTGTCAAATTCTTGTGGTAAAGCAAAATCTGTAGACATCACTATTGCTCAGAGGTCATAAGAAACATTTTAAATTCTTTGTGGACAATTTCTTTGTAAATATTTTGCTTATTTTTGCAAATGAATTTGTTAGGACCTGATTGAAGAATGAGTGAAGCCATCAGTTCAGTGGACAAAGGTTCAGGTCCACAGAGAGGTCTCATCAGTGCTACAGGGAAGCTGTCAGACAAAGTTCAAAAGTCACTCTGAAGAGTCATTTTAATGTAAATTTTGTTAATGTTTTCATATGGCTACAAAAAGCAAAGGATTTTTTTTCTCTTCAGATTCGTCAGCCTGGCCTCTGATATTACATATGCACCATTAGTTTTGACTTTAAAACCAAATTCTTCTCTTCCCCCCTCCCACCCCCCACCCCCCGGGTAATGAGATAATTGATAAACAAATGACTAATTCAGTGTCTTCTCTGGACAGCTGCAATTTAGTAAGCAGGAACATACATATATATACACATATATGTGTGAAAAGGAGTACGCACATACGTATGTGTATACACATATATGTATACTCCTGTTTGCTAAATATATATATATACATGCACATACATATATATATGTATAGTCCTTTCAGTATTTCTATGAATTATCTCTTGATTCACTGGGTATTTCAAATGCCATTATAACAGTATTTACCAAAAAGTGGGCATAACATCATAAAATAATAGTAAGTGGAAACAGAATCTGGCCCTGAGAGACCTGGTATACATTTAAACAGTAATCAGAAAATAAAGTGCATGCAAAATGATAGTTATAAAAATATGACTGGTGAGTGCTACACGACTTTCTTATGCCATAGTCTTAGCAAAGCCTCTGTGAGCCTGAACGGATTGTCATCTTCAGATAGATGTGCATTTCTCTCTGACCCCTGTGTTACTTGTTTTCTGCACTGGAAATGAAGAGGAGGGTGGGTGGGCAAGGAAGCTGTTCTTTCAAAATATGTTCTTAGGAAAAAAAAAAAATCTCAGATTAGATTCTAACTTCTTATCTGTTTCTAGCTTTTCAAAGCATTCTCCTGCAGCTATTTGCTAAGCATCTGTGATGGTAATCTGTATTTCTTCAGCTGCAGGTATCTTTTGTTACCAGCTTTTTTATGTGTCTGGCTAATGCTCCCTTCTAGTGAATGTTACTTATTAGATCATAAATGTAATAATTATTGTTTACAGGCTAAAAAAAAAACCTCCACCAAGTCTACCACAAAGGGATTATGCTTCAGGTATGGCTGTATTAATGTAAATTTAAACTGCATGTCTGTGTATGTTTGATACCTATACACCTAACAGTATTTCAGCTATATATTTTCTCATAATTTGTTTTTAATGAGAGAACAGGATACCATTTTCAACAACTCTGGAGGTAGTTCACACATCTGAAATGAAAGGCAAGCAAAACATAGCAAGTTGTCCCACTATGAAGAAAGAGTAGCAAGTAGCTACTCCTTCAAATTCAGTATTTACCAGGGCTCTGCATGTAGGCTGCTCTAAAAATGGAGAATTCACATCCAGTCCCTCTCTGCCAGAAATTGTGATGTGAAAGTAAAGAAAAAATTGAGCAAACGGATCATCACAGATTCAGAATCTTAATACTATCAATGTGACGATGATGTCATGAATTATCTTAGAGGTAGAACTATACTTAGTTATACACCACTGCCCACGAACTAGGTCGTGCCAATTTTACAAGTTAACAGCTGTCTTGTTAAGGAAACAACAACATGAAAACTGAAGCAAAGAGGACAGAGTTTGCAACTTATCAGATAATTTTTCCATGTTTAACGTAAACTCTTGTAATTTGTGTGCTATCCTGGAGCTTTAACCAAGAAACAACAAAGTGCAAGGCCCAGAGGTCAGCGATAGTTCCGTTATGTAGAAATTGTTAGTCCTACTTAAAAATGAGATGCATTAGCAGGACACTCTGGGTAAAGGTTGTGCTCTGCTCTTCAGACCATGTGCAGCTTGCCATTTTCTAATGCTTTTCCAACAGCTCTGAAACAATTTAAAAAACAAGCAAGCAGGCATTTAATTTACTATTCATTCCAAACCAGATGTGTTGTTCCGAACTGTTTAGGAAATTTTGACCACTTTTTTTTTTTTTTTTAACTGAATATGATAAGTATGGATTGAAAAAACAATCTAAGATAAACATTTATGTTCGCTATTCCATATCCTTAAATAACTCTAATGTTTGGTTTAGAACATGCAGGCAATGAAGAGGAACAATGGTCAGATGATTTTGTAAGTACATATTTTGGGGTAGTAGGAGGTTACTGTAGCAACAAGCGAGCACAAGCAATAATAATAATAGAAGCTTATTTTTGAATCATCTACTTGTGGTTGAACTTAATACTACTGAAATGTTGTCTTATTTCTTACATCAGCATTATTTACAAGTAGCCACTGTTTTTTAGCTACCTCAATCTTTTTTTCCATTCAACTTAGAAGTACACTCAGAAGCACAGTCAGTGGTAGCCATGCATGCTAAGCTTTTTGGATAAGTAAGCGCATGGCATCAATTTTGGGAACTTCTCGAACTGAACAGTAATTTCAGAAACCAGTAAGATCTTCTATTTGGGGGAGGGAGGGTGGGAGGGATGAGGAGGGGAAAGCCACTTCTTAAAAATGAAAAGCTTCTGGTAAGATTTTAGAGAATACTAGAATGAAGCAAGTCATGGTCATCAGCCCTGTAAAGTGATGGTACAACCACCAGCCTGAAGTGACTAGTCTCCTTCTGGAGTTAGATCCCAAGTACCCTTTTAACAGGAGAGGAAGTGACAGGACACATCAAGAGTCACAGCTGGAACTAGGAAGGAACTGTCCTGTGAAGGGAAACAAGCTGTTGGTCCATAACTTGAAGACTGAGCTGTTGGTGTGAAAGGACTCCTTGGAGAAAGCAAGGAGACAGGGAGCAGGGAGCTCCGGGGAGGAGCAGAAGGGGAGGCAGGCAGGACTGCCAATTTGTTTAGAGAGGGAGCAGTAAAAGCAGAGTGTAACGTGTCCTTTTAAGGATACACTCTTGTAATTTAGTTAATTGTACTCCTGCAAGGATATTTGTGTCATACACTGCTATGAAGCCTTAAGTATGTTATGAGATGAGAAATGGCAAGTTCTGTCTTTCTAGGACAGTGATTATGAAAATCCAGATGACCACTCTGACTCTGAGATGTATGTGGTCCCAAGCGAAGAGAATCCTGATGACAGCTATGAGCCACCTCCAAGTGAGCAGGAGAAGAAAAAGATTCCCTCCGCATTCCCTATTTCTAGGGGTGAATACGCAGGTAGTTATGGAATAGTTGACTATGTCAGCTTGATAATTGCTTATTTATCAGTACCAGAAGAGAAGTGGCCTCAAATGGACTAACCTGTCCTTTCCTCAAGAGTTTGCTTTTAATTCTGACAATCAGGTCTTCAGCTTTCGGGGGTATGATTTGTTATTACAGCATCAAACAGGTTAGTATTGCTGGTAGTGATGTTTAGAGTTTAAATATAAAGTGTCATAGAGGCTTTGATAGACATGTAGTAACTACAAAATTAAAGTAAAGGTATGGGAGATATCACTAACTTGGCCCCAGATTCATCCACGTATTTTAATGCACGAATTTGTATTGAAGATTAAGCACATAAGACTGGACAGGTTCCTTCTTAATCTTTTCTGTATCTCAAATCATTATTCCAAAAGCAGTAAAACAGAGGAGAAAGCAGCCCAAATATTCACTCCATATTGTTCTTCAAGATTGGAGGATAAATATCCTGAAAAACAGGACAGCATCAAGATTTTATTTACATCAGTCCAGCATAAAAGCTTTTTTTCTTCCTGTTTTGATTCTTTTCAACCATGGGCAGATCGCACTGAAGTAAATGGAATTTAGCTCCAGTTAGATGAAGATTTGAGCCATGGGGAAAAGAAACATTGGCATGACGCCTGCTTTCAGTTTTGTATGATACAAGACTGTTACTGGTTATAGAATAATCATCAAAGTGCTAAAATGCCACATATGTAATTATAGAAGTTCATCAGCACTTCACCTATGTGTTCTTTGAAAAGGGGAGGAGTTTTTAATTTCAGTCCCACCCTTTGTGCTGTGTAACAGTTGGGTTTTTCATATGTCAGATATGTTTTTTTCTCACTTCCTAACCCCAAAGTTCATGCTAGCACAGGACATACTAACTAATGGACTATGCCACCCAGCCACCACCTTTTCCCCAAGGAGTTAAACAGTTGTTCATACAACAGTCAGTGTCTAAGCACCCTCTGCAGCCTAATACAGAGGAGTATGTTGCTACCCTAGGTGATCAAGTAGGAGCAGTTTGCACACAAGTCTCAACATCAGGACCAGCATACACTCAGGTCTGCCTTGTGACCTGAGCCGCAGCCACAGTAAAGACTTGTTTGCACAGGTAGCAGAAGATGGTCCAGAGGCTAATGTGTAATTTTTACTAAAACTGTTGTTTTCTTCCATGTCGAAAGACAATCGCACCAGTCGCCAGCAGCTTCCTCCCATCAACAAACCTCTCCCAAGTACAGCCAGTCCAGCCATGTCCAGACCAAAGAAACCGTCTGTGCCATCCCTGCCATTGCCACCTCCTGCTGCAAAACCAAAAGTATCACTGAAGCCTAAGGAGAGTAGTGATGATGAGGTAATGTTTATAGATATACTCGTTTTGACAGTTTAAATGACTGATGACCCTGCACCAATTGTAAGATAGACTACACAGCAATGCCGTAGCCTGGTCCCTTTCTTAGTCTCTATGGTACCAATCATTTTGTACATCACAAGCAGTGACCTGCGAGTACCATGCCGATTCCTAGGGGATATCTGCCTACTTCAAGTATCAGGGAGGCTCTTTAGACCACAGAACAGTTTCTGCTCATTCATAACAAGCTGCACGGGAGAGAGCAATCTCAAAGGCTGCCCCAGGACCAAAGGGAAGGGAGGGCTTTTATCCACCAGTCTAGAACTGGAGTAATTTGGTAAAGGGTTTTTAGTCTTGGGGAATCCCATCTGCATAGGATGATAAACGCCTGAAATAGCAGTCACTGTGAAACGGCAACTATTGTAAACTGCTGCCAGGGCTTCATCCCAGCAGTTTGTTGACATGATGGAGGTTTAACTGGTAGATTTTTGTCCTGTGTTTCTCATAGGATAATTACATTGTTCCAGTGGACAATGACGACGATAACTATATTGAACCCACAGAAAACAGCATGTCACTACCTACAAGACGTGAGTTTTAGTCATTTAAGCTAATAAATATTGCCTTGTTAGAAACAACAGTGGAAAAAATGGATCAAATTAATGTCTATTTCTAGGGTTCCAAGAGTGCAGGTGCAGCTATTAAAAAGAACTCAGCCTGAAAAAAGGCAGTTGGCTCCTTTGGCCCATGACAAGGCCAAGGAAAATTATTTTTAACTTTATTGGAAGCCATGTTTAATTCCGGCCTCTCTCACCCAGCTGTTTCAAAGTCCAGCCCTCTTACAGCCAGGAAGCTTTTTGTGGTATGTCATCTCCCTCCTCATCCAAGGGAGCCACAGCATTAAAACCCTCTGTTTGCTGAAGTGCCTCAAGAGAAGAACAAGCCTTTTCAGATTTTCAGTTGATAAAGACAGACTTTGATTCTTTTTTTTTTTTTTTTTTTTTTTTTACCTCACTATTTGAAGTGTATTTAGCTGGAGAGTGAAACTATTACAGTCCAAAGGTGAAAAGTAAACAGAGAAGGGTATGTAGGTCTGCTCTATGACATTACTGACAGTATCAAACCTATTCAGCAAGGCGTGAACACTGTATAATGTTTCCCTTTTAAAATTAGAGTTGCTTTCTGCCTCAGTTGATTTGTTCAAGGTTACACAAAAAAGCTATCCCTTGGACCTCCTTAGTATTTGTTCTTATTGTAAAAATGCTACTTTGTTAGTTTTTAATACATATATGTGTATATATACATAAATATGTGTGTGTGTGTGTATACACACACATGCACAAGTATATGTGTATATGAATAAAATATGCTTTTAGCTTCTGTGAACAGATTTATGAAGACAACAAAGTCACCCCCTGCTACTTCTCCAAAGCCACCTCTTACTTCTGATATGCAAGGTATGTGAAGTTTGTATCATTGTTAAAATAATCTAAGACTGAGGAATATTAAATTACACTTGATGTATTCACAACACAAACCACATGACATACTTCAGTAAAACAAAAATATGTTCCCCTTTAGATTTTTCTATGTTGTAGCAGTTGTTTTGCCTAGCTTGAATAGTAAGTCTGTATTAAACATGAATAAAACTAGAACAAGTCATTTGCCCCAAACTAATTTATTTTTAGTCTTTTGCTGTAGTGGAGGAACACAAATGGATCGATACAGCAGGAGCAATTACAGGACTCAGTACGTTAGTAATCCCATTTCACTATAGGAATCAAGACTCAATAGTTTAAAACCACATCAAGATTCAACCTTAAAGAAATTCTGTATAGCCTGATGTTTTGCATGTCCTGTGATAACAGCGTTTACATTTAAGTTCTATAAAGAGCAATTTATTTGGAAAAATAAACAAAAGCAGAAGCAAATAACAGGAATCCTATTTGCCTTTGTAAGTGTAGATATACTTTCTTAATCTTCCTTAGCTGTGCTAACTCCAAGTTGTTTTGCATCCTCAACTCATTAATTGCTTGGAATACAACTTTTGCAGGCTGATCACACAGTTCTTTAGAGGTCTTTGCATATTCATTAGCAATGTGTTTAGCTTTCGAGTTGTAAACTACGAAAGTTTTTTTCTGAATGACTTAAGATTTTGTGAGTTACTTTTCAGACATCTTAAAACGCCCTTTCAATCTTAGCTTTTCTATAAATCAGTGTCGAGCAACAACCAGCTCCTGACAGGTGTTACTAAAAAAAATAAAACATCTCCCCCTGGTGGGAACTTGGACCCTTTTCAGTGCAATGAAAGCTATGAAGCCTGTCATGAAATTTGTTGAAATATGATTCAATTTTCATTGAAGAAACTGGACATAGATAAAGATGCTGGTGGTTTTGGCTTTTAATATCTGTGCATTAAAATACACCTGTGGGACAGGGCTCAGGGATGGATGCTGGCCATGCAAATGAGCCAGCTTGTATTTATGATTCACCTGATCTCTTCTCTCTGAGAGTCAAGGAAAGGCTAAATGCTACCACAGGTGTGATAACACATCTTTTCCAAACTGTCCTAGGTTTGCACAACACAAGCATTCATCTGTCTTGGGGGGGGGGGGGAGGTTGTGGGGTGGGGGCAAGGTTCATTAATTCAGTGACTGTTTATCAGATCTCCTGGGACTTTTCCTGAAGTTCCCACTAGAAGACCAGAGGTGTAGCTACCCCAGGGTTTTGGAGGCAGAATCAAGCTCTGAGCAGATTCTCCACCTTATTTTTCCAGAGGCTGAAGTACAACCAATACAAATTCTGATCAGTTTTTCTAGTTAACAGGCAGTATATTTTTGCTAACCAAAGAACATATTTTTTTCCTCCCTGTCTTATAGAAGTCTATGAGGTTCCTGAAGAAGAGGTAAGGCCTTTCTGTAGTTTGACTCACACCGCCCTCAGGCAGAGCACAAATGTGATTGTAAAAAAAGATTATCCGTCTTTCAAAGGGGAAAAATGGGAACAAATCTCTGTCTGCACTTAAAACTTTCTGACACTTCCTTCACAGAAAAGCTGCCAAACCAATTCGAAAGGTCTGAAGAATAGAGTAAATGGGAAGGGGCTGAAGTTTCCCAGTCCTGTGTGATAGTGATCCGGTCTGGGAAGCAGCAGCCTAAGGGAATGCTTTCCGGAGGCAGAACTGCAGCAAAGGAGCAATGACGGTTCTGACACAGTAATTTTCTTTCCACTTGCTGGTACTGACATGACATATGGCCAAACCAGTATGCTCAGGGGTTCACAGATTTACTGATGGTGACTTCTTGCCTCTCCCATCCTAGTGCAGATTACTAGGCAGAGTTCTAATAGAAATAACTACTGTGAAAAACTAGAAATAACTCAAAGATAAGATATTGCTATGATAACATAAATAGGATCATACAAATGTATTTTTATGAAATAAAAAAGTGACCAGATAATTCAGTGCATTTTCTCTTACAGGAAAAACCATCACCACCACCAGTAACCAGGTAACCCATTGCTATGAATGTGCAATGTTTGTGCATTACTTAAAACTTGTCAGAATACACATTTTCTTATCTAGATACTATATGTTTCATAATTCTCTCTCTAGAAGATATAGTAGTTCTTTCTCCTTAGATTATCTACACAAAGCTTGTTGTCCATTTCTATGTTAATTTCAATAACCCAAACATAACACATATTAAAAAAAAAAAACCTCTTAAGGGTACTTTTTAGAATTTTGAGGAGGTAGGGGACAAGAAAGAGAGGTTGCCTTTCTATTCACTATTGTTATGTATAATTTTCCTTTCTTAATCCATCTTTTATTCTAGGTTCGCTAAGCCACTTCCATCTACGCCTGCGCAGAATACCGAGCACTCCCACGTGCAAAGCATAACCAGAGAGTCACCTAAGCTGGATGCTTCCAGGTGAGTCAACAGCAGCTTATATCAACAGGAAATATTAGCAGAGACAAAGTTTTTTCATCTGTATTGTGTAGCCTTCAGACAATAAGCAGTTGTCAGGACACACAAATAGCTTGGACAAGGTAAGAATTTAAAGTTCTTATTTCCTTGCAAACTTAAGTATTCAAGCCAGTTTGTTATATGGGTACTATTACCTGGAATACCCCTTTAGGGATCCAGGACAGGGGTAAAACATCTCTGCAAGCCAGTTTAAAGTCCTATTACCCACCTTTGTACCTGGCAAATGAAATGTTTTTGCAGGGGATGGGTCACAGGACTGCTTGTAGAGAAACTGGACACAGTAAATCCAGGATTTATATTCCAAGTCTCTGGAGGTAAAGAGCAAAGGAGCCTTGAGTATGCAGCCTATTTCACTCCTGTGTCCCCAGAAGTGTAGGAAGCTGCTTTGTAACCACTGTCTCATATCTAGGACATCACGCTGCAAAACAGGCCATTTGCCCCAGGAAGAGCAGGTGGCATCCACAACAGTGTGTGTGTTATGGTGTTCGGTGAGGTCTCGGGCAGAGTTGCAGGGGACCTGAGGTCCAGGACAGAAGCTTTTCTAGAGTAGTTCCACATTAAGGGCACAGCATCACCACAACCACTGCAGCGGTGCATAGGTGCAATTAAATCCATTTACTGCAGACCTCCTCCTCTCTAGATCTTAAAATGCATATCTGAGCCAAGCAATTAAATAAGTTAATCCTACTCATCTTAACTTATTGTGTATATTTTCCAGAAGTATTTTGCCTCTTCCTAGAAATCGTCTTCATCCAAAAGCAGTAAGTAATTAATGTGCCACTATAAAAGAATGTGTTAAACTTAGGCTGTTCTGTGTTTCATATATATAAATAGATAGACGCTTTTATTATCTGGATTAAATAACAGAAGCAGATGACTCTGAATGTCAGGTTAATCTAATACTGTAATTGTGGCTATTAATCGTTTGGACAAAAGAGGTACATTGGACATGTGTATTGATCCAAGAAAAACTTCAAATGTTTCGAGGGATATATGTCTCAGTCCACAAAAATAATTTCTTATACTAAAAAATACCACTTGAACTCCAGGAACCCTACTTTCAGTAGCAATGGGCGATTTTGCCCAATCTGAAGCACCTTCCTTGAGCCTCGTTCCTCTCAGATGACGAATGATTAATACTTTCTGAAAATTGAATACTTCTAAAATGTCAGACTGGCTAGTCTGAGTAACCAGTATCACTAGAAAATGCAATCTATGAAGGAGTAATTACAAGCTTTGGATTCCTAAGGCTGTGTTTAAGCCATTCCTCCTCTTCCTCTACTCTTGTCCTCAGTCTGTCAATTCCACTGTGTTGGAACAAAGGTTTTCTGAAGCAACCTACTTGGAAACTTGTCTCACTGCAGCAAATGGGCAAAAGCAAATGCATAAAAGGTTGCTTTTCAGCTGGATTAGTTCTGTAAATTGTTCTGCACCATAGCTCTACTAACAGTTGTGCCAGCACAAGAAGGGGTACGTATGAGGAGCAAACTACCAAGAAAGAGGATGACAGTAACTGCACCAGCATCTGTGCCAAATGCTGTGTGCGTCAAACTCTGTCCCAGCCCAATGCTCTAAATTGTCCTGAAAAAATAATCAGTCTACCAATAACTAAATAGAGAAATTAAACACTTAAAATTAGGGATCTGGGGTCATACCATAGCATTAGATGTTTCGGTAACATAATGCAGGTGGTCTAAGAACATCTTATAGTCTTACTTTCAATCCTTAATTTCTAGATACACCAAGTATTGGGGGGGGGGGGGGTTTGCACACCTCTACACACAACAGCAGCATCATTTTAGTTGCCCTTCCACCTCATCACAAGATTCTTCCAATTTAGATCTGTATCCTGCAAGACGCTGAACAATTCCTGACTGGTGCCAAGTTCAGGATTTCTCTTTTATGAAATGGTTTGATTTCTCAGCTTTTCCTACCAATGTAAGATTAGGAAAAAAATCCTTCTGATGGGAGAATGTTGGACAGAAATTCCACTCTCTGATCAGCACTATCAAGAATACTTCTGCTTCAAAACAGACTCGAGTGCCATATTGCAGCTGAAACCTCTCATTACTTCATTCTCAGAGCTTACCTCTGAGATGGGTATCATCCTAGCTTTGCAGAGAATCAAGAGAGACTGTTGTTTTGTTGAGGCCGCATGCTGAGTTAGTTACAGCACCAAGGATGGAGCTCCCAAACACTCATCGGTACTACGGGTGTATTCAGCTTCTGGGTACCCAGGAGTTAGCCAGTTTGGCACAAAAGTCGGCCTAGGAAAGAGTTACCCAGCGTAGTCCAGATTTTTTGGTCTTTGCTTGTTGTGTAAGTGGCCAGCCCTTACAGTTTTAAAGAAAAATATGGTAATGAGCATCATGTCTGTCTAGTGCTGTGCCATGCCTTTCCACTCCTGACTATGCACATTGACGAAGCAAAACAGTAACTGAAACATCTGTTAAGTGCTCCTCCATTCAATCCATTCTCAACACTAACCAGCAGTGATGATGCTAACAGAACTGTAACCCTTGTTCCTCTCAAAGGCCTGGGCTCACTGGGAGAAAAATTTCTCCTCATCTCACTCCCTCAACTGTTGGATGATGGATTACACCTCTCCAACCAGAGAATGGATGCATCTGTGACCAACATTAGTGAAAAGCCATTAACCTGGTGGATGAAGATGGACAAATTAATAATTGGTGCCTCTTTGAAAGGTACTTATTATATAGGAGTCCGATTCCCTAAAAGGCAAGAAGCTGGAGCCAAACAAAAGCATCTCCAAAAGAAGCCAGGAAATCAGTTGGATTGCTTCAATACTAGCATGGTGAAGATAATCTACTCAGTATCCTCCATACAGTGGAAGATATGTTCTTTATTATATTCAAATCTACTGCAAAATTTCTGCTTTCCAGCTCAGAAATGAAACATGAACCAAAAGGTCTCGCTGTAAAATTCAGGGCCAGTTTTCTCAATACTACAAGCAATTTCAAGGTTATTAGAATGTTTGAAATTAGATCAATGTTTGCTAAAATTTTTCAAATGCTGTCATAAAAGCTGATGAAAAGTATTCTGGATATGCATTCTGTACAAATATTTCTTTAAACATTGCTACAGATTACCAAGACTGGACTATTTATGCACTTCCCATTTAATAATTCCTTTTTTAATTGCTTCTTAACAAATCTAACGTATTTTTCCATTACAGGACCACAAAGCAAACAATAATAGTGAAAGTAAGTATTCTGTACTGAAAACATGTCAATACGAGAGGGTTTCATTGTCAGTATGTCACTGTTGACCTTAATACAGCATGTAGTGGAGACTGTCAGTGTAAATTTTATCTGTAACAGACAGCAATAGGCAAGAAATGTTACTGAACTGTTTTCTGGTATAATCAGAGTGAAAACACGTTAAGACAAAAATTACACCAATGGATATTTTTTACTTTTATTACGCTAACGCTGAAATGGTAGTGAGGAAAACCCACTGTTCAGATACAGCTAATATTGCATACTAAATATGTTGTTTGCATCTCTAGATCATAGCTTCAATAACACACAAGAATCCAGATTTCCCTCTGGAGCAGCTCCATCTCCGTTACCAAGGGGCCTGTGAGTAAAAAATAATAAAACTACTTCTTTGATGGGAATGGGGTTAATAGGTGTATTAGGAGCTAACTCCTATCTTTGCCTATGGTAGTCAGAATTCAGGAGCAATTTTCATTGCTGTTCACAAAGGATATCCTGACTAGGTAAAGGCAAGCTATTATCTTATCATTTCTGGAGGAATACTATTTGTATGCCAGTGGCATTGCCCTTCACTGCCTGCCACCGATGGCAGATGCTGGCTGGCTTGCTTAATTTAGTCACATGCTGCAGCAATAGCATGTGCATGCCTATAAATGCAGAAAATTGTGTTTTTCGTTAAAACTCTTCTGCCCCATCCAAGTTGTCCTCTTAAGTATCGGACAGAGTGTAGCTTCCTTGCTTATCATAAGTACCTTTCTGGAGTACCCACATTGCATCTAATACCCTTATTCTTTCTTTAGTCCCGTCCCGTCCCCCCCCCAACCTGCTACAGCTATCCGATAAGGAGATGCATCCCATCTTGGCCAGAAGTATCTTGGGAATCGATGAGCCTGATGCTTAGTTGCTAAATGAATTCATGTATCTATTAAGTAACCATACTCTTTTTTTTCTTTTTTCTCCAAACTGCAGAAAGAAAACTTCTAATGCAGTAAATTCACCAGTAAGTTGACTTGTAATTGCATAATCAAATGATAATTTTACAGGTGATTTTTAATTTATTGTAAAACTTAATTTTATCATGAGTTTGGGTACAACATAAATGCATAAAAAGAATAGGGGAGAGTTATAAAGAAAGGAAATATTTGGGTGCCATTATCTGAACTAAGCAGCAGTGAGAAAGCTCAAGTAGAAAAATATTTGATTAAAGGGATGTTTAGATTCAATACTTTAGGACGTAATGATAAACACAGTGCAAGAACTGAATAAAATGAGAAATTCATAGGAACACAGGCCATTCAGAAGTATTCCCTAAAATATACAGGGCTGCATATGGGGAACATGGCCTTACTGTAAGAGTGATAGCTCAAGAAAGATGTGGGATTTTACCAGAATTTGTCAGAGGTTTTTCAGTAAATGTTTCATCATTACAAAAATATTCCATAACCTCTTGTGGGAGAAAGTAAGAGAACTGGTTGAAACTTTCAAAGAAATTAATTTGAAAAGTGTTTCAAAACTGACAGTTTGTCATTGTTTCAAAATGAAAAAAAAAAAAAATTGAAACTGGAAGGTTGGGCGAGTTTTTACCGTGAGCTAAACGGACACTTTAACTTTTGGTAAAAAGAAATGTGTTCAGACATTTGTAAGCACAGCTTGACAAAGATGAAAATATTCAAATTTTGATTTGCAAGTATTTGGGATGGACTCTTCATTTTTGAACTTGAGATAAGAATGAACCATTTGTTACACCGTAAATTTACTGATGGGAGTTTAAAAAAAAAAAAAAAAAAAAAAGCATCCATCTTTAGATTTTACTTTTGTCCATCTATTTAAACACACAAACTGCGATTCTTTTCAAATCTACTTTGGAAAATCCCAAGCTTCTAGGTCATACAACTAGAGGCTCTTCACAGGGTGGCCATGTCCCTACCTCCTAATCCCTCCAGGATGCTGCCAATTCTAAATGTAAACTAGTTCACAAAAAGTATAAAAAGATAAACACTTGCTCTACAAGTGACATGCCATTTAATATTTGGTTTCCTTCTGTTTTATTGCAGAAACCATGTTTACCTTCCAGAGAGACCTTAACTGTAAATGAAGGTAAATTATCTCCACTACTGTGAAAAATTTGACATTTATCAGAATTTAATTTTCTTTTTATTAAAAACATGAAACACCACCACATTCAATTTATTCTAGGTTTTGAGGGGGGTTTGGTTTTAGCAGTTTCGAACTGTATCCAGCCAGCCTTAGCAGCAGTGAATATCACTGTTCTCTAAAAGCAGTCGCAGTAAAACTACTGAGGTTACCGGCAGGGTAACGTACGACAAAACGGACCAGCAACGTGCCATATAGTCCTCAAAGCGGAGAAGGGGAAAGGAGGCAAAGCGCGAGCGCATCATTCCGAACTGGGCCAGAACCACCTCGCGCAGAGTGGACTCCTGGCAAGAGCCAGTCCCTCGCAGAAACGGGCAGAAAACGCGTCTCGCCCCTGTGCGAGGCGGCGCCTCCTCCAGGCACAACCCGGGCAGGAGCCGCTCTCTGACACAAGGGGAAGGGGCAGCCAGCCAGCCCCACCTGCTCCGGCTGAGCTCCTGTAGGCAGCCTGCCCCCGCGTCCCCCCCGTGTCACACAGCTTGCCTCTCGGAAGCCAAGTGTCCCACTCGGCTCCTACAGGCATTCCCAGTGCAGCCATTTGCCTAGAAATTTGGTGGTATGCCACTAGCTAGTAAAGAAAGCAGCGGGATGGCAAGCTGCCACGTAAGGAAAAACCCCAAAGTCCTAATAATAAAAGCAGCCACCCTTCAGCGACTGGGACTCGTCTTATCTGGGACAATGTATTTCTGAAAAATCTTGACTGTGCTATTTGTTTTCCCAAACTACAGAAAAACCTACAGCAGCAGAACGACGACGAGGTTCCAGCCAAGAGCTTCCGCTTCCACCCCTTCCAAGTGGTGCCCAAAAGTAAAGTCCCTTTCCATCATGTTTTGAGTATTTCAATGCACCAGCTCCTACTGCTCGGCCTGAACACAGCTGTGAGAAGTTCAAATAGGAGCACTGTTTTCTCTGTAGCCTTCTGTTGCTTTTTGAAAGTTGTTTCTCGAAGGCTCACAGTAGCAAAAAAACAAAACATGGCAAATGTATCCAAATACTATAACCACCACCAAAAAGCATGGGAGGATATAATCTCTAGTTAGGTGATGGAGATTTAAACCAGATGTCTAAATTTCTAATTGTTAGCACTAGTGGGATATGATTTTTTTTAAATACCTGTATCTGGCCCTTATTTCTCAAAGGACAAATGGGTAAGATGGAATGCATTCTACCACTGCATGCTTCAAATACACAATTTTAATATTTTCAGAACTGGTTAGATCTCCTCAGACCTTTCTGTAATCTCTTGATATTTATTTCAGGCCTTTGCTCCAGAAGTCCTCAATTCTGCCAAGTAAGTATAATTCAAATTTTGAATTAAAATGTGATTAACTTGTAATTTCAAATTAATCTTTGAATTAAGATTATTTCAAGATGCAGGCATATTCATTAGTTTGGAATTAACATTTGCTTCTAATGCATACAAACAGGAGATCAAGTATCCAGGGGCTTAGCTCAGCTAGTAAAATTAAGGGAGTATGTCAGGGTTGTTGTATAAATTGATGGAAACTGGGTGCTTTGTTCCCATTTGTGACTACTGGAAATTTCTGCCAAAGGCAGTTTGGGCCAGTTCCCATCATAAAGATTCCATCAGTCTTCCTTGCCACAGAAGAACCCTAAATATGACATTTCTGGGCTGTTCCAGGCTTCTGTTGCCTAGAAGCCAGACAGATTATTATTGCATCCAGCAATTTATCCTTTCTCTACAGGGAAAAAAAAAAAAAAAAGAAGGTATTTTTATAATGGCAAACACTAAAGCTCTTCTGTAAGTAATACTTTCAAAGAGGGACTTTGTTTCAGTTCACAGCTAAAAACAAATTGAGTAATATGAACTCTCTGCACAGAAATGTAAATTAGATCTAACATTTTTTTAGTCCCTTGTTAGCAGACACTTCTCTGACCTTCCTACAAGCCCTTTTCTGCCCATATTTCAGTCTGAACGTATCTTTCACACTGTAAATGGATGATGCACATAGAAATCTGCGTGTGATGTAGTTTAAGCTTATATGCTGCTACTAGTACTTCTATTTCCTGCAAATGTTTGCTTGATGTATGTTGCAATTACATCTCCTATGCTATGGAAGTGTAATAATGGGTCATAGTCATGCAATAGGCTGATGCTCTCAAGTTTGTTTCCTCCTGTTGCCCAATTGACATGCTTCAACTTGTAGCATAGTTTCTTACTAAAGTATAACTATTCTTTGAGGTAATCTGGTGCTAAATGATGCTCTCATTAGTAAACTTTCTTTAACACACTCTTATTCTGTGCCAGGTCCAATAACAACTTAATCACAGATACAATTGGTCCCAATCACTAATATCCCTTCAGCATAACCTGCCATCTCTTCCTTGTCACTGTACAAGCCTAGTGCTAACTTTCATCTTCATAAAAAGTACTAATTTCCCATATGGCACAGTATCAAGCGCTCTGCTGAAGTCCAGAGTAAGTACACTACCATATTCCCTCTTTGTAGAACTCTGTTATTTAATGAGAGAGCTATAACACTTCATCTGCTTGGGTAAATTTCAGACTTTCTCTTGCTAGTTGTACCTTTACCTCCAAATCTTCATGTTCTTTCTTTCCTTCAAATTCTCTCCTAGGGCCTTGTGTTCTGTGGAGTCTGTAGTTGCTGAGGTCACTTTTTCCACTTTAAGTATAGCAGTTATGTTTGGTATTTTTTAATCATATGGTACCACCCTGACTTGAAATTTATTTAAAATAATTGTTACTAGCCCTGCAGTTTCATGTGCCAGTTCTTAAAACTTCTGGGATAAAGATTGAGCCCACCAGTCCAATTGTACTAAGCTATTTGAGTTTTGCTTCCAATTCGGTTGTGGAAATTTCTGTTTCTGTACGAGAACTACTACTGGTTTAGTACCTAGATTATCTTTAAAATCAATAAAATTCTTACTGCAGACAGCCCTGTTTCTCTTTCCTTTTTACACAGCTAAGGAATCTCTTACTATTTATTTTAATTTTCTTTTGTAAAGTCTAATTCAGCCTGACTTCTGGCAATTCTTACTTTATTCATACAACGTACTTTTCAGCTGTAGCTTTTTCAGACAGTCAAAATTTGACATAAAACCCAAAATTCTTAATATTGAATAGCCTTCTTCAGGTGATTACTCACTCATTGAGAGCTGGAACTGCTTCTTGCAATGTCTCCCCTGGACTTGGATTGCTGCTTCCAGACAGTCACATCTTTACTACAAAAGAAGTTCTAAACCTACTTCATGCAGATATCTGGAGCTCTCCAGTCCCATTGAATTTTTAATTCTAAGTCACTGTATGACCTCCTTTCTAACATTCTTACTGCTTTCTGAAACCAAAGTCTAAATCAAAATTATATTAGTGAAGATTTGATAAAGCACTCTGCAAAGTATCATGTCCAGGAATAGGTGAGTGCTAACAATCATAGTAGCGTTTTTTTTCCTAAAATAATTAAAACAAACAGGAAATAAAACTTCCCATAATAACAGAATAAGTAACACTCAACTTTCTACAGTCATCTTCTCCAGTATAATGATATTGATCTGTACCCAACTCTGATCACAAGTACCTAGAGCAGACACCTGTACTATCTTTGACCAAGATTGTTTTACCAGAAAACAATTATCTATACTTATTTTCCATACTTCTATCATATCATTACTATGCAACACTACTTAACCATTTCCCTTCTAATTTCTTAAACTCTGACATCTGTATTTCAGCCCTAATAGCTATTTTCTACTACGCTTTATTATGACAATTATAATTAAGCTTCATAATCTTTTGTCTAGTTCTGCTTCTCTATTTGCCTAGACTTCTTGCACACATATACAAACATTTCAGTTGGACTAAATCAATGAAAAATTATCTCTGAGCTACATGTGTTTTCCTGACTCCCTCACCTATATGACTGCTTCTCATACTGGACTGAGTGCTTTTTGCATTGTGTTCCTGCATTTTCTTTATCTATTGCAACATTGATTCACTTAGGTGGTGGTGGTTTTGTGCATTTTAACTCCAGCTCTGGCTGTTAACCAAGTTGTTAAGCAAACTGTTATTAACCAAACTGTTTCTCTTTTTATAAGCAAGGCTCCTCTTTTGAGCAGGCAAGTGTCCCAGGCTCTTAGATAGAGCCCATCCATTTACAGTAGATAGCTTTCCTGAGTGATACCAAATGTCAAGCATTTCCAGATCTTCCAAAGTCCTTGTAACAAATCAATTTCTTGCAGCATAACAAACATACTTTGAAAATTTATACATGTTGTTCTTTATCTTTTCTAGAAATGACAGAAGCTGCAAATCGTTCTCTGGGTACGTCCCCTCACAGCAGCATTTCATCTATTTCAAGTACTGCAGACCAGGTATAACATTAGCTAAATTCACATTACAGAAATCTTCCCATCCTTTACTTTAAAGTAGTATTTCCACCCCTAACCCCTCTCTAAATAAAAATCATGCTCCTTTTGTGGAGGGCATCCACATCCCCTTTTGCAGTAAAGATTTTCTGTAGCACAAATTAATATGAATGTTAGCTTTCATACAAAAAAATGCTTAGAACATACAGCATAGGAGACCTTTAACCAACTGTAGAAAAGTATGGAAACAGCATTATACCAAACCTTGGCATTCTACCAGTAACTTTAAACAAAACCTGAAAAAGCTTCTTAGTTTCAGGTCTTCCTGACTCCTCAGTTCATAATACTTTGACATCATTTCAAACAAGGAAATCTGTGGTGATATATTTAAGTATTGTCTTTGATATAGATGGCTATGAAGAGTTTTTAAATGCCTCCTTTTTTCTAACTTATAGCTGTACATACTGTGGCCTGAAAGATAATAATGTGCACCGAGCAGATACACTAAAGCATCTGCAGCGTTAGTCTGCACTGATGTGATGTGCTAAGAAATCCCAGAAATTCGTAGGAGGAAACAGGGATACTCTGCTGACTGGCCCAACACAGCAGGATGCGGAGGGTAGAATCACTTTTATGATCATTGGCCTATTTATTGTAGTTTGGGGTGTCAGCAAAGTTCTAAGAACGGAGAAGAAAGTCACTGCTGCCTCTCTTGGAGGATACCATGATGCCTCCTGCTACGTGTTTTAGTCTCTCTCAAGTCCTACTCCTTTCTGTTCCTTTTAAACAGACCTCTTCTCATTAGAGTTAATGCTGTCAGGTTTACGACCAACTCTTTTTTTCTGTGTTTCGTTGCAACATTAAGTTTTTAATAATGTAAGCAAATGCAAAGTTACTTTGATTTCAGTGCTATTCCCCTTACTCTCATTTTGGATGAAGGGAGACTGCAAAATGTAGGAAGCCATTCTTATTAGCCCAGTAGTCACTAACAAGGTAAAAATAGTCCCGTTGAGTGCAAAACAAAGACTCTATTATGCAGAGCCAGTAACATTAAATGTTCTAAAGCCTGACAGGAGAAAGATAATCCAACAGTGAAGAACACAAAGGACTTGGAAGTTCTGGAAAAATTTTAACAATATGTCATACTGGATGTTTATTATAAAAATTGCTTTCAAATAAACAATCCAGCAGACACTAAATAAACAGCTTGTAGCAATTACATTTGCAGCTTTTATGTAATAGCCACGGGCAAAACCAGAGCTTAATAAAACATCCATTTTGTTTAAAAAAAAAATTAACTGTTAGTGTTATTTTCCGACCATTTATGTACAGTGGTATCATTTGCCGTAGCATACTGCACAATACAGGTGCTTGCAGACATGATTCATGCCCACAAGGCTCATTATTTGTTTGGTTCCCACCCAAACTCTGGCAGCAGCTCTCTGCTTCCAGATTATAGGCCACAGATAATGCTAGAAGAAAGGTCTGGGTAGTTGATTCCTTGTTCTGTTGAACAAGATTGGTTTACTGGACTCATTCTCTAAGTGGTGGAGTACCTTGCATACTTGCAATTCCTCTCATCCTATCTTTTTCCAATTAATGGAGTGACTGCAGAAATACATGGAAGAACTTTAGAGGTAAAGTTATATGTTATGGCCTGAGCCAATCTAAGAATTTAGTGCAATGCCCCCAAAATGGAGGCTCTGCTTTCTCCTCACTGTTAACTCGCCTCCCAGCCACAGGCTTCTCTGGTGTTTCTCTGATCCTGCAGTGGGCTGAGCCAACTCATTAAACTGACTGAAAACCAACCTGGCAGTCAAACACAAGACAATACAAAAAAGGTAACAAATTTTTTTTCTGTGAGATCAATGAAGTGAATTATCTCACCGTGGGATCAGAGGAGCAACAAAATGAGCACAAGAGAGAAGCCAAGACATTCCCTTTTTGGCCACAATAAACCAGCTAGACCAGCTCAGCCATAACGCACAACTTCATCGTTAATCTGTTTTGTACAGAGGTGACAAAGCTTGTGTGAAAATTAATTTTATCATTAAGCCTGTTACTATAAAGTTGAAGCAAAATTGTTCAAATATCTAGGAATGTTAATACCCAGAAGTATTCCTTAGGAAATACTCTCAGCACTATTTCTATAGCCTCCCCACTCACTTGAGTTAGGTTTTGCATCAACCTCCTCAGTAAGAGCTCACTTTTTATGATGGCTGGTTTTATAACCTGCTAGTTAATCTTCTAGCTATTGAAGTCTGATAATACATAAGTCTCATGTTGCTTTTAATCCCTCATCCTGGCCTTCCCTTGGGTATAATTTCTTTTCATACTTCTCTAAAATCCCCCATACCTTTCCCCTAAACTCCACTCCTGTTCCCAAATGTACACTCAATCCTGCATCATCTTACTACAGTTTTCTACCACTTGTCTTTCTTACTCAAATTGTAATCTCGCACCACTCACTCCCAACTGCCATCACCTCCTCGCATCTTTTCATCTTTGCACCTCCTTTGCTATGAGAGCTTTTATCTTCTAAAACAGAATTCACCTATCTTTAGGGTACCAATCTTTCTACCTTGTATCTTCAGGTCTGCACCTATGCCCCCATCCATTACGTCCTTTGTCCCATGTTTTCCACTGGGAAAACAGGTTAAGTTCATTTACTGTACAGAACACTGCCAAGCATTTAACAGAATGGAGAGAGGAAGGATGATCTCTGTGAGGTGTTCACAGGGGATAACACAGAAATGAGGCACCCAAGAGATATGTTATAAGCTGCTCTTGCATTCTGTCATAGATGTAATTCTTCTCCACAGTAAACATGGTTTTATGCCTTTTAGGTAAGAGCACTGTTTCAAATGTAAGGATATATTCAGACTCAATCCAACAGAGAACCAGAACTGATCTGTAGCTCATGTCTCAGGTAAAAGCACTGGGGGATGAATTGCTGTATTAGTAGAGGAAAGACAGTAATTATTCCTCTGTTTTGTAGGACTACATCCATTTGTCCTTACGTAATAACAAAAAGAGCAAAAGATGCACTTATCCAGCCTCCATGCTATCCAGATGGAGGCAATTGTGATCATGTTCACAAATAGCATTAAGTATATGGGGAACCTTCATTCCCAAAGCTTAGAAGCCTACTAAATCTGGACATTTAATTGACTAGACCACAGCTGAGCAGCATTTAAATTGGTAATAGTCAATTTATTCCTCAACATTTCTTGGACACCCTCTTGAAACTCTACTAGAATAGATTCCTGCTTTAAAAAAATAAAACTATCCTCCAGTTGAACCTGACTGCTTTCCTCAGGGTATCTTTCTTTCTTCTGTCATGTATCAGCCTTCTATCACACACCTGTTAGCACTGTTTTGACACACTAGTTTTTTCTTTGTCCTACCTCTAGTCAACAAAATCGGTAAGCTCCTGGCAAAGAATTTTCTAAATTCTGTGTTTTCTAAAGTGTTCTGCACTTGAGTTCTTCACAGCTGTCATTATTTAGTAGTAACTCCCCTATAGGCCATATTCTTTATTATTATCATTATTATTTTACAGGTGAAACACTGTTTCTCTCTTTCTAGGATGCTGGTGTTTATAGTAAAGCATGGTATGCTGCTACCTGTGATAGGAAAACTGCAGAAGATGCATTGTACCGATCAAACAAGGTAGGTCACTTGTAAACAATGTCTAATTTATGAAAAAACTTCAAATAAAAAAATCAAAAGACAAGCAAAAATATTATAAGAACGTCAGCTGTATTCTGAACAGGTCAGAATACTGTGCCATGCAAATACTGTCAAACATGAAATTATTGTGGTGAAACTATTTAACTATGGTTTCCATGCCAAGATGAAGTTGCATTAGTATAACTCAAAGCCTGGTGCACTACAGAGAAAGCTATTACAGACTAAAGAAGAAAATCTGATAGCTCACATATATCCATTAAAATGGACGGCAAAGCCCCATGACTTTTAATTATCTCCATCACTGTCCAATAGCTCATGTAAAAACAGCTGCTGATGCTGCTAAGCATTTTGATATGCATTTAGGTGTTTAGAGAATTTGAGTCCTCTCAACTATTCTGTGTACAAAAGCTAGTGTCACAGAATGGAACAGTAACATGTAGAGTTGCATCTTCACCATCAGATAAATTTCTAGTCTTGCCTAACCCCACAAAGCAGGATAAAAGGGGCAGAGCACTGGGGTTATCACCAGTGTAGGCTACTGCTAACTAGTAAGCACTGGGCTACAGTGTCAGTAGCTGTAGGTGCTCGTCTTTATCAGAGTGCTTTTTGCAGCTCTGGGGGAACAGTATCTCCACCTCTCACTGCCTTCTTGCCTACCTACTGCCACTGATAGTAACTTCATTTCCTAATAATCTGTGGACCCCAACAGACTGCTGCCACTGTGTGTTTGTTTATTCTTTCCTTCTCTGGTTGAGAGAGAACAGACAGCAGCAAAGGTGACTCTTAAATGACACCTTTGTAAGCTACTGTTAGACAGCAGGAATACATGCTATTTCTCATCTCCTGCTGTACAGTTTTTCTAATGGGAGAAAAGGGTTTAATGCTAACACAGATGAAAATATTAAGCTAAAACCAAACTAAGTTGTTGGAAAAAAATAAGCTGAATACACTTACTACTTTTTCTCTCTTTAGGATGGATCTTTTCTAATACGAAAGAGTTCTGGACAGGATTCACGGCAACCATACACACTGGTTGTGTTTTACAACAGAAGAGTATACAACATTCCTATACGATTTATTGAATCAACAAGACAATATGCACTGGGCAGAGAAAAAAGTGGTGAAGAGGTGAGATGATGTGTTTTGGTTTTGGGGGTTTTTTTCCCTAACAGTTTTCAGTTATATACCTTTAATAAGCAAGGATTAAGATGTATTGCACTATGACCAAAAGGATTCTTCACATATCAAGATAAAAGTATACTGTATATAATGACTGATGTATCAAGCTAGAGAAACCAGTGTACCATCAGCTCCTGCATACTGTAATTAAAACCACAGATCAAGTTTAAAACACACTCATAGAACTGTTTTGAAAAATTATCAGATCAGAACTGCAGCTGCTAGATAAATTCTCCAGCTGTTTATAGTCCTCTATTCACCTTCTACCTAAGACTCCAGTTAAGTTTCTTGGAAAATCATAAAGGTAGACAGCCATGCTCAAAAACAAAAACAAACAAACAAAAAAACCCACCAAACACCTCTATCAAAAATGAGAATGACAGTACTTTTAATCCTATTTTCATATAAAGAAAACGTTAAACTCTACTTCTAGAGTGCAAAAATCACTGTCTGGCTATTATACCACACAGATAATTACTCTGATGGCAAAACAGAAACTTGGAACCCAAATACCAATAAAAACTGTTATCACTGCACAGAGTAGGCTTTTCAGGGATGTGAAAGTAGGCTTGCCTTAGCCTAATTATCTGCTTCCCAGGCAACGGTTCTGAGGTTACAGAATAAATAATAGCCTGGAACAGATCTGGCCTAAAACAAAGAGTCAAAAATGACCTCAGGAGAAAAAGAGAAAGATAGTCCAAAATCTGTGTTTATCCAAAGACCAAAAGGAAAAGCAGCAGACCTAGCAGATTCTGGATATTAATTTACAGTGACAAACATTAAAATCGCGTAACTAAAACAGTTCTCATTGATGGCTGTCTGGAACATACTATTCCTGGAGATCACCTTCCCTCTGAGGTGGCTGAACCACAAATGAAGCAGCTTCCAAACTGCCACAGCCTGCAGCCTGATAGCCTGATGTGTATATATATTAAGGTAAACTAAAAGCAGCATCAGTTTAATACACCATGTACTGTCTTCTGTGGTTCAGTTTGTGCAGGTGGCAATCACAAATGGAAAGGACCATGAGATGAGACAGCTAGTGGCCATAGTATCTTCTATTGTCCAAAATTTAATCTGTTTATGACTAGAATCAGGACAAAGAGCAGAATCAGTGCTCTTACTAAAGGCATCTTCCTTGGTAAGAGTCATAGCTCCACTCTCTTGGTGGGAGAAGAGAAAAAGATGATGCAGTGATTACTGTCAATATTGGAGCATTAAAGGAAGCCAGCACTAATTAATGTTTGTTTTCTCCATCCAGCGCTTTGACAGTGTTGCTGAAATAGTAGAGAATCATCAGCGCACCTCCCTGGTTCTAATTGACAGCCAAAACAACACAAAAGACTCAACGAAACTGAAACACATTGTAAGAGTTTCTTAAACTAAACTGCTTAAATGAAGACTTCTAATCATTTCTTTCAACATCCCAAAACATGTGGATCAGATATTAAAAGAAGAAAATCCAAAATGATGGAAAATACTATTTAAGAGCACCTACTGAGTAGCAAGAGATGCTGTTCATAAAGTTCAACCCCATGTCACCTCTATCAGAAAAGCACTCATTGAACACAAGAAGCCAAAGCAGATATACCCTCATCTGTGGCTTCCATCTGTGACAACACGGGTATTCAAAGTCACGTGAAGAACAACTGCATACCACAGCCTGGTCCTTTAACTGCTATTTAAAGATAGATTTCTGAGGACATTTTCACTTCAAAAAAGAGAATACCCACAGTGATCTACTCTTTCCATTTGTTACACTTACCACATATCCCAGCTTTCAGCAATTTCTTTGTAAAGTGCACAGCCCCAGACATTAGAGCAACTCAACCTAATGTACCCTTGTGTACAAGCTGAAAATAGGACGGTACTTCATGTGTTTAGTGGCAATAAAGCTGTCTTGAGTGTTTTAAATTAATGGACATGTATTGTCCTTTTCCTTGGCTTTACTCTGTTTCATTAATATTTTTGTTTGTATTTTCAAATGTGCAAATAAAATTAAAAATATTGTAAAGTCAACAGTGTATGGAGGCATTCTGGATCACATTTCTTAGCATCCTTCCAGCAAGAAAGCATCAATTCGCTATCATTGATGTTCTAATGTGAAGGGGCACATATAAATATATACAAGTTCTGTTATAAAAACTATCACTTTTTACAGCTTCAGCATATGTATTTGGCTTAACAGCTCTCAAATCTTTTGTCTTCAGATTGTCTACCATTGGTGACCCAGGCACACTGCTAAACCAACCACCCACTCAATTCTTGCAGAATTAGTTTACAGACACACACATGCAAAAAAAAAAAAATTCCTTTCTTTTTTCACGCCTGTTCTATCAGTGGTTTACTTATTGTATGATTGTGAACAAAGTAATTTCCACAAAGGTTAAAATGGTGAAAATTAAATTGATGAATGTATAAATTGCACCAATGAAAAACTTTTAGGAACAGTTGTTAATTAGTTCTAGAGGTGTTTGATTTCACTTGACCTGAAAACTCATCCATCTTAAAACTATTTTCCAAAATTGACACTGTATACACAACTGCTTTGTTCTTTTTGTTCCAGGTTAGGCACTGCTCTCTAGGATTATATGCAAGGCATTTAAGGCAAGATTGAGCCAAGACTTGCAAAGGCTCAGCAAGTCACTTAGAGCTATGTTATAGCTGTATTCTGCAACTACTTCCTTGTGGTTTTGATCAATTACTTCTACAAGTAATGCACCTGTCTTCTAGAAAGAACTGCTCACTAATATGTCAAAGATGTTCAGCACCTGGCTACCTACTTTGCTGGGTCTCAGTTTCTTCCCTCAGCAACAGATAAGACCCCAGATGTGAAGCAAATGAGACACCTGCAAGTAAGAAACAATGTATACAGACTTCACACAAGCCTGCCTATGACTTGACTGTTCACAGTACTACATAAATGCCATGTTTAGTATATTGTTCAGTTGGCATTAATTAGTATTATGCTAATACTACACTTGGTACTAGTGTAATGTTTAGAACATTAAGATTGCCAAGTCAAGGCCTCAAAATTAACAAAAGTTATTAGTCTCTGCAAGCTTAATTTACTCCTAGGGGCACTCTGATATTCTTTAGTTACATGAAACATCACTTTAGAAGGTTCCTGTTTCAAGCAATACTCACAATGGAAAATACTGTGTGAAAAAGCAGCCACTCAATATTTAGCTTTCTTTGCATGCATGTAGAGACCTTGCCTTATTCACTCATGTCCTGCACAGTATTTAAACTTTGTTCTTAACAAAACTGTCTGTTTCTTGTTAACCTTTATTGTTGCTCCTCACAAAAGTGTCTGGGTTCTTCAAATACTGCCTTCTGAGTTAAATGTGTAGTATCACCATCATTCTAAAATTGGGGGGGAAAAGGCATGAAAAAGTGAAACTCAGGTGTACATACACTTTCATATGAGAGACTAAGTATCAGTTTTTTAAGGTAATTAGCAATACTGAGCCCTTTCCATACTCAAAGCACTGCTGCTCCTGTCCCTCAGCTCTTAAGTCCTCAGCGCTACATCTAACTTTCTGGGTGATCCACAAATAACAAATATGCTCTAGATAAACATTCAAATATTTTCATCCTCAAACTCCCTTCCTTTCTTCTTAGTCATGTTCTACATCATTACAGGGGTACCTTACAGTTTTGACAACAAAATGAGGCAGGGTTGTGGTAGG
>JAVJGG010000094.1:25301610-25317689 GCA_035590195.1 Aviceda cuculoides | reverse complement strand
CGTTGCCGCCCTCCTCTTCCTCCTCCTCCTCCTCCTGCTGGGATGTGGTCGCGGAGGCTGGGTGCAGCGGGAAGCGCTATGCCGGGCCACCCGGCGGGAGGGCCGAGGCCTCCCGCACCCCTTCCCCGGGGCCGCCGCGGTCTCCCGCCGGCCGAAGGCCTACCGCCAGCGGGCCCCGCTGCGCGGCCCCGGTGGACCTTGGCCACACGGCCCATCGTTACCTTTCGGTGGTTTTGTGCTTCCCTCCGGCCGAGGGTGTGCGCGGCCTCGTGGCCGTTAGTGGCACTGGGCAGGGAGAGCTGGTGCCCTGTCATAAAACACCCAGAAGGAAAGGTCCTCGCCTAGGCTCTTCGTGGTCCACCCTTGACATGGATGTGCTGAGCCATGTAGACACAATGTGTAGGGGATATCTGTAGAGATGGCAGCAAGGAAAGCTGTCAGAATATTCTACGTGGATTAGATGGGTTGATGTGTCTTCATATGCTTAAAATAACACAAAAATCGCGGCTGGAAATCACCAGGAATTACATGTTTGCCTTGTTAAAGACGCAATATCATTGCTGCTTAGAAGAGGGATAAACTACGCTTGTTAGTAGGAGCGTGCTCTTTACATTTGTGCTAAGTTTTAATGCATGTGGAAGATGACCAAAAGTAAGATCACCAAAGAGTAAGAAGGCACATGTGAAGTAGGAAATTCAGATGTACCACGGTTGTCCCAAAACCACGGTTTGGTACCCGGTGTGCAATAAGCCGGTCTCACACACAGAGCTGAGAGATTTATTGAATTCATGTCTGTGCAGAGATGGGTGATAGGTGATAGTTCGACAAAGCTAGCACACCGCACCAAAGAGCTATAGTGTATTTATTCTGTTAACATCATTAGGAAAAATATGTCTAAATTTACGGTCATTGGTTAGCAATCACCATTCCTTCTGTTATTGGCTAGTTATATTTAAATTAGTCTTCCTTGCTATGTAAATTGGCGCGCATGCTCCTTATAGGTTTGATGAGGCAAGTCTTTGACGTCTTGAGTTGGTGGTCACAATCTCCCCCTGCCGCCTTTACTTTTCCCCTAGCTCATGCTGCTTTGGCAATCATCTGGCTTTCCACGCCTTCTGGGGCAGGATGTTTCATTTTTATCAGTCTTTAGTTCCTCTTCAAGGGTACGGTGGTTAGCAAAGCGTTCATCATTTCTACAAAGTAACCAGGCCTACACAACAAAGCTACTGATTGATGATCATCCTAAATCAAGCAGTGTCACTATGACCTAGGCATTAACCGACATACAGCTTTACTTAGTCTATACATTTTTAGCTAAAATCGGATTGCAGAATCATATTGTACAACTATTCAGATGACTATTCATCAGCATTCCTGCATAAAATACTCTTGATGCTAAACTATATGAATTTATTACCCAGACTACACCATGGCCAAAAAAGGGCAAGCGCCCATGGCAGAAATAGACTGTAAAGATGAATTGTGAATGATGAGGTCTTTGAAAAAGAAACCTTTTCTCCACTATTATGAAATAGCATTCAAAAATCAAAAGCAAAGAGAAGAAAGTTTTAGGTTCTCAAAGGAAAAAGCTTAAACTAACTCATGAGCAATTTAACTGAGCAATTCAGCTAATTTTTTCTCTAGAAACCTTGTCACATCTTACTAGTTGCAACAAAGTTTAAAGAATACGCTTTTTACTCATGATTAAATTTGGGAACGAGGAGGAATGTTGCTTTCTTTGTGTATGTGCATGTAATAAGGATCCATTAAATATGAACATATTTTTAATTCCTCATTCAAACTGACATCACTTATTTCCCTTGTGTCCTGGACTGTAAAAGAAAATTAATAGAAGCCATTTCGGATGGGTCCTTTGGCCCTGAAGAACATCTTCAGGAATAGAATTATATCGCTGATGGTTCTACTACATCCAAATGAAACAATCTGTGCCAAAAGCAAGCAGAGAAGTATACTGGTTTGTGTGCAAACCTTCAAATTCTTCTTCTGGCTTCTAATTCATTGCATTTTTCTAAATAGTCACAAGTGGAGATTGTGTACAATATGTACCCATAGTGTTTTGGAGGATCTGAAGACTAACTACAACTGAAGAAAAAAAATAGAAACAGCATAGTTCTGGCTGCAGCCCTAAAGTCAGAAAAGATAACACAAAAGAATTATTCATGAAAATCATCAGTCTAACAAGCAGGTACAGTGTCAAATTTGTGTTAGAATGCTAGTATTCCTAATCTGAAATTATATCATATTGTCAACTATTCATCCCCAAAAATTCGCATATAAAGATAGAAACAAATATTTTATCTGTATTTTATAATTTCATAATTCAAATTTAGAACACACATGGATTTCAAGCACAAGAGAGAAAAAGAAAAACGGTGAGATAACACCAACAAGAGAAAGAAGGAAGAAAGGCTAACATCTAATTTATCATATACATGGAGATTCTTTGTAGCATGGGAGGAATCCAAAAAGAGGACATCAAAACACATGATTCTAACAATAAATGCGTGTCGGGATTAAGGTTTGTATAGAAATATATGGAAAAAAGAAAGGTGGCAATCCAATGAAAAACGACAAAATGGGAAAACCCACCAAAAAGATTGACTTTGTATAGTAGCTTCTCCCAAAATTCATGAAAGAGTTCTTTAGTCATGAGAGTCAGCATCTGCAAAAACGTTCCTCAAAATTTCTAAGTAATAGTCTACGACCTTCCCCTTTTGAAGGAGTACTAGGAACCCCTTATAAACTATGACATGAGAGGCTGCCTCAAAGATCTTTTTGAATCCACACGCTCACCACAGAAGAGAGGACCAATGAATTGAACAACTGCTGTCCTACCGGGCTCAGAGTAGAAACTAGACCGAAAGCCATCAAGGAAACCCAAATAAGACCAAAGTCTTGTCACGCGACTCAGAAGCGAGTGCACAGAACTGGAGAGCACACTTGTTTACTGAGTATCCTGATGCTGGCAATCGAACCTCATGTGGCATCAGACATGAATTGTGACAGAGCGCATGAATGCAAACTTAGATATTTTTAAGTAGTTTTATGTCATCCTTACAATATGATTTCTTTAAAGTGGCATCACACACAGTTCTATTTCAAGGATCAATGAATGCTGCATGAAGACTAGAATATCTTTGTATTCTTTTTCCTGAAGACAGAGATCATACATGATACATCTGGATAGGCACAATATGTACACATCGCTGTTAAATTCCCAAATTCTTAACTTTTAAGGACTGAATCCACATAATACTCCAGTCTTTCATTCTTTTTCAGAAGATAAGTTGAATTTGGTGCACTTTACTAAGTGAGATCTGTGAAAAGATGTTCAACCACAAGATGGTCTGTGTTCTGTGAAACATGAAATATACCACAGCAGTTTTTACTTTTCACCCCCCAAAATTGCTCTGACATCTGCGGTCAGGTTTTTTTCCTGAGCGTTGGTTATTGTCTCCAGAAATATATGTAAGCTATGTAGTATTTTGGAAGCTTTAAAAGTATTTGTACTGTCCCAGTGTACATTACATCACATTATTCTGGGTATCTGAAATAACAAACAATGACGGGACTTCCCATTACATATGTCATTAGCGTTAGTCTGTTATAAACTGGTAGGGCAATCAAGTGCAAATAAGTAATGCGATTTTTATTATTGTTGCTATTAGTTCTGTATACGTGATGTTTTAAAATTGAAAACTCAATGCTTTTCTCAAATACACCCATGTGTCTCACAAACACTGGGAGCACTGCATCCCTGGTTTCATTTAGATATCCAGCTTATTTATGGATAGTGGCATGGATTGGATCGATTTATTGCATAATCTGCTGGACTGTCAAAAATTACTTGTATCAGAAAAGAATGCACACCAAGTAATTGGGACTGACTTGAGGATTTCCTCAGAAATACTCCAAAAAAAAAAAGATAATTCAATTTTCAAAAGTCCATGCTAAGGCAAATACCAACAACGGATGACCAAATGAAGCTGAGGAACTCTTCACTTTTTAAAGAAAAACACTTCTTTTTAATGTGAAGTTGCTCATGCATTTGCCTGAAGTCACTGAATTTGGACACAGACGTGAAAGAGCTTCTTTCTGAGTTAGAAACAATAATGAAGTGTTACTGCTAGTGTGTTCTATATTTGAATTACAAAGTGAAAATGCCTGGCTGAAGGTGAAAACATTATTTCAGTTAGGTTTTCACACTTGTGGGTTATTCACATTTGTTGCTATGTGTAGGAAAAATAGCCAAATCTCAAAAAGTTCTTTTTTCTATGACAAATTTTAGTCTTGGTTCTCTTCCATTTTTTGGTCAATCTAATATGAATTTAAGTTAGTTTCTCTTTCTACAGATGCTACCAATGCTGTAGTTGTTTTCATTTGAACTTTTATTCCTGCAGTCTTAACAATTATGGTTTAGATAGCTCCAAGACTGATTGGCACTGTGAAATCCACAAAGAAAGTTGAATTATTGACTTCTTTTACTATTGCAATATTACTGTATAAGTGCAGGTAAAGACATAGCGAGGCTTCAGTGATGTTCTGATATTAATAATGATACCATTAGGTGTCAACATTAATACTGCTATGTTTGTAAGATAATATATAGTGAAAAGGAAGCCTTACCATTATGCTTTCCTACTGTTTTAACTAATGTAACAAACCCAGGCTATTTACCATAAAAATTACAGAGTCAAAATTAAGGTGTTTATTTTACCTCACTGACAGTGATGTATAGGCAACCAGACATTGTGAAATACTTTGATCATCAAAGCCAATAATCTAGCGTATAAGGAAACGGTTTCTCATAAAAAGGCAATTATCTTATTTTCACAGTGTACTGATGTTTTATTTTAGAGAAAGAAACATGGCACTTCTCTTACAGTTGTGAAGCAGCTCATTCATATAAGCATTGTTTCAAGTACCCTGTACTTTGTGAAAGAAAAGAACTCTCCCTAGCCAATGTATTATTTATTTTAGTAACAAGTACAATTTGGAGCTTTTTGTAAGCATGGAAATGCTAGATTTGAAGAATGAACTCAAAAGGCCCCACCGAAAAGCTTCTATGTAAGAATAGATCAGTAAAAAAGAGTAATGCAGAAAGTCAAGTTAGCATCTTTAACGAGTGAACTGATATGGAACAGAATAGAATAGGTGTATTTTCTTTGAGCCCTCCATTTATACTACGTTTTTTATCTATAAGATCACACTTTCCATTCACAGGTCATTACAAGGATTTGAAACAACCATCTAGCAGTAAAATTATTTGACTCAGGCTTTTTGTTGGTGTTGCAACAGATCTTTCTTAACTCCTATGAATCAGATATTCTTAAAACAAATAGCAGAGGCATCTCAATTCTTCTTTGCTTTTAGTTCAAAGACGGTCCTCCTAGGCAGTTTGCTTACCAAGGCTAAGTAAGGTCTGTCAATTCCTAAACATAATTTTCCTTCATCTAAGTATTTTTAGTCCCTGTTTCATTCCTCCATGGATTTCCAGCCTCTGCTGCCTGTGATATTGCCCACCCAGTTGTACCATGAAGACAGACATATTTTTTTACATACTTTTCATGAATATATTCAGAACTTGCTGTTTTCTGGAAAACAGATAATCATTTGAGCTGTTCTGGCAATACTAAGTAGTAGCTGTAGCTGCCAAGCAGTACGTAAGAATATGGTTTATAATCTCATTACAGGCAAGCCAGGAAAGAAATATCAATTGATTACTTTTTATAAAGTATATATTTAATAAATGTATTAAATGCTGAAATAGATACATGCATGAGATTAAGTTTTACTTACTGTTACTAAAAGCCACAAAGTGATTCAGAATTTTGTCTGCTATAAATAAGGAATGATTTAGCCCACGTCATAAGAAAAATATCAGAAACAGGAACTCTTTCAGAAGATCCGTACAGCCAATAGATGAGCAAGGTATGAAAGAAGCACTCAGACGATCAAACCAAGAAAATCAAAGGAGAAAAGCAAAATTAGTTATCTGCATCAGTAAGAACAGACTTGTGGAGGTTTCTGCATTAGAATGCTTCTTTATGGAATATGTGTGAAAGACTGTCTTAAATTGTCTCAAAGTGTCAGTAGAAAAGGTTTTAGGACAACAAAATGAACAGTAGCAAAGTCAGTAAGACCAGAGCCAGGAGTTCTGATGGAATAAAGAATGAAATGACTGCACAGGTATGTCTGATGTGTAACTTTTCACTTAAAACTGATGTGGTGCCAAAAGAATAGAAGATGGCATATGGGACCCAAATTTTTTACAGGATTTATGAGATGAACCAAGGAGCTATTAGTTAATAAGCCTTATGTCCATACAGAGCTAACTTATAGAAACTCTAAAGAAAGCATAGAATACATGAATATATGGATTTATTGTATAGTATTTTGGAATTTAAAGTTTATTTTCTTGGAAGTTACCAGAAAGTCCCACAAAATTCTCTGTTAAGGCCTGCACTGCTAAGTGTATTCATGGGGCAGAAGGGTGAAATAGCACCATGCCAAACTCTCATGATGACAATAAGTTTTTCAAGTCACAATTTCCTGCAAAGACCTGTAGACAGTGTTCATGATGCTGAAGAACTGTGCAATAAACTGGAAGATGAAATTCAGTACAATATCAGGAAAAGCAATAGTAATATTGTACAGAAAATTATGGGCTCCAAAATGGCTAATACCACCCAGAAAAAGTATCTTTGAGATGTGATAGACATTGATATGAAAACAGTGTCTGGATGCTCAGTAATAATCGTAAAAGCAAATAGAATGTTAAGAACCAGTAGGAAAGCAGTAGAGAACAAAACAGTAAACGTCACAGTGCTGCTACATAAATGCTTACTATGAATGTGTCTTCCACACTATATTCAGTTCTGGCTTCCCTTTCTCAGTCTGGATATCACAAAACCAGGAGGGTTACAAAGCAGGAACCCAAATGCACGGAATCACTTTAGTACAAGAATGAAGAAACTCAGACTTTTCAGCCATGAGACGGGATAGCTTAAGAGATGATACAATAAAGTGATATGAAGGAAGTGAGCAGAGGATGACTGCTCACCTTTTCTTGTAGTAACGGAATTAGAGGGCATAAAATTAAGTTATCAAGAGGCCTGTTCAAAACAAATAAATGGGGTGCTATGTGCAATTAAATGTTAAATCAAGGAAGATACTCTCACAAGAAGTGAAGGATACCAAGAATTTACATGAGTTTGAAAAGCTAGGAGACAAATTCACAGAAGAAAAATCAAATTATTAAAATGAAAGGTACAACCTCTGAATCAAGATGACCATAAGCCTCAGATTGCTGTGCAGTGGGAGAGCAAGCTGGGAAAATAGCAGCATTTGCCTTCTTCTTCTGCAGCTCTGTTGGAATCTGCTTTTGGCCAGATGCTGCTCTGCTAAATAGACTCCGTACATCAATTCCCCTAGTTAATTATTTTAATACACCCACCAGATGGACACATCCAGTTAAGAGGCCCTGCTATAACTGGATATCCTACATACACTTATACTCAGCATAGCTTTTTCAAATACAATTTCTGATCACTTGCATACAAGAAGTCTGTAGTACAAGTGAAGGAATGTTCTTAGAAGTTACCAAGTTCTTCTTTTGAAACTGTGGGGAAAGCATCTCTCTGCCTTCCCATTACGTGAAGTAAGAGACTTTTTTTATTATTATCATTTGGGCATGGGGGAGTGGTGCCAGACAGCAGATGGTACAAAATTTTTTAAAAGTTTATCACTGTATTTATGTCTGTACCACACGTAATTCAGTAATAACCTGCTCAAAGATGAGATTCCCCTTTATAAGTAGCTTGCCTTGGTACCAGAACTAGAATTTCTACATATATATTTCTTGATTAGACAATACTAAAACCACTGTCCTCAGAGTATGTTTTAGTCTCATGAAAACTAAAGTTTGCATGGTTAAATGAAGATCAGATTTGGCTCATTGTAATTTTAGTCTCAATGTACACAAGTGTCTTCAGCATCGGAACCAGTCACAGCTGAAACAATGTCAGGCAAGCTAACTTAAAGCAGAAACTAGGGCTGGAAAAGAAAGAGGCAAGAGGCAAGAACCAAGGCTGAACAGATCAAGGGCAGGATTAGGAACTAGCACTCAGTAGGAAGAGGAACTAGGACAAGGTCTAGAAAGCAGAAAATTGGATCAGGATTTTATGCAGGAACCAACACTCAAGAGGAAGAATCTAGAGCACAATTACAACTAAAAGGCATTAAGCCACCCATAACATCCTGTCCCATCTCCCATACATCAAGGCAGGTTACACCAATCAGCTGGCTCAGAGGTGAGGCCATTACCTTCTGGAAAACTAGTTATGGACAGATGACTAAGAGAGAGATGGCTGAACTGACTGTGGGAAACGTCCTGACTTCACAGCTTTCAGTGACAGACAGCTGAGCTACCAGTATTAGTTGCATGACATGAACATTTTCCTCATCAGCAGATATTAATGAAGGACCCAAACACCCTTTTTATCAGTAGTGAGGCAACATGTGAGCAGTGAGCTGGAACACAATTGCCCAGAGGAGACAAGAGGGACTAGCAAACCCAGAAAGGTTTGAATCAAAGCAAATTGCATAAATCTGCTAATGCACAGAGATGCTGAGAAAACAAGACAATCTTCAAGCCTTTCTCAAAATGGGGAAGATTTTACTCTTGGTGGCAAACCAACTAGAAACCACGCACCATTGCACATACTGTCTTCCTGATGCAACATTACAAAATACATCCTGAGTACTGGACTTGTTTTCTTTAGCAAGGCAAGTGCTAATTTCCGTTTCAGAAAGCACAGATACACTAACTGAATTATTTAAAATAACCAAGTTGTTCCATGGCATAAGATAAGATATGGCATTATATATTCTATAACACCATAACTTCTGTTCATTTTTGCGTTTCTAATAGTTTCGAGTATCTGTCAGTAGACCCTCTCATACATTTTTACCACCTAGGAGCACATGTCCATACCTGCACACTTCAGGTCAGGTCATTTAGCCTCTCTGCCTTAGTTTATCCATCAGTTGGAGTGAAAGCATACACTCATGAAGGTCCTAAAAGAATTAGTTCTTTGTAAGATTAATTCGTTCTGCAATTAATGCTATTATATTAGCTTAAAGTATTTTTTGTCTTACTCTGTGGACCAACAGCTTTGTACTGTCTTTGATATCTATTAGGAAATTCTTGAGTTTCTTTTTCAAGAACTGGGTGACATTTCTAATACAACATGTTTTTCTCATGAATATCAACATGACTTCCCTCATTTTAAACTTAGATACATACATACACGCACTTCAAACCAAAGTCTAGTGGGAGAAGTAAACAACATTCAGGTATGAGTGCTTTCTTCCTGTTGAATTCTGTGGAAATTGTAGAAATATCTATGTGCAGAACTGGACACAACTTGTTTCCTCCCTGCTGCTTGAACAATGATAACTTCCATTCCAGTCGCTGCTGATAAACCTGTTCTAACGAAAACCCTACCAACCTTGAATCTAATGGGAGAGTCTGACTAAATTATTTTCTTTTACTCAGATACCTTTGTACTTTTTTTGTACATTTGTTATATTACCACATGCTGAATTTTAGCTGTGTCTTCTAGAAATTGCTCTGAAAAAGTCTCCAGCTGATCCAATATCTCATCACGATATCAAGTTAGACATTGACAGAAATCTCTTCTTTCCAGTTTTATCCAGTTTTAACCTGTTTCATTGGCTCCCTATGAGGTTTCAAATGGTTTTTAAAGCATTATTCTTAGACTAAAATCTGATAATCTGTTGGTTTATTATATTCAACAATTCCTAAATTTTGCATCATCTTGCATTTTCAATCTTTAGCTAGTGGATCCTCTGCTGCACTTCAGGCCTGGCAAAGGCAGCAGCTCAGCAGAAGTTTCTCTGAGTAGCCCCACAACAATGTCATTGCATTTAATCATCTGTAACCACACTGCAGATGAGTCCCACTTCCATATTCATTCATCTTTGGCACTTTTGCTGAGATTATTAATATCAAGTGGTAACTTTTGAAGAATGGAGATAGAGATCAAACTCCCTTTGTATAGGAGTCCAGGCCATATAGTACTGGGCTAAATTTGAAGTAGGAACGTACAACGGAAAACCCTTCATGTACCATCCTCAAGCCCTTGATAAGACACATAGTCTCTTTCTAGCTATTTCAAAATATGTATGGGGACAGCAGGTGCCAGGTTGCCTTTTAATTATGCCCCGTGGCTTTGGATTTCACTGCCTAATGGCAGGAGATCAGTTACACTATGTTGACATAGTTTAACAACAGGCTAAATAAAGACATTTTTGTTTTTCTGGCTCCTTAATCCATGTGAGATGTGTTAGCTATTATTTTAGTTCTGTGCCCCACGAGGTTTTCCAAGCAGTTTTCCAGACATGTGCGTTGTGCCCATTCCTGTTTACAGAAACAGAGCAGACTACTGGTGTGAACATGTTTGTTGGTTTGTAATGAAGTGTCTTTGTATTGGGGAAACTAAGCCTTTAATTAAAACCAGCTGGCACTATAAACTGTTTCATGCTCCATAATGCTGACTGTGGTTTTCAGTTAGAGATATGGAAAATCAGGAGGTTTCCTCATCCTAACTAAAAACTCTGTTAATGGTCTTCCTCTTACAGATGGAGTGCCCCATCCAAGACAAGAGATGAGTAAAAAAACTACATTCTAACAATTTTATAATCCTAAATGATACAGTATTTGCATCGCAGAGTTTTACAAAAGGACAAATATACCATGTCCCAGGCACCTTGTTTCTTCATTGCCAGTCAGCCAATTTCTTTGAGTTATAATAAAGTTAAATACAGACTCGAAAAAGTTCAGGAAATACCATGATCGTCAGTAGCATATGTACTGACAGTTGATAAGGGAGAGTGGCCAGATATGCACAGTTTTGAGAAATAAGAGATCAAGAAGAGAAGTACAACATTGCCATTAAAATAATAGCTCCCATAAGCAAAATTCAGCCTTAATTATTTTCCATTTCAGTTACGAGTTAGCTTTGCTAATGCTATTCATTATCTGCCTTCCCATGAAATCTATTCCCCCAAATTAAGTGAGTTTGCCCATAGCATTGTGTTTGCAAATCTACATGTATGAACTTGTTAGGTATCTGTAGAAAGAGGCAACAGTGATTAATAAGGCAAAAGATTAGGAGCAAGGACAATCTGGGTCCTAATCCCAGCTGAGCCACTTATGGTGTAACCTTGGGGAAGTTACTTGACCTTCATGTTTCTCAGCAAACTCTGCTGGAAATTGGATACCAGCTGGACCTCAGAGAATACCAGACACGTCTGCTGAACTTCTCCCAATTAGCAATGTTAGAATAATGGTGAGGAGGCTTGCATTATTGCTATGCACATAAATACAGTCAAGAAATAGTGACTCTCCTTCCCTTTCCTGGCAGGGCTAAACTGATGTTAAAAGGTGGCCTACGCACTACACGTCCTGTCCAGTTGTTGGCTGTATCATAAATGAAAATAATGGCACACATGAGGCAATTAGACTTTAAAAGGATTCCAGCTGTTCCCTTCTACCCATCATTCTCCTGCACTTCCAGCAAGGACATTTATCAGATTATCTGATTAGAAAGATTAGATTTATAGAGCCAGACTCTCAGCTGCATCCATGATGAACTACCTGCAGTTCTTTAATATGGGATCAGTTCTACGCAACTGGAAAAGGCAAGTCCAAGAATTGGATAGGAGTCCAATTCACCAAGTCCCTAAGGTGAAGTATCATTTTGGCCACATTCACCCCAAACACACCTGCCAATGATCCTATGCCAGTAACTTTATATCATAAAAGGAATTCCTCATGTCAAGTGTATCCCAGAGTCCTTTCATGCAATTAGGGGATCTTCCTAAACTGAGTCTAAATTTTCTTCTGTCAACATTTGTTGTATTATTTATTAAAAAAAAAAGAAGAAAAAAAAAGAAAAGCAAGAACACAGGGCACAGTGAATAAAGGCTCAGCCTTTAGTCACTTCAGCAATAAAATGATACAATCCCACATAATCCTCAGACCTCAAGGTTCACTGAAGGAAGGACAGTGAGAAGAAGGGTGTGCTCACATATGACTGCCATTATATATGGTTTAGACATGGTTTCACGCAGGTATCAATAAAAGAACATTAAATACCTAAAACATCACCATGGAAGTAATTTGAAAACATAGATAATAAACTAGCACCATGTTATCATATAAAATCTTCCATATTTCCTACAAAAGGGAAGATAGTTCTCTATAAGTAATTAGAACAGTAGCTAATATAGTACAGTATAATAACTAATGCAGTATTTCAGAATTATCAAATTGTGAAGAAGCTATGATGTGCAGGCTTAAGTAAAACATCCATTATTTTGTTGCTATTGTGGTCCTCAGTCAGTATGTTTGCTTCTTTGTTTATTCAGAATAGTATGGAAATATGCAGTATCTTTCATAAAAAAATTTCTTTGAAACTCCTCTGTGTGAGAATCCATGCCCCATTTAGCCTTGTGGGGGAAGGAGAGTAGGGATTTTTGACAGATAACTGCTAATTTGCTGCAAAGCTGTCCATCCATCATTTATTGTTCTATTATTTTACAACCAATTTATTTTCCAGCAGAGCCATGGAGACACACTCACCTACCCTTGAGTGCAGTCTTGTTGGTAGTGCTTATTTGTCTGCTAAACAAAAAACTAAATGCACCTGTATAACTTCTTTTAAGCCCTCTCTGTAAGGGATCATGTAGGACCATATAAGACCTCGGTTTGTCAGTTTAGCCAACATGTGACTAACATAAGATGTGGCAGACATAATACAGCTGAAAATAGTACACCAGCAAAGAAAAAGTAGGGCAGAAATGATGCCCAGATGTCCACTGTCTGATAAGATTTTTTTCTGGAGTTGGTACAGCTCATGCCTCATCAGTTCTTTCCTCTATGTCAGGACCACTCAGATTAGTTGGGTTTTGCAAGGATCAGCTCTGCAGGAAAGCACGTATCATCTCAAGGTTTGGCACCCAGCATTGCATCTTCTTAGATGGGAAATGTGCTGGCACATTCCTACTGCTTCCTGAGAGACCTGGGGAACAGCTACAAACACAGGATCTCTGCAGGAACAGGGGGAAAATCTCACATTTCTGCAGTGGTGTGGAAGTGCCAGCAAAATGTATCCAAGCAGATAAACCAAACTTTAGTCCATCTTCTAGGTGGATTTGGTGGAATTCTCTTCAGTGTCCCATTGTCATCATCTAGTTCACAGCAAATTCTGATGTTTTGTAGGCACTACATTGCCTGTGTCAGAAAAGGTGCAACTGCTGTCTATTAAGTTGTGATAACATTTATTCCACCTTTCAGATTCATCGTTTCCCACCTTGTTCTACACCTGACTGAGAAACTCTCAGAAAAAACTTGTGCCTGATTCCTAATTCATGTCCCTGAGCAAAGCAAGAAAGAATTTTAGCCTTTGGCAATGCAGTTAGAAAAATTATATATGGATACTGAAATCTTGTTCTCATTAAAACCAGAGTATTTTGAGTTTGAAGTTTGATTGGGTAGACTTGACCCTTAAAGACATGGTGTATGATTTAGAGAATTAAAAGATACTAAATTGTCTTTCCCTAGGAAAATTCTACCAAGGGTAGAATTGATCCAAAATAAATGGGATGAGTCAACTGGAGATACCTGTCTTTCTCCATTAACTATAGAGGGAATGTAAACTATTTCTTAATTACATATTTAACCATTATATAGCTAAAAGGTAAATGGACTGAATACCATCTTTAATGGGTTACTAACACTAAGGCACGTGAAAACACATCACATAATGATAACATCACTTGTTACAAGCCATCTTCCATCCAAAGCACCAGATTTCAACTGGTTGCAATTTGAGAAACTACGTTTCATGTGAAGGCTTCAGTCTTTGGCTGAATGTCTTGCAAAAATTCAGTCAGAAATGAGGATCAGGTTAGGGAACATTTAAACAAACTGGACATACAGTCCATGGAACCTGGTGGGATGCACCCTATGAGTGGTGAGGGGGCTGGCTAAAGTCATTATGAGGCCACTTTCAATAATCTTTGAAAGGTCATGGGAACAGGAGGGTTCCTGTCACTCATCTTTAAGAAGGGCAAGAAGGAGAATCTGTGGAGCTGCAGGCCAGTCAGCCTCTAGTCAGCCTCACCTCAATCCCTGGGAAGGTGATGGAGCAAATAATCCTGAAAAACCACTTGAAACATATGATGGACAAGAAAGTGATTGAGAGCAGTCAGCAGAAATCATGGCTGAAGAACTTGATGGCCTTCTAGGATGATGTGGATGTTGATTATCTTGACTTTAGTACAGAATTTCAACACTGTCTCCCATAACATCCTTACAGACAAACTGATGAAGTGTGGCCCAGATAAGTGGACAATGAGTTGAGTTTAAAACTGAACTGCACGGAGGTGCAGAGGCTTGCAATGAGTAGCATGAAGTCCAATCACTATGCTGGACCCCAAGGGTCAATACAGGGTCCAGTATTGTTTAACCTTTTCATTAAAGACCTGGATGATGGGGTGGAGTGCACCCTCAGCAAGTTTGCAAGCCATACAAATTGGGAGGAGTGGTTGATACACCAGTTTGTGCTGCCATTCAGAAACACCTCAACAGACTGGAGGAATGGGCAGACAGGAATCTCATGAAGTTCAGCAAAACAAGGAGGTTGGACTAGACAATCTCCAGGGCGCCCTTCCAACCTCACCAATTCTGTGATTCTGCAAGCCTGAACAAAGCTAAGAAGAAAAAAAGTTTGTTTTCCTTACATTAAATAGATATATATTGGCACTTTTTTGACAAAGGTATCTCCTCCTTCTCTGGTTTGAAGCAACAACTTGAAATTTGGCAGAGATTTGTTTTTTTTATCAAGGATACTCCTATTGCCTTCCTGATCAATAGTCTCCTAAAGATGAACAATTCATAAGATTATGCAGTATCTATTTTTACATATGATCAGTAGAAACTTATTAGAGATTAACAGCTAAAATTCCAAAGATACTGTTACTCCTGAACTTCCTTACAGCTACAGGTGAAAACAGTCAAGGATACCTCTTTTCACTTCTCTCTGAAAGGCTGTTTCACTCCATGGAAAACCAGAAGACTTCTTCTAGTTCCCAGTCTAATTTTGCTCATGATGAATTATAATCTTTCTCTCTTACACTGACACTAGTATTTAACAGTGAACATCTTGTTTAACTTTGTAAAATGAAGGCTGAATGGAAAATAAAGATTTTGTAAATGCTTTGGAGAAGTTGGTTTCAAGGAAGAACCAAGTTCAGGGCAAAGGATATGGCAAGAAAGATGCAAAAGAAGAGGAGGGACTGGCTTGGCAAAGAGATTTTGTTAGGAGCTACTGGTGGCAGAGACAAACTAGGACTGGGAATTGTTGAGGAAAATGCATGGGGGGAACCACAAGCTATGGGCAGAAGAGACAATTTGCATGATGGGGCATTGTAGCTAGACAAATTACTGAGGCAAAGGTACTGAGACAAGAAATCAGAGTTGAGGAATATGGGAAAGAGAGGAAATACTGACAAGAACCTGAGGGTGGAGAGATAACTGGAATGGGGTGCTGGTTTCGGCTGAGGTAGAGTTAATTTTCTTCATAGTAGCTAGTGTGGGGCTATGTTTGGGATTTGTGCTGGAATCAGTGTTGATAATTCAGGGATGTTTTAGTTATTGCTGAGTAGTGCTTACAGCGAGCCAAGGGCTTTTCTGTTTTTTACACCACCACCCCCAGCGAGTAGGCTGGGGGTGCACAAGAATTTGGGAGGGGACACAGCTGGGACAGCTGACCCCAACTGACCTGAGGGATATCCCAGACCTTACGATGTCATGCTCAGCACATAAAGCTGGGTGAAAAAGAAGGAAGGGGGGGACATTCAGAGTGACAGCATTTGTCTTCCCAAGTCACTGTTAGGCGTGATGGAGCCCTGCTGTCCTGGAGATGGCTGAACACCTGCCTGCCCGTGGGAAGTGGGGAATGAATTCC